>CM062820.1:663969849-664397562 GCA_031772625.1 Pinus tabuliformis | reverse complement strand
GATAAGTAGAAGAAGTCGATGCTGATGTGTGAGTCACTGAGGAAACATGTAGCTACACAGGCATAGCAAAGAAAGAAAAGTTGAGCGCGAAGGAGAAGGGGAAGGTGGTCGACCTGGAAGCAGAGGAAGGCACAAAAGACATAGATATTGAAGGAGTAGACCCTATTTTAAAGTTGTTGGAGTATATCCCTCCGCGAAAGGGCAAGGCTGAATGTCCCGAAGGACCCATATGTCAGACAATTCTCCCTCAACGCTCCCCTGTTCTGGGAGAATATTACCGTTGAAGGTCCGCGCTCAAGCCGGGCCAAGTATAGGGCCCGTGCTATGGTGCGCCATCTATCAAGTAGCTAGAAAACATGTGACAAACAATTGTCACTTGCTACAGAAATTTGTACAGACACCGCAACAGCTCTTCTACAACTTTTTCAAATTAGTGGGTCACGATGAGCGTAACTTTTGTAGCTATGAGTTAATGATGGAGAGAACACCCGCGTATCGAATGTACGCAGAAAGTCAGCCTCCGGATCAAGGCGCTAGGGGAGCATGAGGAGGATATTAGGGGTGTGTATGAGGCTGAGGAGGAGGGGGACCTACGAGAGGTCGGGGGCAAGTTATTTGCTACAATTGTGGAGGGCTAGGACACTACGCATGAGAGAGTACAAACTTGATGCACCTGTCATGCTGATACTATACTCAGGTTTGACCACGCGACAGAAGACGACCCTGTACTAATAACTAAGATGTGGGAAAAGGGACCGACCTTAGCATCCTACCTAGAACCTACAGATGATGAGGGCTAATCCCCGAGAAGAAGATCCTAATGTGAATATCGTGTTGCAGAGTGGAATGACGACTGGCGAAGATAAGGGAAAGTAGCCTGAAGAAAGTGAATGGGTACATAAAGCTCCAGAAAAGGAGGTTGGATTTGATTTAGAGAACGCGAAAGAAAACTTCATGGAAGCAAAGAAAATCTTCGTTGAGGCTTCTACCTCAGGAAGTCAGGATAAGAAGTCTAAAGAAATGGACCCATCCATGCTTACTACCTTTTTGGAGACCTGTATGAAGCTTCTACACTATAGCAAGGCCGTGAAATGATTAGAGGAGTTGATAAATAAATGTGTCAGTAAATAAAATGCTCCTGAGGGACCATGCATGGTCAAGAAAATTGGTAAGCATAAGGCAATAAAAACGCATGAGATGAGTCTCACTGCGCAAATAGGCGAATATGAAATGGACCAAGTTATTCTGGATCTTGTGTCAAATGCGAATGTTTTTCGTAAACAGACATGGGAGAGAATGGGGAGACTTGTGCTGCAGTGGTATCCGATTCAATTGAGGATGGCGAATCATTGAAAGATTATCCCCATGGGAAGATTGCAGGGAGTGATAGTAGATATTGAAAGCGTGAGCACATTGGATGATTTCGAAGTGATCGAGATTGTTGATGACAGCAATCCCTACCCTGTGCTTCTTGGGATCGACTGGGCTATTGACATGAATGGGGTAATCAATTTGAAGAAGTAGACAATGTCATTTGAGAGGAAATCGCTCCGTGTAGTAGTACCTTTGGACCCTACAGAAGGACCATGTTATATTGAACCGGTCTGCAATTATGAAAGTGATGATGATTTGGACCAGATCTACAAAATAACAGTGCGAGACCAAGGTTGGGTGAATCCGATACCAGATGGACGCATTGTATGGGACCGCAAAAGTTACTACACGTCATATTTAGATGAAGAGTTAGAACACTGGCACAATAGGTTGCATGAAGTATCTACGCTACGTTGTAACATGGTGACTAAATCGCTGCTTTGTGTATCATCAGAGGTAAGGAGTTTGCCTTATTATGATGGTCTAACTAACGTAGATAGATTTTGAATGCATTTGAAAGGGAAGTACCAGAGAAGCATCGCTTCCAATCCTTGGATTTGGCACTACGTGCTACACCCGCAAGATGGTGGGGTACACATAAAGATATTGTTCATGGATGGCGCGAATACAGAAGAATGATGAGGGTGAAGTTTGGTCGTCCAGTAGTGCGATTGATAGATAAATATGATGGGGGGAGTGATCTGCGCGATCACTTAGCAAAATGGATTGATGCTTATGGAGCAGAGTCACAACCAGAGTGGGTGCATTTGTTCTGTCACACTTTGGATGTGATACCAATGAATTGGTACTTGGAAATAGAGCTCCGCCATGACACTGATGAGTGGGACATTTCGAGACAGGGATTTGTGATGACATTCAACTTTGAGGATGGCTTCGAGTGCATCGATGAAGTGTTGCAGGAGGTCAAGGCAATGATCTTTAGAATACCGCTGGATCCCTTGGATTTGATTCAACCAGAATGGACCACCGAGCTACACCATGCGCTAGAGTGCTACAATGTCACTACTAAAGAAGAAGAGGAGGATCCAAGGAACATTAATATCCTAGAGGCAGAAGGTCACTGTGAATTTGAGGGGCTGCAAATAGAGAATCCAGATATCACTACGCCACTGAAAACTAGACAAGTGAACATTGGAACAGAGGTGGAGCCAAAGTTTGCGAAGATAGGGGACTATTGGGACGATGCTACTTGGATAAGGTCGCTGAGTTGCTCCACGAATATCAGGATTTGTTCCCTACAAAGTTTTCAGACCTGAAGGGGATAATAGGTGATTTAGGAGTGATGAAAATAATGTTGAAACTAGACATGAAGCCTGTTAAGAAGACGCCATATCGCCTTAATTCTAAGTACAAGGAAAAGGTTTGCTTGGAGTTGAACAAAATGTTGGTAGTAGGAATTATTGAACCAGTGGAGGAATCTGATTGGGTGAGTCCGATGGTAGTTCAGGAAAAGAAGCAGAAGGATGAGATAAGGATTTGTGTAGATCTCAGGAAGTTGAACGATGCCTGTGTTCATGATCCTTTTCCAACTCCGTTCACATATGAGGTATTGGATAATGTTGGCGGACAGGAAGCATATTCATTCACTGATGGGTTCTCTACGTACCATTAGATAAAGATCACGCCAAAAGACATGAGTAAGACTACCTTCACGACTAAGTGCAAATTCTTTCAGTATTTGGTAATGCCTTTTAGGCTTAAGAATGTGCCAGCAATTTTCTCGTGCATAGTGATTACGATGTTCAAAGAGTTCATTCACAAGCTTTTGGAGGTATATTTTGAATATATCATGCCTAGTATATGCATAGTGAAATTTACAGGGATGGCGAACAGTGGAGCCTTAGAAGAGTGGCTTGCAAAGTTGAAAGAACTCGAAGAAGATAGGATTTTGGCTAGATTTCATCAGTGGGTTCAAAAGGAATGTGAAAAATCATGGCACGATCGGCACATCAAACTGCACACCTTCAAGGTAAATGATTTAGTTTTATTATATGACAGCAAGTTTGATAAATTTCCAAGAAAATTTCAGATGCACTGACTGGGGCCATACGTTATCAAAGAGATTACCAATGGTGGAGCAGTTCAGCTTGTGAAACTAAATGGAGATCCATTTCCAGGAAAGGTAAATGGTAGTCGATTGAAGCCATACACTGGGGATCTGACCCAATGACTACATAATGGTACCACAGCCTTAGCGCTCCAAGCAGCTGTAAGGAGGCACGGGACTATAAACTATACACTGCCCGGATTGTAGAGCTACGCAATTAGAGGTCTGCATGAAACAGAAGGATGTCACAGTACCAGAAGAAGTGCGAAGGGAGCTACATTATAGGGGTGGAGACCGCATAGTGTAGCTAGAAAGTGACCATTACCATCATTTTCATGATTTGACTGCCAAAAACAGTTAGGAGGAGTAAGCGGCTAGCATTTAAGGCATTTAAGGCTGAAATCAAGTGTGAAATCTTTGGAAATCTACCACCAATCTCACATTTATGTACAGATTTTGGGGGGAAACAGTCGAATTTGAATTCAAATTCACCTATAAATTACAGGTGGCCATCCAACGAGAAACACTTTGCATTCTAAGAATTTATGAGTTCTTTTGATTGTTGCACATGAACCATAAGTTCTTTGAGGATTTGCTTGCAAGCCCCATGTTTGATCAATATTCTAAGTTAGATAAACAACTTATTCAAGACATCATGTTAGGACTAGGTCCCGTAGAAACTGTAAGCGCTGGAGAGACTATTGCCTCTGAGGGAGCTGCCCCTGAGGTTGTGAGTATGGAGGTTCCAGCAATAGTGCCTATGGTGCCGAGGTCTCCTAGGCTAAAGCCTACGCCGACAAGAGAGGTCCCCAAGCCAAAGAAGGATAAGTAGAAGAAGTCGATGCCGATGTGCGAGTCACCGAGGAAAAATGCAGCTACACAGGCATAGAAGAAAGAAAATCTGAGTGCGAAGGAGAAGGGGAAGGTGGTTGACCTGGAAGCGGAGGAAGGTGCAAAAGACATAGATATTGAGGGAGTAGACCCTATTTTAAAGTTGTTGGAGTATATCCCTCCTCGAAAGGGCAAGGCAAATGTCCTGAAGGACCCAGATGTCGAACAATTCTCCCTCAACACTCCCTTGTTGCGGGAGAATATTACCTTTGAAGGTCCGCGCTTAGTGTGGGTCCCGCATTTGAAGCTTGAAGACTAGGATTTGGCAGACCATGAGTAGTTCCCCCACCTTGCTACTGACACCTTCATGCAAAGGGTTTTCTATAAGGAGTTTGAGTCACCACGTTGGAGCTGGTGGAATGGATTCACGGAGCCAACAAGTCAGGGCTACTAAACTTATTATGGGTGTTGCACTACCATCGGTCAAACATAAACCTCATTCTCATTAAGCAGTTGTTGTTCTTGGTGCACGACGAGTGCCTATGGCTGAATGATCTGATCCCCATAACCGACATGATAATTCAAAGGATCACATTATTACTGCACTCTGGAATGAATCTGTCCAAGGCATTTGGCAGAAAGATGAGCGAGCGTGACCTCGATGAGAAGATGAAGGACAAGTTTAAGCTTGTCAAAAAGCCATGCAGGTATTTGATTACTAGCATTACTGACCCTGCAGTCATGATTGCTACACAAATTTTGGCTGGCAAGGTGATGAAGAAGTGCCGCATGGACGATGTGTCGGCACCAATATTTTCTTTAGCATCTTAGTGCATTGAGGGCATATAACTCAACTGGGCACGCTACCAGTGTAATGAGTTCCTCGCGAACTGTAGAGAAGCATAGAACAATAGTAATACTTTTCACTATTCGTGGTTGTTGCTCTCAATAGTGTTGATCATGTGGGACTTGTCGGAGGATAGCCAATTTCCACCTATGGAGAATGATTCACCAGAAGCAGCAAAATTTGTGTCTCTTTGGGCCACTAAAGATGTTGCACGGGTAATTGAAAGCAAAGTCTTCTGGGTGCTGATGGAGGCAAGTATTCACATGGCCATCAACCAGAAGCCGCGGTTGTCACCAACCGTGTTTGAGCAGTTATTGGGGTATGCAAAGTTCAAGGTGCACTTCCACCACATTTACATTCGGGCACGCAAGGACCTCTACCAGAAATGGTATGATATACCCTATCTGGCCATAGATGACGTGATTGTAGAAGTCATCAAGCGTTGGCCAGCAAACTGGCATTTTGCATCCAATGAGGCTGCTGGGACTAGCAAGTCTGCAGAGAAAAAGAAAAAGGAAGTGGCCAGACAAAAGGTTCAGTTTTTGGATGAAAGAGGAAGAAAGAGACTAAGGAGAAGGCCCGAGCAGGAAGAGTGTGGCTCCGAAAGGAGTCAAAAGACTCCTTTGCCCCAAACAGAGGAGGAAGAGTGGTTAGATCAGGGTGGCGGAGATTAGCAGGAAAGTACTCCTTTCCAGGTGAAGTGGTATAGGGAGCAGGAGAAGGAAGGACCACGCAAAAAGACGAAAGCCACCAAGTCATTACTAGATCCAATTACCCTGATAGAGGATGACTTGGATGATATTGGAGATAACGTGTGGGACACAACAGCAGAACTACTACAACAGTTTGAGCAGCAGCAGAAGCAAGCACTGGTCACCATATAGTTGGGTCTGTGTGAGCTGCAGATCCAAACAACTAGACTCCAAGTAGGTGCAGGACAGAGCAGCGCGACATGCATCAGTTTGGCATCGGGGACCACTCAAGCAGTAGAGTTGGTTTAGACAATGGATCTCCAGGTAGTCGTTGTGCCTAATGGAGCTTTGAATGAGGAGGTGGCTGCTAGAAAGGCAATTATCAGCACCTTGAAGAATGTGGGCCTCAACTTGGTCGCGCTCCCTAGTGAGTTCCTTCACACACTGCAAGCAGGTGTGATTGCAGAGCTTAAGGCTTGAGAGAAGCGCGCATTGATCATGGTCAGTGAATATAAGGTTAAAAATGAACAGTTGTTCGTTGAGAAGACAGCATCACTGGAAGCATGGAAGAAAGTGCAAGCACTGAATGAACAGACTGCAGCCGTGGTGGTCGAGGCATGTAGGTCAGTCCCTGAACTGCATATCCTGAAGGAAGCGTCAGTGGATGCCAAGATCAGGAAGTTGGCTACAGGGGTGCGTGAAGAAAAAATAGAAGTGGCTAAGGTTTAGTTTGAACTGAACCTGAAGATAACAGAACTCGAGTTGAAGTCACAAGCTTCAACTCCACTTGAGGTCATAAAACAACATGAGGCAGCCGTAAAAGATGGAGTCATAGCAGTAGATGCCGTTGTAGCGGATTGCACCACGCTCTTCGAGCAGTCCATGGAGGTAGTCACGGTGCTCCAGGAAGATCCTAAATTGCACAGGTTGAACACAGAAGCCCATGAATTGCAGCAGATGTACAATGAATCAAGAGCGACAGTGCACACTGTCACTATATCACAACGACTACCCAAGTTTCATGAGGCAAATCAGTTGCTCGAACAGGTGGAGGCAGCACAAAGGAAAGAGGTAGTCCTCAAGGCTAGATTGGGGCCTTACCTGGACGAGGCCTATGTTATCTTTTCCACCATTGAGGAGAAGTTGGAAAGCTTACAAAGAACACAACAGAATATCAAGGAAGATAGTACAGGACCAGCAAGCGAGCAGCTGGTGGAGCAGATCAAACAGGTAGTCACGCAGAGCATGACTGAGGTAGCAGTGGCACATGTAGAGTTAGGAGGTCTCCATAGTAAGAATCCACACCAATAAGTTACTCAGGGGCAAGTCACAATATTTTTGTTGGGGGCCTATTGGGACAAGGTTCCCTAACATCAATTTTGGGGCAAATGCCCAAGTTTTGGGGAAAAAATCCAAAGTTTTGTTGTAAAGATTGTTAAGTCTCCACAAGATGTGGTCACGGAGCGCATAGATCGTAAATTGTCATAAAGGGTTTTACCCTTCTTTTATGTAAGTTGTATTAGCTTGTATAGACCTACCCATGGTCCACAGACCATGGGATTGTATAAGTAGGAGAGTCTTAGAGAGTTTAAGGCATAAGGATAACGAAGAATGAAGATGTAATGGGTCATTAGAAGTAAGAGCGAAGAAGTCTTAGAGTAGAAAAGAGGCTTTGCAACTGTGTGCACAGAGGCCTAGAGTAGAGTCCGCAGTTGACTGTGCAAACCCCTACGGGTGAGTGCGCAAGGAAGTCTTGAGTCTGTAAGAAGAAAAAAAGCATTAATAAAGAGATTATTCTAGCAATTCCTTTGTTTTGTCTATGTATTTTCGTTATGAATGAATGCACTATTATGTTATGATGAATGATAGGTTTATAAATTAATATTGTATTGATGCGCAATTTTACATGAATTACATTGTCATATGAATGCAAGTTATAATAATTGTTTACGCGAAGAATATCTTGTTGCATGTTAATGTTATCAAAAATTTAAGCCGATCTGGGTAAATACAGAACTAAGAGTAATTACAGAGGCACATAAGTGGTTGATTCACCTGTTTAGGGTCCACGAAAGATAGTCGTGAACATTCGCAGAGGTATAGAATCTGATCAAGAGAAGTTATATCGATAAGCCCTAAGGGCTTATCGATCTGCGTGAAGTCATGTTTAGGGCACAAAACGAAAGGGCTAGTAGTGTAGGGATCTGTTTGGCAAACTTAACTCTGAACTTTGGTTAGGACCCCTTAATCCAACACAAAGCAGGCCAACTACTCACCAAGGCAAGTGGCTCACCAGGGACCAAGTTCAGCAGAAGTTTCCTCATCTCATGGAGGAACTCAATGTAATGGGGACCATTGCTTCCTAAGGGGGGAGGAATGATCTAGGTGGATATTGGTGGCCACCCACCTATTCCACTTGGACCCCCACCTTTTTTTCTTTCAGTTTTTTAGTTTCCTTATTTGTAGCACAATTTACTATTTTTGGCAGTTTTTGGGTCCTGAACTTCTGGAGTCATTTTGAGGCCCTAAACAATGTCTTTTGGGAAAGATGGGACCAACATGGATCATATATTGATTTTGGTCATTCAAAAGTTGTATTCCTCAGATAGATATTTCTAACAAGGTATTGTGTGCATCAAACGGAGATCATATGCCAAAGTTATGTCCCCGGGAAGTTGATGTACCAATTTACCCATACGGGGCCCATAGTTTGCCACTTCATCTCCTAGGGTTAAGTATTTGGATGTTTAGGGTTTTCCATTGTTTCTCAATAATAAATAGGCCTTTGAGCCTCATTGTAACACAGTTCAGAGGCATGTAGCCGCCACAACTCTTCTCAGAGATAAGCTGCCATCGTCCGAGATAGTCTTATTTCCATTCTATTTGTAAGCATATTTCAGTATTTGATATTAATGAAATGAATTTTTATTTCTACTGCATCTTTTTACTTATGGTTATATCTAAAATTTGTTGCGTTCCTGTTTAAATCCGGATCAGCCTTACATGAAACATATCATGACATTGCTTGAGGGAAACAATGAGCTAATTAGCTTTGCACATGTCATTCTTGGAAATTGTTTTCCAATCATTAACCATGGATGTTGTCAAACACAACCATCTCTTGTACCATTTGATACATAGTTTGAGCTCCTTCCTTATAGTCTAATTGGTGCTAATGAAATTTGTAACATAGATGTACATACTACTAGTGTAGGAAATAGCCTAGTAGTTTTTGACATCTGGACCTTCGATTTTGATGGTTCTAAGACCCAGGATGGTTCCATAGCTGGTTGTATTCTTATTGACCTCGAAATAGAAGGTATATATTATCGTGTCACTTGGATTTTGAGTGCACGAACAATATTACTGAATATGAAGCACATGTTTTGGGATTAAATAAGGCCACATACCTCAAAGTAGAAGTGCTCAAGGTAATTGGTGATACATAAATTGTTATAGAAAGTTATAAAATACCATCCACTGTGTATCACCTAATTTGAAAAACTACAATAAGAGGTATGGTGTCTTATTTAAATTATCAAATCATTTAACATAGTTCTATTCCTAGAGTTCATAATGTTTCCACATAGACATTAGCCAATGTAGCTGCTAGAATGTCACCATTAAAAGATGGGTTTCTATAGAGGTTATATATAAGCCATCTATGCCCGACAATATAACTAAATTTTGTTTATTTAATGATGACTAGCATACACTACACTTCACGGCCAATGTTGGTGTGTTCAAAGATGCAACTATTGAAGAAGATGAGCACGAGAAGGATTTGCATGAAACAACTCAAGTATATAAAGGGAATCAAATGCCCAAGGGTGTGGTGTCTCTTGAGAAATTATATGACCTACAAAACCGTTTCAAAGGACCGATGCATACAAATATTCAGAGCCCAATGCTATTAGAAGAACAAGTCAATTTGGGAACCAAATAAGATCTTAAATATGTGAACCTATGTAGATGTTGTTCTCCTCAAGAACGACACAATTTCATATGTCTTTTTAAACAGTATCAAGATGTATTCAGTGGATGTATAATGATCTAACTACATATGATACATGCATAATCAACACATGATTCTTGTCAAAGGAGGGGTGAAGTTGTTTCAATAGAAACTAACAAAAGTCCATCTAATGCTCGAACCCCTAATTCAAAAGGAATTAAAAAATTTGTTGGATGCTCAGATCATTTTTAAAGTTCATCATTCTACATGGGTTTCCAACCTCGTTCCTGTCAGGAAAAAGTCTGACAATATATGCTTATGTGTTGCTTTTCGCAACCTCAACTGGGCTTCATATAAGGATAACTACCCCATTCCATATATGGAGCAAATACTCTAGATGGTATCTAGGTCGAAAATGTTCTCGCTACTGGATGGATTCTCAAGATATATCCAAGTTCTGGTAGTAGAACCAAATAGATTGAAAACCACCTTCAGGACAAAGTGGGGAACTTTTTCTTTGAAACGCATGCCATTTGGACTCATTAACATTGGTGCTACATTTCAATGGGCCATGGAAATCATATTTCGTGGATTGATCGGCCAAAGTGTGGTTGTCTACTTGGATGACATAACCATATTTTCTAAGAAAATATTTGATCACATTTGTCATCTAAAGCAACTTTTTTAGTGATGTCGCAAGTATCAAATATCACTAATGACTTGAAGAATAACATCTTTTATGTGTCTAAAGGTAACCTCTTAGGACACATTATTTCTAAGAGTGGAATCAAGGTCAACCCAGAAAGGGTCAAGAGTATTGCTCAAATCCATTTTCCAGTGAACAAAGAAAGCAATGCAATCCTTCTTGGGAAAGATCAATTTTCTTTGAAAGTTCGTCTTTGGTTACGCTCATATTCTTAAACCATTACAAAAGATGATAAAGAAGGATGCTACATAAAAATGGGATAAGATGGAGAAAGTGTTAAATTATGAAACTAAGGTCAATTCCACTTTTGACAACTAATTTGATGAAGATAATTGTTGCATTAAATTCCTCTCTTCGAGAGGACCAAAATCGAACTAAAAATCACCCATTTTGGACAAGCAGAAGTTGGAATTTTAATTTATTCTCGCTCATGTAAAATTGTTAAGGTTGGCCTCACATTTATGTAGGCTCTAGATGTCCATTTGACTTGTTTTTTCACCCACTCGAATTGGTATAAATACAAGAGAAATCACACATCATTTGGAGCATCAATCAACACAACATATCTTCTCTCTCTCCTCTTATTGTTGGTTGTACAACTTAGAATTGGAAGGACTCCTCTCACACATGCGAAGGACAAAAGACAACTTTAACTGGGTGGAATTACAGGGTTGTTTTAGGGCATTGACCTGTGTTGACTTGAGCACATTTGACATGCTTTGACTGCATTTTCTTGGGACTGTTCCTATTTGAAGAGGCTACATTGGAGGGAAATTATGGGCATTTTTTTAGTAGAATTATCTCAAACAGTTGACCGCAGAATTCACCTCTACGTTGACTAAGTTTGATTGTTCAAATTGACACTGTTTTGACAGATTTTTGATATGCTAAGGAGGTTGAATTGAAGGGCCTTTGACCGAGCTATTAAAGGACATTTTTGACCCTTGACCATTGACCAGTTAGGGTTGACTCTAACGTTGTTGACCATTTTTTACCAAATCATATTACAAAAGGTTCAGATTTGACCATTGTTTGTTACATCTCTTTACTTAGTCTCTGCTTTGGATTATAGTTTGATATTGAATATTGGCATTGGGTGTTGGCTAAGTCAAAGTTTGATTTTGACTCTTTTATGATGTACTCTTTCTACTAAACATTTGAAGAGAATCTAATAAGAAGAATATTTGTAAGGGTTTCCCCACATTGGGTTTTTCCTTGGTCTTTGATGAAATTTGTGTCTCTTATCTCTTGGCCTATGTGCATTTGTTTATTTGTTCTATCTACTATTTCTCTACTATAATTGGAAATTGAATAAGTGAAATTGAGAAATTAAATGCTATTAAATATTGTTGAAGTAATAGTTGCAACATAGAACAAGTGATGAAAATTTAACATGGTATCAGAGCTTAGGTGAAGACAAGCCCAAGAGAAATAGAGAAAGAGCATCCATCTCTCAAGAAGCTTATTGAAAATAGAAAATCTCTTGGTAAAAATTTCTTCCTCTTTCTTCAAGGAGCATGAAAAGTTGGTTGATTCATCCAATTTTGTTGCATGGAAAGTCAGGTTGGAGATCATAGCTGACAATAATGATTTGTTGGACTTCATTCAAGGAAGAGTACTTGAACCTCTAGAAAACGCTTCTGTTGCTTTCAAAAATAAACATAATAAAGGTGAGTTAAAGGGAAATCAAATTATAGTTGATAATTTATAAGATAATCTACTTTCTTATTTTGGAAATTTGAGAAGGTCCAAGGGCATGTATGAAGTCAACAATTTGAATGAAATCATCTCTTTGAAATATCAACTCAAAGAACGAAGATGAACAAAGGAGAATTCATGCAATCATACATAATGAGGATATCTCATATTAGAGATCAATTTCTAAGAGTTGGGGAAATCACACCTGACAGAGAATTGGTGATTGTAACTCTTAGAGGCCTCCCTTCCATTTGGGAAACTTTCATTACTACTATAACCAACAATAAAAACATCCCAACATTTGATGAGCTTGTTGGAAAGCTCACACAAGAAGAATCAAGGATGATATTTAGAGGAAGAATTCAAGGATCAAATGAAGGAGAGCCCTCTGCCTACGTTGCTCAAGGAAAGAAGAAGGATGTAAATAAATGGAAGGGAAATCCATCCAAATCAAGAAATCCTCCTCAATCCAATCAGGATTCAAAGGAATCAAGAAGACGAAATAGAGACGTTGAGTGCTACAATTGTCATCGAAAGGGTAACTATGCTCGAGATTGTCCCAAAAAGAGAGATGCTCCAATAAGGAACTCTTTAAGGTCCTATAGCAATAACCGTGGCTTCAACAAGAACATGTCATATGAAAGAAGAGATTATAGAAGAAGGAATTAAAGAATAAGAGGCTCCCCTGATGATCATGATGATAGATATCATCATCCAAAAAGGCCAAGAAAGTCTAGGTATGAAGGAAATATTACTAAAGAAATTGAATATATTCTTGTTTTTTCATTATCTAGTTCATCTCCTCCAGACTCTTGGGATAGTTGATAGCAGGGATTCTCATGACTTTTTTGGATATAAGAAGGTTATCTCTAATATGTAGAGAGGGAGACAAATACAAAAATTATCCTTGGTGACAATACTACTCATCCCATAAAGGGATTTGGTTTTGTCAAATTTCACTTGAACTTTGGGGAATTTGTTTTTCTTCATGATGTATTATATGTGTCACGATTGAAGAAGGAATTGATTTCGATAAATTCCTTGGAGGATAAAAGAATGAGGGTTGCATATATTAAAGGAAAAGTACTTACTTGGCATTCTGAATCCTACATGAGAAATTCCTTCACATTGAGAACTAGGTTTGAAGGACTCTATAGAGTCACCGGAAGACCCCTTCTAGCCATGGTCCATAATACAAATCTTCAAAGTGATTTGTGGCATCGAAGACTAGCTCATCTACACTATAATGCATTCCTAATTTGAAGAAGCTAGTCTTTGGAATCCCCATTGTTCAAGCTCAACATGATAGAGCATGCCCTCGGTGTGCAAGTAAAATGAAGACAAGGGGACCATCCCCTCTAGTGACAACAAGATGGAAGAAATCCTTCATCTCAATCATTCTAATATATGTGATCCAATGCCCGTGCATTAACTTGGTGGTCATAATTATTACATTGCCTTCATTGATGAATTCTCAAGGAATACATGGATATACTATTTTAAGCACAAGGATGAGGCATTCGAATTATTCAAGGAATTCAAGGCTTTGGTGGAAAATCATACAAGGAAGAAAATAAAGATATTTAGGTATGAAAACAACATGGAATAAATCTCATATGAATTCATAGACTTTTGCAAGAAAGAAGGAATCAAGAAGGAGACCATTGTGCCTTACACTCCCAAAAAAATGGAGTGGTTGAGAGAAAGAACAGGTCCATTATGGAAGCTTCCCGAGCTATGCTCCATGATCAAAAGTTGCCAAAATCTCTCTAGGCTAAAGCAACAAAGACAATGATATATGTTCAAAACAGGTTGCCTCATCAAGCTTTGGACAACAAGACTTCCAAGGAAGTATTCATAGGTGTCAAGCCCAATATTGGCCATCTCTGAATTTTTGGTTGCCTTGTGTACTTCCATGTGCCGAAGGACAAAAGAAACAAGCTAAGAAGCTAAAAGAAGGAAAGTTACGTTTGTTGGATATAGTGAATATTATAAATCATTTAGAATATATATTCCTGGTCAAAGGAAGGTTGAAGTTAGAAGGGACGTGACATTCGATGAAGATATTTCTCTTAGAAAAGCAAGGGACCTCCCTCTACCTACTCTTCCTGAAGACAACAGTGATGATATGGATATCCTAGAATGTCCTTATGTGCCTGAATCCAAGAAGGATATCGTTGATGATCCTATGGAGCTTATGAACCCTTCGGATCCTCCTCCATGTGATCCCCCTACAAGGAAAAGGCCATTGTGGCTCAAGGACACATTACAAGATGCTGAGAAACATGCTGCTGCTCGAGGAAATTTCGGGGAAAGAAAGAAGACATGCAGGTACCAAGCCTATGTTGTAGCCATGAGCAAGATAATTCAAGTCGAACCTAGTACCTTTGAAGAAGATATGAAGGAACAAGTCTAGAAGTGTGCAATGGCCGAAGAATATGAGCCCATTATGAAAAATGATGTATGGGATATTGTGTCGATACCAAAGGGAAAATCTCTGGTAACCTCTAAATGGCTCTATAATATCAAGCATGGGGTGATGGAAGCATCAAAAAATACAAGGCAAGGTTTGTAGCTCACAGTTTCACTCAAAAAGAGGGAGAAGATTACGACGATATATTTTCTCTTATGGCCCGATACATAACCATTCATTCGATAGTATCCCTTGCTGCAAATCAAGGATGGAATCTCCACCAAATGGATGTGAAGACCTCATTCTTACATGGTGTTATCACTTAGAGAAAACCCAGCTACAGGAAAACCTCTAAGGTAACCTTGAACCTCTTTTAGGTTGAAAGTTGGCCCTTCAACCTACAGAGGGATCTCTGCCTAAAAATCAACTACTCTAGGTCACTATAGTAGTGGATTTTGCAATTAAGTTCTGTGGCCAAATTTAGTTCATAGGATAAAATTTGGTTGGGTTGTTTACAAAACACACCATTGGACATGGAGTCTAGTTCTAACAAGTAATGCTACAAATCTAATGACTAGGATATAAAAAACATGATAACAACAAATCCTTTGACAAATTGAGAGTTTGGAAGAAAAGAACTGAAGTGAGATAAAATTATAGCTGATTGAGGTAGCAAATACTAATGCCTAAGAATTATGAGAAAGAGCATAAATGAATCCATATCTCATACACTAATATTTCCAAACATGAAGATAAATTTTTATAAACAAAGAGAAAGCTGACAGGGAACTACAACACCTGAATTTCCTATAAAATGCTCATAAAAATTTGTAATATATTTAATACTTCTCAAATATAAAAAAATGAAAATGTTTTTAGTAAAATCCATCCCTTTTTTCCTTCTTCAGAAATTGTCTTTATAGAAAAGACTGCAAACTAAAACAAGTTTCTAGCAAAACATAATTACAAAATATAAAAATAATAGCGTACTTGATCAAATACATGCATATAGAAAACTTCCTAATCCTATCTACATCTAAAGGTCATGTTGTTGTTGGATTCATTGCTAGAGATAAGGATCAACAAGTCCAATTTGGTGAGGTGGCATCCAAGTCCACAACTCTCCATGAGATTTTTCCTCACGAAATCCTGAAAAATAGGGTCCAGCGATCCCTTTGCAAATCCAAAACTATGATAGATGTTATTAAACTGAGAGATTTTTCTAAATGGGTCCGTTTTGGAAAAAAATGTCTTTCAGTTTCTTGAAATTCGTTTTCATTTTTTTGGGATAATATTTTGAAAACAATTACTAAAACAGTATTGCAAACTCTTGAAAAACAACCTTTCAAATATCCCTTTAGATATTTTAAATCGCAATACCCGTTAGGAAACCCAGAGACTTTTTTCTAAATGGGTTTGTTTCAGAAAAAAACCTCTTTCAGTTTCATAAAATGCATTTTCATTTTTCCAGAAAGTGTGCCCGAAATTATTGCTCTGCACAGGAAAAACAGAGTTTTTAACTAGCCATTTTTACAGAAAAATGTTGATAAGCCAGTTGTCAACGAATTTCTTCATAAAAAATTATCGGAAAATTAAAGCGCTGATAGCCCCACTATCGATGATTTCCCTATTTATTATAACTAAAATGCTGACACTGAAACTGTCAGCATTTTCTGAAAAAAATTAAAAACAAAGTTAATGCGATAACAGTTGGCTCCACAGGGATGTTGTCGATCATAGATGGTAGCAAGAACCCCATAGACCAGAGGTTTGATCCATTGGGAGGCTCCAAATATTTTACTTGACACTGGAAACCTTATTTGCGACCAATTAACTTGGCAGTTGAAAACCACACACTGTTGCACACTGCAAACTGAAAACTGAAATTGAAAAAATCACTACTAAAAAACCAAACTCATTGCATGCCATTTCCTACTCTAACATACTAAAATCTCTACCCAATCATGTGAAATAAAAAACCCAATGAAACCATGTAAAAAATTGCCTTAACGACTAAAATTTGTTTTCACTATTCTAAAAAAAGAGAAACTTGGAAAATGGCAACTCAAACTCCAACTAAAATTGAAACCCATGGTCCATAGACAACATAAAATATGCATGCATTGATGACTCCAAAAGGCTAGCCAAAGGATCCCAAAAACATGTAAATTCACTTCTTCTTAATGATCTACCAACAAACCAACATTATTTTCATGATTAGATGTTGTTTGTTCCTATTTTATATCTTGATTCTCAACATCATTCTAAAAAAATATGGCAGGACATTTTTCACCATTCACATTAGAAAAAGCCTCTATACATTCTTGAACAGGTTCAAACAAAATAACCACATCTTGTGCATCAAAAACATTTAAAATTTCCCTTTCTTGTGATTCAATGAGACTGTTATCTTGGCCTTTAAAAAATTCCAAGTTTGTCATTTCCAAGGATGTAAAATCAAGAGTAGTTTCAATGCCATTCAAGGAGTTTAAAACATCCTTGTTTTATTCAGTATTTCTTTGCAACTCTAGGTATCTATCCTCATGACTGGTTTCACTACCTAGGGTTTCCATGTGTGAACTTTCAAAATTCTATTTTTCACCAGTTTCATCGTGAGACAAAAACCTAGAAAATGACTTTTTTAAAAATATATCTAAATGGTTGTCCCTATCCTTTTCATAGTCGTTTGGAGAATGCCAAAAACATTGTTGACTATCTTGATCTCTATCTTGATCACAAAAATACTGGTAAGGTTGATATATATTTTCATCGAACGCATGTAATGGCATAATACTGTCATCATTAAGGTTCTACTCAATTTGATTTTAAGCTAAGGGATAGGTTATTGTTTGGTGAAAACCATCTTGAGCTTTATGGCAACTAGTCTCTACTAGTTCTTCCTGATGAAAATACATTTCAAATAGGGCTTCCTTGATTTCTTCATCAATTAAATCTTCATTATCAATGTCAATTCCCACATATTGAATAAATCTTTCGAAATTTTCACAACAATTCCCAAAAGGTGATGAAGATTGGGATCATTCCTTATAATTCTTATAAAAAATAGTATGAAAATATTTAAGAGAATAAATACTAGTAGGTGGCAACCTTTCATACCAAGTTCTTGCCTTTTCTTCTAAGGTTGTCATAAACATTTTCATCAAGCAGTATTAATGAAATTTAACCCCAATCCTATGTATAAGCATATGACATTTTTCCAAATGAAGAGAACCATCATTCCCATCCTCATCTTTGAATCTTGCCAAATACAATTGCCAATCTATACAAGGAATATGATTTGGAAAGCTAGAAATATGAGCATGATTCATAGGAGCATACCTTGTGGATTGTGGATCCATCTTGAGACAGTGGAGTTTCCAAACAATTCTTTAGACAACTGAGTCTTCAGCCAGTGGAGTCTTCATGAAAGTTTTGAGCTCTAGATTCAGTTGAGAATGGAGTCACGATAGAAAACACCTTGTAGCCAAAACTGATATCCAAATCTCTGTTTTCCCTCAAAGATATGATCTTAAATAATAAAATCATTCATGGAGAATGTATCATGCATTCCATGGCAACGATGCTAAAATTTTATCACTTAGAGGAAACCTGGCTGTAGGAAAACCTATAAGGTAACCTCAAACCTCTTTTAGGTTGAAAGTTGGCCCTTCAACCTAGAGAGGGATCTCTCCCTAAAATGAACTACTCTAGGTCATTGTAGTAGTAGGTTTTGAAATTGATTTATGTGGCTAGATTAGTTCATAGGATAAATTTGGTTGGGTTGTTTACAAAACACACCATTGGACATGGAGTCCAATTTAAACAAGTAATGCTACAATTCTAATGAGTAGGATACAAAAAAATGATAGCAACAAATCCTTTAAAAAATTGAGAGTTTGGAAGTAAAGAACTGAAGTGAGACAAAATTATAACTGATTGAGGTAACAAATACTAATGGCTAAGAATTTGAGAAAGAGCATAAATGAATCCAGATCTCATACACTGAAATTTCCAAACATGAAGAATAGTTTTTATAAACAAAGAGAAAACCGACAGGGAACTACAACACATGAATTTCCTATAAAATGTTCATCAAAAAATGTAATATATTTAATTCTACTCAAATATACCAAAAATTCAAATGTTTTCAGTAAAATCCAACCCTTTTTTCCTTCTTTAGAAATTGTCTTTATAGAAAATACTGCAAACTAAAACAAGTTTCTAGCAAAACATAATTACAAAAGCTAAAAATAATAACGTACTTTATCAAATACATGCATATAGAAAACTTCCTAATCCTATTTACATCTAAATATCATGTTGTTGCTGGAGTCATGGCTGGAGATAAGGATCAACAAGTTGAATTTAGTGAGGTGGCATCCAAGTCAACAACTGTCCATGAGCTTTTTCCTCATGGAATCCTAAAAAATAGGGTCCAGTGATCCCTTTACAAATCCAAAACCGTGATAGTTGTTAGAAAACCAAGAGAGGCTTTTCTAAATGGGTCCTTTCTTGACAAAAACCTCTTTAGTTTCATAAAATTCGTTTTAATTTATTCGAGATATGATTTTGAAAACAATTACTAAAAATGGATTAGAAAATCCTGAAAAACAACCTTTCAAATATCCCTTAGAATATTTTAAACTGTAACACCTGTTAGAAACCTGACATATTTTTTTTCTAAATGGGTCCATTGTGGAAAAAAAACTCTTTCAATTTCGTAAAATTCATTTTCATTTGTCTGGAAAGCATGCCTGAAATTATTGTGTTGTATAGGAAAAACATAGTTTTTAATTGGCCATTTTTACCAAAAAAACACTAATAAGCCCATTTTTAGTGAATTTCTTCAGAAAAAATTATTGGAACATTAAATCACTAATATCCCCACTATCGATGATTTCCTGTTTATTACAATTAAAATGTTGACACTGAAACTGTCGGTCATTTTCTGAATTTTTTTAAAAACATAGTCAATGTGATAACACATGGTTTGCTTAAAGAAAAAGTGTATGTTGAACAACCTCTAGGATTTGAAGTTCATGACAAGAAGAGCCATGTATTTTGATTGAATAAATCTCTCTATGGATTGAAGAAATCCCCCCATTCTTGGTATTCTTGTATCCACAATTACTTGATAAAGTTGGGATTCACAAGCAATGTTGATCCAAACTTGTACTTCAAAATGGTCCAAGGTGTGGCTCTCATTTTGGTATTATATGTTGATGACTTATTCATGAAATGTTCAGACCCTCTCATTATACAATGTAAGAGAAGTTGGCTTCCAAATTTGAGATGAAATAACTTGGTTTGATGCACTATTTCCTGGGGTTAGAAGTATCAGAAAAGTCGGACAAGATTTTCCTTTCACAAGAAAAATATGTTGTGAAAATCCTAGAAAGATTTGGCATGGTTGAATGCAAGCCCTTTCCTACTCCTATGGAAATGAATTTCAAGCAGTTGTGTGGAGAAATTACTAGACTAGACCTATCAAACCCTTCTAAGTATAGACAATTGCTTGGTGCTTTGATGTTTCTTGTGAATACTCGTCCCGACATATACTTCGTAGTTAACACTTTGAGTCAGTTTATGATCGATCATCACCATGTACATTGGGTCGCTGCAAAGCATTTTCTGATATCTCCACATGGGACTATTAACCTTGGACTAAGTTATGTCATTGGAGATGTTAGACTACATGGATATACAGATGCAGATTGGATCGGTAATGTTATTGACAGGAAGAGTAAGTTTGGATGTTGTTTTAGTCTAGGAGCTGCCATGATATCATGGATGAGCAGGAAGCAAGAATCTATAGCCCTTATCATTGTTGAGGTTGAGTATATTGCAGCTACCCTTGTGACTTGTGTAGTATTTTGGTTGAGGAAGCTCTTTGGAGATATTTTTGAGTAGGTTCTAGACACGATAATCATCTATTGTGACAACAAAAGTGGGATTCGTTTGTTCAAGAATCATGTGTTTCACGGAAAGTCCAAGTATATCAAGAACAGATATCATTACATTCGTGACATGGTGCAGAGATGAGTTGTGAGACTCCATCACATTTCGACAGGTGAACAGATATCCGACATCCTCACCAAGCCTTTGTCGAAAGGGAAGTTCTTGGTATTCAGAGAGTAGCTTGGATTGGTTAAGATGACCCTTTCAAATAAGGGTCTGGGCTGGTCAAGAACATTGAGCAGTGATCTTCCCACTTGGTTGAGATCCCAAGGTGTGGAATGGAGTTATAGGGCTCCTAGGGATGAGAGACCTCCGACCGATATGATGTTGATACCTAAGATCTCCCCTAGTCAGAGTATGCCCCAGTTAGTGTCCTACCCATCTATGGGATAACCTCTCCCATCTAGCCAATGGGTTGAGGGACTTGGGATAGAGTTTGAACCCTACCCCTTGTAGTAGGTGGATCTCACCAAAGTTGGTGGATGCATGTGTTCTACCATCCAACTCTTTAGGGTTAAGATGGATGATTAAGGATAATAAGGTAGAGTTTAATCCTCATGCTCATCTCACCTATTGTTATAGCACCATTTACCACTCTTGGTAGATCTGATGCTCTAGTTATGGCCTAGGGAAACCCTTCCTTCCAGATTTGGTCCAAAATCTAAAAAATAGTGGTTTATTTCCTATACGCTACTTTTCTACGTGATAAAAGCGTGTACACGTGGTTCAACATATACCCAACCCTAGTACATGTGTTAAAACACTTAAAAATAATAAATTTCCTTAATTTCGGGTGGAGTTCATGAGTTTTACCTGTTACTCACCTCCTATATCCCATGGCCCAACTGTTTCCCAACTGGAAAAACTAATTTGGAGAAGTATAAATAAACCTCCATGGGAAGGCCTTAAGGGGTGAAGAAATGAGATATTGATATTATAGTTGATTTATCCCTGATCGAGTTTGACGAAATCCCTGTGCCTCCTGCACTCCCAAAGCTTTAGGAAACCCTTGTTTCCTCTTTTGAGATATCCTTCATCCTTCTTGATATATCCTTGTGTATGATGATGGAGGAAGACTGTTGAGGCCAAGAAAGGACAGATTTGGAAGACGGTTCCAATTGGAGCTGGAGAAAGACTCATGTTGTAGTTTTCCACCTTTCTTGTAGCTTACATCAATAAGGAAATGTTGTTATGTTCCTGATATTAAACATGTTTATGCATTGATCTATATTGTTATTTGTTTGTAAATCTTATATTAATGTGTAATTTTTCATTCATTTATATGATATAATGTATATATCATGAATATGCTTTACATTTCTACGGTTGTATATGCTTTGTTTGAATAATTTACAGGTTTCAAAAGCATCAGGAGAAGCAGAGGGTTTGCACCCTACGGGATCTACCCAAACGGAGGACCTACGGGTAAGGACACTTCTTCCCAGTTCAATAGAATAACCATTTATATTATTTGTCTGAGCATTTCTTGTCATTGTTTCCCTCCACTCTATTGGGGTTTTCAACCGAAGACCCTAGGGTGTTCTCACCCACAACAGAATTGGTGACTCCACTAGGGATAACATTCTTGTTATTCTTGGTTTAGGTTGTTTGTTCTTGGTCAGGGTTTGTTTTCTGATTACTTGCTTTTACAGTGTTACTGGACTCATTAGCTTCCCAGGCATCAAGTCTGATCTTCTGGATCAAGCCTTGATTTTTGTTTTTTCTTAATTGAGCCTTGTATATGCTTTTTTCTTGGTTTACAGTCACGTATACATGCAAGTTTCCTCAAACAGACTTGTGTATACACGAGTTTCTTGTGTTAGAAACATGTGTGCACACTTCTGTGTCTTTACACAGTGGCGTATACAATTTTTTGAATTGTTTTTTCAAATATTTTTGCCCAGTTACGCCTACTGCCTGGTGATTTCTGTTGTTTTATGGTCATCCATTGTCTGAAGAACTCATTTCTCTTGCAAGTTTTCTTTTTCAAATCTCTTTCTCGCTGAAAATCCTAGTTGGCCTAAGATTGCTTGTTAAGAAAGTTTTTGGTTTGCATATTGGATCCAAGGCTTCTGTCTGAAGTTCTTGGATGTTCTAGTTTTCCAGAATGAGAAATTGATTTCGATTTCATTTGCAACCCAAATTTAAAGTTGCATTGCTTTGCTTTTCCTTTTGATTAGCCTTGTTGCTTTTCATGCTTTTTTGAGTGTCTTTTTGGAAATTTTGAAAGTTTTTCTTTCTTTACATTTTGTTAGTTCATTGAAATCTTTTACTGATGTTCGGATCAGTTTGTGCAAGTTTGTAGCCTTTCTTGTTTCAAGTTTCATTTATTAATGAGTTTTATAACTTGCAAGATCTAAAGACTCCTTGTGCTTCTTTCTTGATTTTTTGAATTTAGTAGTTCTTTTAGTGACCTCAAAAATTGATTTAATTTCCTTAAAAGAAAAAAACATAAAAACATTACTTTTGCTTTTCTTTTTTCCAAGATTTTGGATTTTTGGTTTCTTTTGTTTCGTTGTTGTTGAGAAATTATGATCTTTTTCGATTTGTTTTGCTTGCTTTAGAGGGAAATTTGTTGCTAAATTTTTTTCCCTCTTCATTATCCAGTTGGCTTATTGACTTTATAAAGAAGCAAATTTGCTTATAGTATGAGTGTTTTTTAGGGTCTTGCATCGTCATTTAAATTTGCATTAGGTTAGTTTGCATCTTAAGCATTCTTAGTATTTTTAGATTTTGAGTTGTGTTGAGTGT
Organism: Pinus tabuliformis; assembly: GCA_031772625.1. Taxonomy (NCBI): domain Eukaryota; kingdom Viridiplantae; phylum Streptophyta; class Pinopsida; order Pinales; family Pinaceae; genus Pinus; species Pinus tabuliformis. The sequence continues at coordinate 664,374,269 of CM062820.1, read as the reverse complement.
TTCATAAAAGAAAAGAAAAATATTTTTCTTATATAAGTTTTTCATAGAACCCAAGTAGAAATCACTCTTCACCGAAAGAAAACAAATGCATGCATATAGTTAGGTTTCTATTGGTTTCTTTTGCATCAAACATCATCAGTTTCACTCTCGTAATACCCTTGACTTAAAGAACAGCTCTATAAAATCAAGCGATTTAATAAAATGAACTAGAATTTTTTCTTTTTGTCATTAACAAACACCAACAAGTTTAGGTTCATTAGGGACTTGGAATAGGTGAGTGGAGAGTTAACTCTCCAAGGCCGCTCAAATTATCAAACATAGAAGTTGAATAACAAGCAAAATCCAATATCATTAGAAAGACCAGGAAAGCTCTTTGACTAGGAGTTAAGCATGAGGGAGAGTGAAGACAAGGAAAAGAGATACCCCCTCTCCTACTTGTTGGATCCCGTCTCACGACTGTTCCGCTTGGCTTTTGATACAAGTTGGTGTCCATAGTTTCCTTTCCTGGGGATCTCATAGGTGGTTGTGGAGGGGAATCTCGTGGCACCTGAGGCTAACATTGCATCACATTCAACAACACTTCTGGAGGGTACCCTTGCGAAGCTTGGGTGCTTGTACTGGAAAAGGCTATTGTCTGGTGGTCAACATAACTGCTTCTAATACCTTCGCTAGTAGGACTGGGGCATAATTACCCCAGAATATTTTTGGAAGGCCCTTGATTTTTGCTTTCTTGTATTTTTGTGTCCGGTCTTAATCACCCGGAGTGGAAATACTTGGAAGTAGTTTGATTGTTTGTATATTTAGGGAATTTTAGAGAGTGTTATTTTCTCCTAGTTGGCATAGCTTTACAACTTTTTTGAGTCTTTAATTATATTTCTTAAAAATAATTCAAAGTTTCTGATCGACGGGTTCGTTGATCTAGGATACTTCGTGGGATTTCACCTACGAGTCCTGAGACTTCTCCTCGAAGGCATAGGAGCAATTATGCCAGTGATTTTCAATCAGTTGCTACAGGCACATCAGAGATTGATCCTCCGGTTGGAGTTACTGATTCACAAGATAGACCTGGTACAAGTAGAGAGTTGGGGAGGAATACTCCAGTTATTTTTAAAGTACTCTTCCAGTTAGAAGACGTTATTGAGGTCGAAGAGCTTCCCGAGTCTATTTTAACTCCTAATTCTCCTCTTCCTCCCGATCATCAGGGTCCTCCGCGACTACATTTCCTGACAATGTTAAACTTGCTAGATCTTTCTAAATTGACTAATTATCCGATTAGGTATAACTCGGTTTGGCCTCCGGTCACAACCAAACTTCCTTCAGATATACCTAAATTTGAAGGAAAAATTTGTGAAGATCCGGGTGACCATGTAACCACTTTCCACTTATGGTGTTCGGCAAACTTCCTGACAAATGATTCAATCAGGTTGAGATTATTCGAACATACCTTAACTGGAAAAGTGGCTAAGTGGTACATAGAACTTCCAGGGGGCACCTTCGCTTCTTTCGGTGATTTGGCTACAATATTTTTGAACCAGTTCCAAGCATGTCCGCTATGATGCTGGAACTGAGCTTTTGGCTAATTTTCACTAGGATTAGGCAACCCACATTTCAGATCACATCCAGGAATGGAGGAGAAGGAAGAGGCTCATTAAAGCCGATATTCCACAAGAATTCCTTCTTGAATTGTTTCTTAAATCTTTACAGCCTGAGATCTCTACAGACGTGTCCCTCTCCGGTGTGTTCACCGAAGGGCAGACTATTTTTAGGGCCCAACAGTTAGAACTTATATATTCTCAATCTGGAGTTCTTCAAAAAATTCTACTTGACGTTCCTAGGTCCAAGGTTGATATAGCCAAGCCGAAGCTAGGCCTTAGTGCTGATGGGCTAGTCGAATCGATCGATACTGACATGGCTAACCTACTGAATGAATTGTAGCAGTTGTCTTTACATACTGCTTCTTCTATGTAGACATCACCATCTGTAACTACACTTTCTCAACCTACATCTATAAATGTTTTCCAGACTTCTAACCCTAAAGGAAACTAACAATCCAATGGGAAGAAGAAAGGACGAGGTAGGAAAAATAACCAGGATGGGAAGGGAACGCAAACAAACATGACAATGATGCCAGTGGGGGTAGAGAAGAGTCTAAGAAAAAAGTAAATTTTCCATGCAAGTTATGCAATGGAGATCATTTGACTCATCTCTACCCTAAGATCCAAGATTCTCAACGCTTATTAGTTCAGCATGGGTCTTCTAGCTCCCAGGCTGTCCTCACTAACCCTTTTCCCCAAGGGCAACAGTTACTTGTTGGTGTCAACTCTAGTACTAGTACCCTCGAAAGGGGCAACCAGGAAGGGGATAATACATCAAATGTTTACATGATGAGTTCACATATCAACGTCGTTATGGGATCACGTGATTACAGTGAATCATAGTCATCTAAGGCTAAGTTTGCTTCCAATGCTTTAGAGCCACCCATATTGAGATGCCCTCTATTGAGTCTATACCTCGGATGCCAAAAGGCTCCACAAAATGCTCGACCATTAACCCTAATGCTAGGGCAACCCAAAATTACATGATTGTAGAAGATCTGGCTCAGAGTCCTTCTTCTATGTTGGTGTTAAAGGTACTCCAGTCGTGCCCCGCTCATAGGGGTGCATTACTCTCTGCAATCAGAGCAGTTGATCCAAAAAAATCTCTTGTGCTTACATTTGATATGTCAAACATCAAAAAGAGAATCTTGCATCATATGGCTTTCCAGATAAAGTCTACATATCGAAAGACCAATATCTTTTGAATTGTTATCGATGAGGGAGATTCCACATGTGTGATGTCCATGTCATGTTGGAAGGCCATTGGATCGCCTCAAGTTGTTCCTTCACCTACTCTATGGACGGCATTTGATGGCCATTCTCATAGGCCTCACGAGATTATTTTAACCTTTCCCATCTGTGTTGGGGGAAAGGTGGTAAATATTGAGGTAGAAATAGTCGATGCGAATCTAGATTACAACCTCCTTTTAGGCAGAAATTGGATTTATGAGATGGATGTCATTGTATCGTCGTTATTTATCATCCTTTGTTTTCCTCATGAAGGGATAATGGTAAAGGTTGATCAGATGGATTATTCTCTGGGTGACTCCCACACATCTTCTGAGTATGCTATTCCATTAGTGGACAATCCCATGCAACCTATAGAGAATTTAAGAGTTGGAATGTACTCTTCCTTTATCTTCCTGCTCCTATAGCTAGTATCAATGCTTTTTCATCCTCCAAGCTACCTTCTCAAAGAGAGTTCTTTAGAACTCATTATTTTTCGAACCCTTGGCCCTTACCTTCATCTACCACCACATTGGATGAAGGGCAAGTCGGTGGAATGGCATATCCTACATCTACAGAAATTGCTCATCAGTATATTATTGACTCTGTAGACTCTGATCCTACTCCTTTTTCTCCAGAGGAGCTGGATGGAGATGTGGCTCCTGCCTGGACCCTCCATTCAACTTCTACTCAGGATTGCTTAGATATTGTCTTTCCATCTGAAGAAGCAATTCTAGAAGCAATGATGGGAGTTGATAGACCTTTGGATGATTTGCATCATTGTTCATATTTCCTCCCTCATTTGTGAGAAATCGAGTCTCGCTTGTCCAGTCCTTCTACTAGCGATGTTCATGCAGTTTCAAAGCCTTTGGCTCCAGCACAGTTTTCTGTCGAAGGTAATATGTCTGTTATTTCACAAACTGTTCCATTGAACATCCTTAGGGATCCTGACAAGTTGGCGGAGCCCATAAATGGGATCTACCTTAAGAAGTACTTTTCTTAGGCTTCGTCCAAGCATTTACTTGTTTGTATATATTGTATGATTGTACATATCTATCTATCAATTTTAGTGATGTCGATATTTTTGATCTGCTTTGGCAGGTATTGATGGATGATTTGATATATCTAGGGTTCACGATGGTGCTAGTAGACACACCTGGAACCTTGCTTCCATAGCTCGAGTGATTTACTATCCATCTGACCAGTTGATGATTTCGAGAGGAGTATGTATTGATCCTACTTCGAATAATATTTTTGAATGTACTGTTGTTATCAATTTACTATCTGAAGCGATATCTCTTGATATTGATTCGTTAGTGGTTTATTTAGATTCACAACTGGTCGTATCTCAATTGAATAACATCTATTGGGTACGAGATCCCTATCTGTATCGCCAATTTCTGAGAGTACGGTTGCTGCAACGATCATTTGTTTACATCACATTTTTTCACATTCTGCGATCAAAAAATTCCTTAGTAGATTCTATTGCTAATCAAACATTGGACTAGAATATAAATCATTAATCAAATTCAAAACATAAAAAATAATCTAAATATCATCTGTATATATGATCATCATAAAATCTTCTATATATAGATAGAGTGTTTGTGTCCAATATAATATACAAAAATTGGGACAAAATGCCCCACAAAATTTGGGCTTATGCCCATCATCATGTCTAATCAAAAAAAGATCTAATCATCTATCTAACAATCCTGCTTAAGATGAGCAGTTATAAAATAAATGACAACATTGGCCACACACCGAAATAGTCGCACCCAGTCCCGTGGTACTCCTAACACGCGAGGCAGAATCTCCTATGGTAAGTCCTCTATGGCCACCATGGGTACTTGGTGAGTTAATATCACCAAGTTCCTCTGGATTGTGTGGTGAACTCTCTCAGTCTCAACTACGGCCCCTTTGACATCTCTTCCACAATGCCCATGTCGAGGAAATCTATTAGCTCTCACTGGTCCCACATCTGAAACATGATCAATAAATTTTGTAAGTATCTTGTCTCATCAAAAATATTTTTAATTCATTTATATTTAAAATCAAAAAATATTAAAAATTTCAAAAATTAAAAAATCATTTATACCTATGGCACCCCATGTTGCATTTGGTGGAAATACTAGATATGGATCTCCTTGGAAATCCATTTTGGCATAGGGGTAGTTGTCGACTATAATGACCTGTTGATCCCACCAAAGGAAAAACTCATCATCAAAATTCATCCTAGGGACCTCACCACCCCCTAGGCGTTTCATCAGGTCATCCCATCTGCCCATCTACAAAACTCTCGAGCTACTGATGGTAGATAATACCTTGGGATGAAGCTCAGGTACTCTCTCAAAAAAGAACGAGCATAAGATGGTTCCATATCCGAAATTCTTCATCTGACCCTTCTGAATGGAAGTAAGTTGTTTCTTCATGTTCATCAACAAAGGTGTACACCAATCAAAGATAGTAGTGAGGCAATCCACTACTAGGCTCATGGACACACATGAAGCCTGATGTAAAGTAGCAGAACCATTTACCCTGGCTATGGTAAATAGTAGGATTTTCAATGATAAACTCTCTACATACTTTATTGGAATCTTAATTCCAACCTTTTCGGGGTTGCCAGGACAATATATGTGGATGTAGTGCTCTACACTGAGACTACCTCTCATCCTACCAGTGGAATGCACTCTCTCTCCCCTTCGAGAAAGACCTGTAATGAAATAAATGTCTTCTATCTCGATCCTCAGGGGCATCTGATCAATCATGAATGCATCATCCTCTGCACTCCAGTGATGAATCCTCAACTCAAGCAATCAAGTATTCGCCTTCATGTTTGGCATTTTGAAGAATGTTAACAAACCACAGCCTCTCAAAGAATCTAAGGCATTTTGATCCTCCATCACTTGGTTATCAATGGAACTGTGCTCCCTTTCATGCCATGTAATTGTCATCCTCCCAAAAAAGATGTTTCAAATCATTAAATCAATGTTTAAATTTTTCTACACGCACACATGCGGGTTCTCTTTTTACCCAGTCACGTGTAGGGCCCTCATATACATGGGTTACCTATATCCAACCCACGTGTATGTAGAGTTGAAATTTTTAACATAATTTCCTACGATCAAAATTATGAAAAAACATCTTAAAAGCATAAAAATTGATAAAAAGCATGATTAAAGGGTTATCTGGAAGATTTGAAGCAATTGGAACTGTTGAATTTGACAGAGGAAGTTTGTTTGAGTTTTTCTCCACAGCTCCTTGCTCCAAACACAAATGACAAAAATGTGAGTCCAAAAGTCCTTATATAGGTTGAAAAATGAAAATTATTTTTCTAAAGTTGATTTTTATCTTATGGACTTTTTGACATTTTGGCTTGGAGTGTTGGGAATGGGTTTCCTTTACAGGATATTTTGGAGACTTTTTTGAGAAATCAGTTTGGTCCCATGACTGCAGACCCATCATGGCAGGTATCGCTTTCTTACTAGCATATACGTTAGGGAATATCACTTTCCACTGCATTTTGCATACTAGCCTCCATACTACGATATTTTTGCCATAGGGTCGAACTCATCATGTCTTGATTCACAAACCATTTTCACTCGCCGACTTTTAAAATCATGACATGATGGTAGAACCAACCTTTGCATGGGCTTCTTAGTTAGGTCCTTGCTGACATATGTTGCCCATGCTGTTATATTGAGTAGGCTCGGGAGTCCTCTTTAGACCTGCCATGACTTGTGCGTTGGAGACTCATTCTATTTCTTCTTCGCTATTTTCTAGCTTTATACCCTAGAGGATACTTTGCGTTGAGTTGTAATGTTGCATTGCATATTGACTATTTGCACCTTTTGGCCTTAAGCCGGCTTCACTTGGACTCATGTTTAAGCCACTTTTTGACCATGTCTTCTATAAAATCAACCTTGCAATCACTTAAGCTCTCCAACTTGACACACCCTTTTACTTGTGGAAAGAACATTCCTTTGAGTGTCACTGATCAGTTTCGCCACCTTGCATTGAGCATAGGAATGTTCCCCTCCCAAGAACTAGAGAATTTGCTTTTTAGACACTCATTCTTTCCATTGTACTATAGCATTCTTTTATTTATTTTTCAAGCTTCATATAAATGAAAAAGACAGAAAAATTATATATCCCAAAAAAGAGCGAGAACAGGACATTATTTCCATATTTGATGGTAGCTAGAGTTAGCGGTGTCGTCCTTGAATAAAGCACTCAAAAAATAAGTCTTTCCTCCATTGGGATGGGCTTTAGTTTGACTTAGGAGTGCCTTAACCTTGTTATTGAGTCATTAACCCTCCAATTGGTTATCTCTTCCAATCACATGGAGAGTTTGCTTATGCCTCCTGCATGACAAACTTATACAAAGTTATCATATGCTTCCATGTAGTCACAATAGAGTCATGCTTTTTTTCAAGGGAAGTAAATCTAAATCGGCCTCTCTGTGGTGTTTCTTGACCTATTTTTCAGTCAGCCATCCCTAGTTGTCAGCGTCATGTTCGTTATCACATCAACTATGTTGGTCCTTTGCTTGTGCTAGTTTGAGAAGGTCTCCATTGACTTCTTGCTAGCAGGCCTTGCCCTTATTGACTATGAAAAATTGCTCTGGGGGTAGATCTAGAGCTGCACCCTAGCCCTATTCTCATTATTGATAGGTCACCTTGTGCTCAACATCGATCAGTGTCATGGGTCTTTGACTGAGTGGTTTCCCTTGTGTTTAACATCAGCTTTCATTATCACACATTTGGATTTGTGCAATGCCTTAGTTTCCATTTGACCTTATTGGTGGATTCCTCGCCTCTGTGTCAGATTTCATTATTGGTTGGTTCAAAGGGTTTTTATCGTGTGCTAGCTACATATTGTGTACGCTAGAAACGTGCTTTGGTTGGGTTACTACATTTTTATTCGTCTGATTCCTTCCACGTTATTGACCTATGGGTTACACTTGCACTAGATTGATGAAGGATGTCTTAATGCCTTCCTTCTAGTAGATCTTTTCCCATCAACTTCATCTCATTGCTCTAGGAAAGAGATATAGAGTTAATTTAGTAGTACCTTAGGGTTTGCAGTCATGAGTGGATGATTCCTTCATTATCGACAGTGGGAAAACATCATTGTCTCTTGATTGATATATTCTTCCAAGTGTTCGACTACAGCTCATTTATTCACACTTGTTAGATTGTACTGGGTAGCTTGGCTCTCATCATCATTATTGGTGAGTAGTCTCACGTTTGTTAACGGTATACATCAATGACCGGTAATCAAACAATTTCTCACATGGTTGACTTTAGATCATTTATTCCCATTGTGTAGAAATGTACCACGGTGGTCATTGAAGACCTCAGGTTTGCATTAGCATTTCTTGGTTCACTTGTCAGTTTCTCTTGTTTATGCTAGTTGACACCATCCACCTTATATGTTGCAGTTCCTTATAGTGACATCTTATATGTTGGCACCCGAGTTGCAGTGTAGTACCATTTTTTCCAACATTTGACTTGGTACCTTTTGGATCAGTCTTATGACTTCAGTGATCAACTTCATACTTCAGCATCATTGATCAGCTCTTTATATGTGATATTCAGACATGTACTTTCTTGGTTATGATTGGATGATCCATTATGTATTTTCAGTTCTTTTATACTTGTATGCATATTGGATCTACTTTGGTACTTGACATGTGGACATGCTTTACTATCTCTGAGCATGGGTATGCCCGCCTCAGACAATGGCTTCTTTCTAATCTCTTTCGCTGCCTTGTCAGGCTGAATTCTGGTGAACTCCTCCTCGGTCTCGGCATGATTCCTTCTATACACTTAATGCATTTTGGTCATCATGTACCCCTTCTGACCTCAAATATTAGGGGGCATTTATTATAGCACCATTTACCATCTTGGTAGATCTGATGCTCTAGTTATGGCCTAGGGCAACCCTTCCTTCCAGACTTGGTCCAAAATCTAAAAAACAGTGTTTTATTTCATATATGCTACTTTGCCCTATGATAAAAGCGTGTACACGCGGGTCAGCATATACCCAACCAGCGTACATGTGTTAAAACACTTAAAAATAATAAATTTCCTTAATTTCAGGTGGAGTTCATGGGTTTTACCTGTTACTCACCTCCTATATCCTATGGCCCAACAGTTTCCCAACTGAAAAAACTAATTTGGAGAAGTATAAATAAACCTCCATGGGAAGGCCTTAAGGGGAGAAGAAATGAGATATTGATATTATATTTGATTTATCCCTGATTGAGTTTGACAAAATCCCTGTGCCTCTTGCACTCCCAAAAGCTTTAGGAAACCCTTGTTTCCTCTTTTGAGATATCCTTCATCCTTCTTGAGATATCCTTGTGTATGATGATGGAGGAAGATTGCTAAGGCCGGGAAAGGACGATTCCTCTTGGAGCTAGAGGAAGAATTAGGTTGTAGTTTTCAACCTTTCTTGTAGCTTACATCAATAAAGAAATGTTGTTATGTTCCTGATATTAAATGTGTTTATGCATTGATCTATAAAGTGATTTGTTTGTAAATATTATATTAATGCATAATTGTTCATTTGTTTATATGATATAACATATATATCATGAATATGCTTTACGTTTCTACTGTTGTATATGCTTTGTTTGTATAATTTATAGGTTTCAAAGGCATCAGGAGAAGCAGAGGGTTTGCACCCTACGGGATCTACCCTAACCTAGGACCTCCAATTAAGGACACTTCTTCCCAGTTCAGTAGAATAAGCATTTAGATTGTGTGTTTGAGCATTTCTTGTTGTTGTTTTCCCTCCGCTCTATTGGGGTTTTGATGCAGGAGCATGAGGCTTAGAGGAAAAAGGCTTCAAACTTATTCCAAAAATACAAAAAACAATTACAAGAAAAGGAGTGGGATCCTTTAGCCATCAATTTACAAGCTTTCTAGATAGGATTTTGAGCTAGAATTTAGGATTGAATGATTCTGTAATTAATTAGAGTAGATTTGATTTAGTTGGGAGCCTTGAGGAGAATATTGCTCAGATTTGATTTTTGTTTAAAATAGGCTAATTTGATTCATTGTTTGAGGATCTGATAGTTAGAGTGGAGTGTATTAACGTAAGTTTCGAATGATGAAGTGGGGATTTGGACTAATTGGATTATGCGCGAAACTCATATATCTCTGTGTATTTTTATTAAAATTGTTCAATCTTGGAGGTATTTGCAACCTCCGAATTATTGTTGTGTATGAGAGAAGTATCAGTTTTCCTTTGAAATCTCAGAGTTTTAATAGATCTGACATGTTTACATTTATTTCTTAAGTCATGTTAACAGTGAGTTAGCCCTCGGTTTTTAATTCACGCATTAATAGAAATCCCATAAGCGAAGTCCGATTTACATTGGAAATTGGCATTTATTATAAAACCCGGACCTGAAAAATTATAGAGGTGGATTTATAACCCTATTGGGTTCGTGAGCCTGATCACATCAGAGCTTTTAAGTGTTATAGCATTGGCCTTGAAATCCTCTGACTTGCGATATTACGATGGGCGGATGAGCGATTTAATCGCGACTGTCGGATCGATGAGTAATTGGGACCATTGGATCGGCAATATAATATCGCATCACTTGTTAATAAAGGGATGGAAGGAAATAGACCCGAGAGCATTGTGATTGCGATCAGTGATCGTTGAGTTCCATCAGATCGGCATACTCTATGGTATAAAGGCCCCGACCTTGTGTACTGCAAAGTGCGATTGTGATAATATCGCATCGCATATTTATTAAATAGTGCATCCGGTATTTTAAAGAAACCTTCTATTAATGCAGCTTTTAATGAGTTAGTTCCATTTATGAAGAAAAAGTTTGATCTAGGGGTAAATGAATGATACTCTGGTTAATAAAGAAGAAGGAATTCTGTGAGAATTAGAGGAAATTGTATTGGTTTTTGAATGCTTTTCAATATCGCCTGCACCCAGGCCACCATTTGTGGTATCAGAGCAGATTATTGACATTGAGAAAGATCTCAAGGAGCAAAAGAAGAAATCCAACATGGCTTTCAGAGTTGGAAGAAGAGGTGGTGGTTGAAGAAGAGGACGACCAGTTGCAAACGTTGAAGTGTTAGAAGTTGTGCAACAGATGCAAGCCAGATTGGAAGCAATGGAGATGGGAAGAGATGTAGATGCTAGAGATGTCAGTGAACCTGAAGCTAGAGCTGCAGAAGATGAAGAACCTGCAGAGGTAACTCCTGAAAATGAGATTTTTTAAGTTTGTATTGAGATCAACATCCAAGCCTAGACTAGCAGTCTCGATCTACACAGGAAGCTGAAGCCCTGAGGAATTGATTGATTGGATAAATGATATGGAAAAATTCTTCGATTATGAAGAAAAAAATGAAGGGAAAAAGGTAAAGTTTGCTGTCATGGAACTGAAAGGACATGTAGCACTTTGGTGGGATGGAGTACAGGCAAAAAGGAAAAGACTTGGCAAACAACCAATTAAGAATTGGAACAGGATGGTGGAAAAACTAAGAGGTAAGTTTCTACCAAGTGACTATCAACAAAAATTATTTAGATAGATGCAGAATCTTAGACAGAGGTCTATGACAGTAAAAGAATACACATAGGAATTTTATAAAGTAAGTATAAGAGCAGGGCAAATTCAAGATACAGATGAGAAGGTTGCCAAATATGTGAATGGTCTTAGAATGGAGATTCAAGATGAGATAAGTATACTGTCTCCTAAAACAGTAGAAGAGTCTTATCAGATGGTATTGAAGGTTGAAGAAAAACTCTTGAGGAAGCAATTTTCCAGAAATAGAGGTGCTTTCTGAGGAAGGGGAAGACAAGGCGGTAGAGGAAGATCTACAACACCTGGAGATGGAGCTAGTAGCAACTCAGTTCAACATGCATCCACCGAAGGTGATGCAAGTGGCAGAGGGAGTTTTTCTAGAGGAAGAGGAGGCAGAGGCAGAGGAAGAGAAGTAAGATGTTACAGATGTAACAAACTAGGACACAGAGCCTATGAGTGCCCAGAACATGTGGGAACGAATCAGAGGAATTCAATTGTTGCAAAAACTGAAGAGGAAGCAACAAAAGTAATTGATGAAGAGAATATACTAGAGAAAGGGGAATGTTTGGTAGTCAACAAAGTTTTGTTGAAGCTAGCTAAGGAAATTGTTGAACCAACACAAAGGAAAACCTTGTTCAGGACTGTGTGCAAAGTTCAAGGGAAGTGTTGTCAGATGATAATAGATGGTGGTAGTACAGATAACTTGGTCTCCACAGAAGTGGTGGAGAAGTTGAAGTTGAAAACAAAGAAACATCCAACACCTTATAAGGTGTCATGGCTTCAAAAGGGATATCAGTTGATAGTAAATGAACAGTGTGAAGTGGAGTTGCAGTTGGGAAAATACAGAGACAAAATCCTGTGTGATGTGATGCCTATGGATGTGTGTCATATACTGTTGGGTAGACCATGGCAGTATGACAGGGCAGCTATGCACGATGGAAAGAAGAATACATACAAATTCAGCAAAGATGGTGTCAATCATACATTGTTGCCACTAGAGGAAGAGGATACATCAAAGAAACCTGATTCAAAAACCCTTTTGCTGAGTGGAAAAGAGTATCTACAATAGATGGAGGAAGATGAGGTAAGTTATGCGTTGGTTTGCAAACCCAAGGTAATATTTACTTCCACAAAATTTTTTGATTTACCAATTGAAATTCAAGAGATGCTGGATAAATATTGTGATATCATTGTAGATGATTTGCCTGATGAGTTACCACCCATTAGAAAAATCAGTCATCACATAGATTTGATTCCAAGAGCAAATCTACCTAATAAAGCAGGTTACAGGATGACTCCCATAGAGAATGAAGAGATCAAGAAATAGGTTCAGGAATTGTTAGACAAGGGACTGGTTAGAGAGAGTTTGAGTCCTTGTGCAGTGCCAACAATATTGAGCCCAAAGAAAGATGGAGACTGGAGAATTTTCACTGATTCGAGAGAAATCAATAAGATAACAATTAGGTACAGATTCCCTTTACCTAGAATTGAAGATTTGATGGATTGTTTGAGTGGAGCTAGATATTTTACAAAGTTAGATTTAAAAAGTGGTTATCATCAAATCAGAATTAGAGAGGGAGATGAGTGGAAAACTGCTTTCAAAACCAATGAAGGATTATTTGAGTGGATGGCAATGACTTTTGGATTTTCAAATGCACCTAGTACATTTATGAGACTTATGAATGAAGTTTTAAAGGAATTTATTGGTAAGTTTGTAATAGTATATCTGGACGATATATTAGTATACAACAGATCCAGGGAGGAGCATGTGAGACATCTGCATTATGTCTTACAGAGGCTACAACAAGAGAAATTACTGTTAAATTTAAAGAAATGTTCATTCATGAAGGAGGAGTTGGTGTATTTGGGTTTTGTTGTTTCTATTGAAGGATTAAAAATGGATCCAGAGAAGATCAAGGCTATCATGGAGTGGCCTTCACCAAAGAGTGTCTTTGAGGTAAGAAGCTTTCATGGACTTGCTAGTTTTTACAGGAAATTTATAAGAAATTTTAGTAAGATCAATGCTCCAATTGTTGACACAATAAAGAAAGATAGACAACCATTTAGATGGACTGTTGAAGTAGAAAAGAACTTCCAGCTATTGAAAAGAAAGATTACTGAGAAACCTATTTTAATTTTGCCTAATTTTAATAAACCTTTTCAAGTGAAGTGTGATGCCAGTGGAGAAGCCATTGGAGCTGTTTTGAGTCAAGAGGACAAGCCTGTAGCTTATTTTAGCAAAAAGCTAAATGAGACAAAGAAGAAATATTCTTCTTATGACAAAGAGTTTTATGCAGTAGTACAGTCTTTGAAGAAGTGGAGACATTACTTGATGTCCAAAGAGTTCATACTATATTCGGATAACCATGCATTATAGTACATTATGCAGTAGCCAAAGCTTAACCAGAAGCATGCAAAATGGGTAGAATACCTACAAAGTTTTAATTTTGTATTAAAACATATAATTGGTCAGTCAAACAAAGTAGCAGATGCCTTAAGTAGAAAAATCTTTTTAACTCAAGAAAGTAAATTTCAAGTGTTGGATTTTGATTTTCTTAAAGAGTTATATGAGAAAGATCTAGATTTTAAAGAGGCATTTGAAGCTTGTAAGAATCCTGTCTTGTTAGACAGAAGCAAGTGGCTGGATTATTTCCTGCAAGAGGGATTGTTGTTTAAAAGGAATCAACTGTGCATACCAGGTTGTTCCATGAGGGAGGATTTGATCAAGGAGAAACATAGTGGAGGACTTGGAGGGCATTTCAGTGCAGACAAGACTTTTGAACAATTGAGCAGGTTTTTTTTTTTGCCAAAGATGAGGGCTGAAGTGGAAAAGTATGTGAAAAATTGCAAAGTCTATCAGTATGCAAAAGGAAGGAGCTAGAACACAGGTTTTTATGTTCCATTACCTATTCCAGATAGGCCTTGGGATATGGTAAGTATGGACTTTGTTTTGGGTTTACCAAAAACTCAAAGAGGAAATGATTCAATTTATGTAGTAGTTGACAGATTTTCAAAAATGGCACATTTTATTCCATGTTATAAAACCAGTGATGCTACTCATATTGCTAATCTGTTTTTTAAGGAGATTGTAAGATTACATGGGTTACCTAAGAGCATTGTTTCAGATAGAGACACTAGATTTGTTGGACATTTCTGGAGGACATTATGGAAGAAGCTTGGAACTAAATTGAGTTTTAGTTCTGCTTATCATCCTCAGACAGATGGATAGACTGAAGTTGTGAATAGAAGCTTAGGTAATCTTTTGAGAAGTCTTGCAGGTGAACATCCAAAATAGTGGGATCAAATATTGGCACAGGCAGAATATGCATATAATGATTCTCCTAACAGGAGTATAGGGCAGAGTCCATTCCATATAAATTATGGAATGCACCCAAGAGGAGTGACTGAATTGAGAAATTTGGGACAAGCTGAGAGGAGAAGTGCCAAAGGAGAAGATTTTGCTACAGAAGTTCAAGCAATACATGAATAGGTAAAGCAACAACTACAGGGCAGCAACATCAAATACAAGGGCAGAGCAGATTTGAAGAGAAGAGAAATTAATTTTGAAGTTGGGGATTTGGTTTTAGCACACCTGAGGAAGGAAAGATTTCCAAAAAGGGAGTATAATAAACTGAAGTTTAAGAAAATTGGGCCATGTAAAGTCTTGAGAAAATTTTCTGCAAATGCATATGAAATTGAATTACCCCCTGATATTGGAATATCTCCAATATTTAATGTTGTTGACTTATACAGGTATGAAAAGGAACAGGCAGAAGACACAACAGAGGATCAAGAGGAACAAGAGGTTGATTGGGTAAAACAGTTACCTATAGCAAAGAAATTGGAACCAGAGAGGATATTGGACAAGAAATTGTTGAAGAAGACCAGAGGACAGGAGTACTTTCAGTATTTGGTCAAATGGAAGGAACAACCAATTGCTGAAGCTACTTGGATGACAGATGCCATGCTACAGAAGTTGGGCAGTTCTGTAAAAGAGCTCATGGATAGGAGCCCATGAAGAATTTTGTCCTCAGGAGTCTGATGTAGGAGCATGAGGCTTGGAGGAAAAAGGCTTCAAACTTATTCCAAAAATACAAAAAAAAATTACAAGCAAAGGAGTGGGATCCTTTAGCCATCAATTTACAAGCTTTCTAGATAGGATTTTGAGCTAGAATTTAGGATTGAATGATTCTGTAATTAATTAGAGTAGTTTTGATTTAGTTGAGAGCCTTGAGGAGAATATTGCTCAAATTTGATTTTTGTTTAAAATAGGTAGATTTGATCCATTGTTTGAGGATCTGATAGTTAGAGTGGAGTGTATTAATGTAAGTTTCAAATGATGAAATGGGGAATTGGACTGATTGGATTATGCGCGAAACTCATATATCTCTGTGTATTTTTATTAAAATTGTTCAATCCCGGAGGTATTTGCAACCTCTAAATTCTTGCTGTGTATGAGAGAAGTATCAGTTTTCCTTTGAAATCTCAGAGTTTTAATAGATTTGGTGTGTTTCCATTTATTTCTTAAGTCGTGTTAACAGCGAGTCGGCGCTGGGTTTTTAATTCACGCATTAACAAAAATCCCATAAGTGGAGTCCGATTTACATTGGAAATTGGCGTTTATTATAAAACCTGGACCTGAAAAATTATAGAGGTGGATTTATAACCCTATCAGGTCTGTGAACTTGATCGCATCGAAGCTTTTAAGTGTTATAGCATTGTCCTTGAAATCCTCTGACTTGTGATATTGTGATGGGCGGATGAGCAATTTAATCGCGACTATCAGTTCGGTGAGTAATTGGGACCGTTGGATCAACAATATAATATTGCATCGTTTGTTAATAAATGGACGGAAGGAAACAGACCCGAGAGCATTGCGATTGCGATCTGTGATCATTGAGTTCCATCGGATCGGCATACTCTATGGTATAAAAGCCCTGACCCTTGTGTGCTGCGAAGTGTGATTGCGATAATATCGCATCGCATCTTTATTAAATAATGCATCCGGCCTTTTAAAAGAAACCTTCTGTTAATGCAGCTCTTAATGAGTTAGTTCCATTTATGAAGAAAAAGTCTGATCTAGGGGTAAATGACTAATACTCCGGTTAATAAAGAAGAGGGAATTCCGCCGGAATTAGAGGAAATCGTATTGGGTTTTGAATGCTTGTCAATATCGCCTGCACCCAGGCCACTAGGTTTTCAACCCAAGACCCTAGGGTGTTCTTACCCGCAACACCTATTGTCAAGGACTTTGGGATAGAGTGTGATCCCTACGCTTGAGGTATGTTGGTCTCGCCCATTGTCTTTGGATCTAGGTGGTAGCTATGGCTCCCTGATGATTATGATGATGATGATGATTTTGGGTGGTAGCAGAATCTCCCCTATGGTGAGACAGGCAGGGTGGTAGCTAGATCTCCCTTGCGGCATTTCTTCTTCTTTATATTCAAGAATGCTTAGCATGATATGAGCATAGACAAGCAAAGATAATACATGGTAACAGAAGGATATGATGATCGGTGGACAGATATTGACAGGTGGAATTCTCCCTAGTTGAGAGGGAGTGTTAAATTATGAAACTAGGGTTAAATCCATTTTGGACAACTCATTTGATGAAGATAATTATTGCATTAAATTCCTCACTTAGAGAGGACAAAAACCAACCTAAATATCACCCATTTTGGACAAGCAGAAGTTGTAATTTTAATTTATTCTCACTCATGTAAAATTGTTAAGGTCAAACTCACATTTATGTAGGCTCTAGATGCCCATTCGACTTGTCTTTTCACCCACTCAGATTGGTATAAATACAAGAGACATAACACCTCATTTGGATCATCAATCAACACAACATATCTTCTCTCTCTCCTCTTATTATTGGTTCGTACAACTCAGAATTGGAAGGACTCCTCTCACACATGCAAAGGACAAAAGACACCTTTGACTGGGCCGAATTGTAAGGTTGTTTCAAGGCATTGCCCTGCATTGACTTGGGCATATTTGACATGCTTTGACTACGCTTTATTTGGGGATGTTTTTGTTTTCAAGAGGTCGCATTGGAGGGAAAAAAAATCTGAGGAGATCTGGGCACTTTGACTGTAGACTCATCTCATACATTTAATCGCAAACCTCACCTCTATGTTGACCGAGTTTGGTTGTTCAGATTGGCACTATTTTGATAGATTTTTGATCTGATAAGGAGGCCAAATTGAAATCCCTTTGACTGAGCTGTTGGAGGACAGTTTTGACCCTTGACCATTGATTAGTTAGGGTTGAATATAATATTGTTGACTACTGTTGACCTAAACAGATTACAAAAGGTTAATATTTGACCATTTCTGGCTACATCTCTTTGCTTTTTCTCTTCTTTGGATAATAGTTTGATATTGAATATTTACATTGGATGTTGGTTAAGTCAAAGTTTGACTTTGACTCTTGGATAATGTACTCTTTCTGCTGAACATTTGAAGACAATCTAATAAGAAGAATATTTGCAATGGTTTTCCCCACAATGGGTTTTTCCCTGGTCTTTGACCAAATTTGTCTCTCTTCTCTCTTGGCTATCTTTCTATGTGCATTTGTTTATTTGTTCTATCTACTATTGCTCTACTACCATTGGAAAATTGAAGAAGTGAAATTGAGAAATTGAATGTTATTGAATATTGTTAAAGTAATAGTTGCATCATAGAACAAGTGATGAAAAATTAACATAAATATGCCTTTGCTTGGATTAAAAAATCCATTGTTGATGCCCCATCCTTATACAACCTAGATATTGGCAAATATTTCTTGTTATACACTTTTGCTTCTCACATATCTATTTTGGGTATGTTGACACAGAAATATGATCAAGGGAATGAGTGGCCCATATATTTCATGAGTGTTGGTTAACAACGATCAAAACTGAATTATCCTTCCATTGATAAGAAAGCATACACAGTATATAAGGCAGTCAAGCATTTTAGGCATTACCTTCCAACGGTTAGATCACTTTCGTACAACATGAGCTAGGTGAGAGGAGGCAAAATCGGATGACGTGCTTACAATAATATGAGATTGAATTCAAGCACGTTCACACTATCAAACGTAGGTTTTAACCCCGTACAGAAATTACCTGCATACAAATTCTAAATCACAGGAAAAATAAACAATGCGAGAGCATAACACATAAAACACATATACACAGAGATTTTCCCCTAGATCCCAAAACCGGGACTACCAGCTTGATTTTTCATTATATTCCTTTCAATGTTACAATACATATTTATACATGTCGAAGCATCCAATACCATGGACCGAAAACCATCGCGTCCAAAACCATGGACCGAAAACCATCGCGTCCAAAACCATGGACCGAAAACCATAGGTAGGTTCGCCCAACCTAATATAGGATCCAAAAAAAATTTCCCAGGGCGCTGCCCCGGACCCCGTAGAGGGGGGCTACCCACCCCCCTCAAACCCCCCAAATAGGGGGGGCTACCACCCCCCCTATGACCCCCTCGCTGCACAATCGGCGCAACGAAGGGGGGGCTCCGCCCCCCCTCTAACCCCCCGATTCACTACGTGGATTAGTCGTGGAAAGAATATAACACAACCCAACAATCTCCCACTTGTTGTTTTCTTTCCACACGGGGCCACAGGAGAGCTTAGTCATTTTTCCAGCCCTGAAATGCCCATTGTTTCTCTACACCAAGAGAACTTCTCAGAGCTCACAGATTTTGTTAATGCATCTGCAGTATTCTTCAAAAGTGTCCACCTTTACCAGCAACACCTTTTTGTCTTCTATCATATCCCTCACAAAGTGATACTGAACATCAATGTGCTTTGTCTTTGAATGATAAGCAGGGTTCTTTGCCAAGAAAATTGCACTTTGGCTGTCACAGTCTATTCTTATATCTCCCTGTACTAACCCCATACTTGAACACAATCTTTGCAACCAAACTGCTTCCTTGCTTACATGAGTGGCTGCCATGTATTCTGCCTTTGTAGTTGATAGTGCCACTACAGATTGTTTCTTACTCATCCAACTGACTGCACCTCCAAATAGGTTAAACACATACCCACTTGTAGATCTTCTCTGATCCAGATCTCCAGCCTAGTCTGCATCAACAAAGCCATGAATATCCAACACTCTGTCTAATCCTGGTCTTCCTTGGTAGCACAAACCATAATCACTAGTTCCACGCAAATACCTGAAAACCGACTTCATTGCTGTCCATTGCTCCTTCCTTGGTTTTGACATAAACCTGCTCAATATTCCCACTGCATGTGCAATGTCTGGTCTAGTATAGACCATTGCATACATCAGGCTACCGACTGCACTCACATATGGAACACGGGACATGTCCTCTTCCTCTTCTTGTGTCTTGGGACACTGTTAAGCAAATAACCTCACACCTACAGGAATAGGAACCTTCACCAATTTACTATCCTGCATATTAAACCTCTATAGTATTGTCTCGACATACTTCCTCTGGTTTAACCAGAGCTTCCTCTTTGCCCGATCTCTTTTAATTTCCATGCCCAAAATATAGTTTGCAGCACCAAGATCTTTCATGTCGATTTTGGAGGACAATTGGGTCTTCAAATCCTGGATAATTTCTTTGTCATTTCCAACTAGCAACATATCATCCACATACAAGACCAAATAAATAACACGGTCACCAATTAATTTAAAATACACATAGTGATCTGCTTTGCTTCTGGTGAAGCCAAGTCCCCGTATAAATGTATCAAATTTCTAATACCACATCCTTGGTGACTGTTTTAACCCATATAGAGACTTCTTTAACTTGCATACCAGATCTTTCTTACCCTTCACCGCAAAGCCTTCAGGTTGCTTCATGTAGATTTCCTCTTCCAAATCCCCGTGAAGAAATGTTGTCTTCACATTCATATGTTCTACCTCAAAATCAAAAGCAGCAGCAACAGATAAAAGTAACCTAATAGAAGTTACCTTAGCAACAGGAGAAAAAATATCACCAAAATCAATTCCCAGCACCTGGGAATAACCTTTTGCTACCAACTGAGCTTTGTATTTCTCCACCTTCCCTTCTGCATTTGTCTTCTTTTTGAACACCCATTTGCTACCAATGGGTTTCCTTCTAGTTGGCAACTCCACCAGATCCCAAGCCTCATTTTTGTGCAAAGATGCCATTTCATCAACCATGGCCTCTTTCCAGAGTTTTCCATCCTATGAATCTATTGCTTCCTTCACAATTCTGGGATCATCATCAGTAACAGACAAAGCAAAATTTGAACAGAAAGCAGAAGGACTATACCTTTCTAGCTGCCTTCTTTCTCGAACTGATCTTCTAATAGCCGGAGTTTGTGGCTCTTCATCTTCTGATTCCTCCTCTGCTGCAGAGTTTGAATCTTCCTCCTTTAGCTCAAACTCTATCTTCTCAGGTTCCTTTGGTTGGACTTCATGTTTAATAACATCTTTTACCTCTCTGAACACCACATCTCAGCTGTACACAACCTTCCATGTGACTGGGTTCCAAAGCTTATAACCCTTTAAACCATACTTATACCCAATAAAGATGCACTTTTCAGATTTACTATCCAACTTGGTTCGTTTCTCCTATGGAACATGTACATATGCATCACATCCAAATACCCTCAGATGTGAAAGAGAGGGTTTCTTACCAGTCCATACTTCTTGTGGAGTCTTATCCTCCAACGCTGATGAAGGTGACCTGTTGACCAAGTAACATGCAGTATCCACCGCCTCTGCCCAGAATTCTTGTCCTAACCCGGCACCACTAAGCATGCTTCTTGCCCTTTCCATCAATGCCTTATTCATTCTTTCTGCGACTCCATTTTGCTGAGGTGTATATGGAGTAGTCTTTTTTCGTGCTATACCACACTTCTTACAGAATTCTTCAAATTCCTTGCTGCAAAACTCTCCACCATTATCTGTCCTCAACACCTTTATCTTCTTCTCTGTCTAATTTTCCACCAGAGCCTTAAATTCTTTAAACTTGTCAAAGACTTCAGATTTCTTCTTAAGGAAATATATCCATGTATTCCTTGAGAAGTCATCTATAAATGATACATAGTACACAGACTTACCCAGTGATGGAACCTTCATAGGTCCAAACACATCACTGTGCACAAGCTCTAATATCAGTTTCGCCCTCTTAGCACCAGAGGGGAAACTCACCCGATTCTACTTCCCATATACACAATTTTCACAGAAATCAAAATCCAGAGAGCTATTACTCATACCTTCTACCATACCTTTACCATGAAGTATTCGAAGGTCCTTCTCTCCAATATGTCCAAGCCTTTGATGCCACAGCATGGTCTTCTCTCCAGACACCACTAGATTTTCAGCTCCACTTTTAGGAACCACAGAACTGTTGCACCCATCAACAACAGTGCTACCTTGCAACTTGTACAGAGTTCCAGTCTGAACTCCCCGCATCAATACCAGTGCTCCCTGAACCATCTTGCAGGTATCCTTCTCAAACACTATTTTTACACCTGCATCATCCAACTTGCTTACAGAAATCAGATTTCTGGCCAATGCAAGAATATACAGAACACCCTGAAGTGTTCTAACCCTTCCACCTTGCAACTTCAACTTTACCTTTCCGTGACCAATGATTCTAGCCTTCCTATCATCTCCTAAGAAGACATCATCACCATCGTATTTCTCATACTTGCAGAACCACTCTCTATGGGGAGTGAAGTGAAAGGATGCACCTGAGTCAATCAACCATGCCTCATGATCTACATGTGTACATGAAGAAGCCAAGTACACATCCCCACCTTCATCTGAGGTGGTTTTCGCCTCTGCAGAAGGAGCATCATCAGATCCCTTTCCTTTATCAGGAGCTTTAGATTTACAGTCCCTTTTGAAGTGCCCTTCCTTTCCGCATTTCTAGCACACCACCATTATAGGTTTTCTTGGAGATTTAGATCTCCCTCTAGATTTAGATCTCCCACTCGATGACTTATTTTTGTTTCTATTCTGGGACCGCCCTCATACAAACAAGGCATCACCATTTTGGCTCTCCATATTTTTCCGTCTCATCTCCTCCGTCAGCAAGGTTAAGACTATTTCATCAAACTGCAAAGCCATTGCATTGCTACCTATTGCAATAACCAGACTATCCCACGAATCTGGTAGAGAACACAGCAAACTGATGCACTTATCTTCATCTGAAATTTTAATATCAACAGACGCTAACTGACTTACCACAGTATTAAATGCATTCACATGTTCTGTCACCAAGTCTCCATCTTTCATCCTCAGGTTATACAGCATTTTCCGCAGGAACAGTTTATTCACCAGAGACTTAGATTGGTACAAAGTCCCTAACTTGTCCCACAAAGCCTTCGCCATAGCTTTCCCTGATACATTCAGCAATACTGAATCTGAGACACACAATCGTATTGTGCTCTTTGCCTTCCGATCCAACTTCTTCCATTCTTCATCGGTCACTCCCGTTGGTTAAGTACCTGGATCTACCGTGATCCACTGATCTTTATCCACCAACAAATCCTCCATCTTGAGTTTCCACAACTCAAAACTCTAACCATTGAACTTCTCGATCTCTATCTTTCCACTGCTCGCCATCTTCTTTCACCACCAGAATCGATCTCGCAGATCTCCCACAGAACAGAGTCTACCACGCTAGCTAGGTCAAAGGATCAAAGGGTTACAACAAAAAATACAAAAAGGAGAAAGGTAGCATTATTTTGTGATGGATCTTAGGGTTTTTCAGTGTAGCGTAGTGTTTAGAAGAAGCGAAGGGTATTAATGAGCATGAAACATGAATTCATTAAGCAAGAAATAAAGTAACACATAATGATTTTTCCATCAAAACAGAGCTTTATGCAAATAATTTTGTTTATAAAATGTAAGGAAAACCATTGAATAATTTATGAATGGAAAGAGAATATTAATATCTTCCATATAATGCTATAATAGATAAAAAATAACATCACAAACTTACTGCACATGAATTCCTAGATAATAGTTGCAATTGTGTCCTTTGATTTCCAGAAAATGTCCAAGTACAAGCTACAATATTTCTCTCCTCTAAAATCCAGTCCATTCTATCACTGAGAAACTGATACATAAATACCAAAACAACATCTCCCCAGTCTTAGGGGTTGAATCAATGACTCTAGGACCTGTTCAATGAGGTGTTCTAACCAAACCCTAATGTCTAGGGAAGTTAAAACCGACTTCTACAATTAACTTTGACTCCAACCTCTCTCATAAATGAGGTCAAATTTACATCAAAACAACTTATAAATACTAACCACCCCTTATTTACATTTAATTTTACTCCTCACATTCATCTACTTCACTCTTTTGACTTTTACCAGAGTCAAACTAGGAATTACAAAAAATTACACAGTGAAAATTTTACAAAAATCTCAGAAATTTCTAGGTGTACAACGAGCTGTTGGAAGCCATTTTTGAGTGCCTTTCTGAATTCAAAATCCAAATCAGAAGCCTTTTCTGGAAATATGGGAGAGTGTAGATGTCTTTAGAGTATTGTTTCACTCAAAATGACCAACTTTTGGCTGAGATATGGCCATTCTCCCAAGGTTTCTCCAGGTGCGCAATGAAATGGAAAGAGAGGGGCAGAAAGGTGATTTTTGGCCTCTTTTTTGCAAATTTCTCAAAACCTGAACCGCAGACCAGGAAAGTGGGCAACTAGAGTTTGAGATGGGGTCATAAGTTTCCAAAAATGCTGATTTCACATCATTTGGAGCCCTAAGGAAGAAGCAAAGCGCGATCTTGCTATGCTGCTTGCCAAAAAATTGCAAGTCTGCACCAAAACAGAAAAATTTCTCCAAACACTCCCAAAATTTGTCCAAAGATGCGTCCTTAGCACACCCAAAAGTTGCTAACACTCCCTATCATACACTATTGTTCATTCATTTCCATGAAATTGAAACTAGTCCTTCCTTGTGTTTCCCTGACACTACCTAACATACCTTGTCAATGCCTCCTTAGCACACCCAGAACATGCTAAAACTCCCTATCACAAACTCTTATTCATTCATTTACATGAAATTGAAGCTAGTCCTCCCTTGTGTTTCCCTAGCACTCCCTAGCATGCGTTGGCGCCACACCCTAGCACTTGACACCTGTTGGCATGCCTTAGCACTTGGTATGTCTTGGAATGAGTAGCATGCCTTGGAACTTTCTAGCATGTGTTATCACTTCCTGGAATTCCTTGCACACCTTAGCACTCCCTAGTTGTCATGCCCTCATAAATAGCCTTACTTTTTTTGTGACTTTGGAACCCAACCAAGTCATTGAAAAAATAGTGTTGTCCCTAGACAAAAGTCTCCCTTTGTCTAAAATTGCTTTTTCCATCCCCTTATCGTAATCGTAGGCTTACCTATTGCAAGTCCTATTATGAAATTATCCTAATACACTTCATCCTTGGGACACCTGGAAGACACTCTTATTTGTTTGTTTCCATGCACTTTGACCTAGTTCTCCCTTGTGATGCCCTCACACTCCCCAACACTCCTCGACATGCATTGACATTTTCTGGCATGTGTTATCATGCCTTTTCATTCCTTGGCATGCCCTAACACTCCTTAGCTATCATGCCCTCATAACTACCATTATTGGTTTTAAGACTTGGGACCAACCAAGTCCTACCTTGACTACAACATCTTGACCAAGTTACAGTTACTACAACTATACTAGCCCTTATTCACCTAAGAATGGCCTATAACTCATCTTAAGCTACTCATTCCCAATCTTAGCTCATCTCACTTAAGAAGTTACCAAGTCAAGGCTCACATCTAACCATGGCCATAAAACAACTAAGAAACATAGTTTACATCTTGAGATGGCATAGAACCTAGCATGTCTAACAATCCCTTGGCACTATGTGGCACATGTTGTCATTCCCTGCATGCCATGGCATGCTTTAGCACTCCCTATCATACCATACCACTCCTTGACATGTCATGGCATTCTTGCATGCCTTGGAACTACCTAGCATATAACTTTGTCACTCCCTTCTGAGCACACTTGGAATTCACTGACACTCCCTATCATACACTCTTATTCATTCATTTCCATCCATTTTGAACTAGTTTTCCTTTGTGTTTATGTCACACTCCCTAACACTCCCTGACATGCATTGGCACACCCTAACATGCATTAGCACACCTTGACATGCATTGGCATACCCTGGCATGTCGCCCTAGCACTCTAGCATTTCATGGCACCACCTAAAATACCTTGCCGTCCACTCCTTAGCAGACCTAGAACTCGCTGATACTCCTTGTCACACACTCTTAGTCATTCATTTCCATGCATTTGAAACTAGTGCTCCCTTATATTTCCCTAGCACTCCATAACACTCTGTGGCATGCATTGGCACACCCTAGCACCTAACACATCTTTTCATGTTTCCCTGGCTTCTAATATGCCTTAACACTACCTAACATACCTTATCACTCCCTCCTTAGCACACCTGGAACTCACTAACACTTCCTGTCACAAAATCTTAATCGTTCATTTTCATGCATTATTTTCACCTATTGCTCCCTTGTGTTCCCCTAGCACTCCTTAACACTTCCTAGCACATGTTTTTGATGGACAAAACACTATATATAGGGCAGCTCATCCTCCATTTGTGGACAAGTAAATTTGGTTAAGTAAGTTTATAATAAGAAGTGTGAAGATAATCAACCAAGAGAAGGAAATAAAGAGAGAAGATTTTGGTGTTGTTTATGGGTCTGTTTTAGGGCTAATAGATCCACATGTGCAAAGGAAGGAAGAACTATCTACTACAGAAAAGGTCGAAGATCTTGTTGTTGTCCAAGAAGTCGAATCAAGGAAGAAGATAAGCAAGGTTACATGCCGAATTATAATAAGATTTCATACCATCCAAGCGAAGAAGATCAAGGTTCAAAAGGTTGGTCAACCACATGTTCTAGGGTTTATGCAAGAGGGCCAAGAACTACAGATCTGATCCATGGAACTAGAATTTGAAGGATAGTCGAGTTATTGAAGGAAGAAGCTTGATCATTGTTGACTCAAGGAAAAATAAGGAAGTTGAATCAAGGAGGCTTGTGACTTGGTCTTGGAGAGGTCATTGAGTCAAAGGTCTAGGCCATGGTCTTGGTATTCGTCAATTGAAGTCTATATAAGAAGAAGATCTTGTTTGGGTTTTCCTCTCATGTTGGAGAGGTTTTGGCCCTGGTTGATCGCATATTCTGTGTCTCTTGTCTCGTCATTGTTTATGCATTGGTAGATGTTTGATCAAGAATATTGTTTTGAGCATTATTTCTTATTGTGGATTAATCTTGAATGTGTTTGTGTATGAAAAATTGGTTGGGTTTGTAAACTATGAGTAGAGCAGTGTTTGATTAATGCATGCTTCCTACAATAAAATGTGTCTCTTACTTAAACAATTAATTTAGTGGAAACATAGGTATTTGGACAATTATTTTGGAATTTATGCACCTTACAAGTACATCAACTCATATAATGCATAAATATAATGGAAAGTTGTAACGTGTTGCATCATAGAAAGGATGTTGATAAAATATGATAGATTAAATGTACATGATAGTTTGGAAAGGTGGGGAATAACTCTTATTTAGTCATAGGTAGCCTAATCAATTCCTTTTTAAATATTTAAATGTCCATGATGATTTTGAAAGTAGGTGGGTAGCAATTCTTACTCATGTTATAGATAGCCTAACGAGTACTTTTCTCTATCTAGAATGATACTAGATACAAAACTTTTTTTATTGTGCGCTTCTTCAATTTTTTTTTATAATATATCATGTTATAAAAACTTTAAAATAAGCTTCCCACTTTGGTTCTTGCATTTGTGGTAAATCTGAACCTAGCTTTTGAAAGTAGTGTTACTATGGAGGATACCAACAAAAATTTTCACTCCATAAAGGTTTTAACCTATCTTTAGTCTTTGATGAGTTTTTTGGATGATTGTACTTTAAAAATCAAGATGCATCTGAAATTTTCTCACTTGCTATTTGCTAATTCAGAATCAATGAAAAAAATCAAAATAGTTACTTACATTTATTTGTAGAGTTTACCTGAAATTGATGGAACATGGTGATTACATCAAATGAGTGTGAAATTGAATTTTGAAATTTTATTAATGTCCTCAATGCTTGGAAAATGTAATGGGATCAGATGATAAGTTAACATGTAATGTATTTAGTGAGACATTGCTTCTCTTCTAAGAAAAGTATATCTAAACCAACTGCAATACTAGGAAGAGAGAGGATTTTGTAGTGTGCAAAGCTTAGTTGTGTGGGTTTGGGGCTAAGGCATAGTTGCTCCATTTAACTGAAGTAAAATGAGAGGAAATGAGGCAATGCATAATTTGTAAATCTTAGCTATGAGGATTTGGGTTCAAGGTTTAGTCACTTCACAATTGAAATAAAATAAGATCAAATGATACAAGGACTTGCAAATTATTAGTTATATGTAATTACATTAAAGTGAGTAAACACAAAGTATCAAAATTCGAAGTAGAATCAACCCTTGTGTATGCAAATTCAGTCAAGCATTTTTTATGGCCGAATTCCTCGTCAAATATACATTTGATTAATGAAAAAACTTAGAAAACCACATCTATGTAATCGAGGTATCCCTCTTAGGTGCACAAACCTTTCCCCTTGGCTTCCCATTGACTTTGAGGTTGTGTTCCCCTACACTCCTATATGCTTACTAGGGATATTGCACTCCAACATGATGGATTCTAAGATATATTGTGATAGGGGGGATGAGGGTTTCAGAAATTCTTGTTGCCACAGGAAAGTCTTGCCATGTTTAGTTCAACAATACGGAAGCAAAATGCTCATGTAGAAGGATTTATGGTGCTTTTTCAATTGTGGGAAATAGAAATGCCATACATTATGGTGCTTCTTGGTACAATATTACCTATTCATGGAGAAAGATCAATGGTTCCTTGGGTGGAACTATACCAATGTGTGGGTGGGACCAAGCTCATGAGATTCATTTTTTACTACCATCACAATGAACTACCAGCAAATTGACTCATGAGATTCATTTTTCACTGCCATAACAATGACCTACATCCAAATTGGTTATAAAAGATTGCATTGTTAAAAGTTAATTTTCAGCCTTAAAGTTTGACATAATAATTATAAAACCAAATCTCATTTGTTTAAATAACATGGAAACCCATAATATTATTATTATATAATTAAACATTAATAAAAAATATTTATAGTTTTTTTTGTTTAATTATATAAAATCCAAATCTGAATTTGTTTAAAATTACAACTTACAACATGGTTAATTATTTTGTAATTTTGAAAAATAAAAAATACAATTTTTTGAAATGAGTATACAATAAGATAAGAAAATATGCATTCCATACATTTTGATATATTCATAAAATATAATGTTTTTAAAATTTATAAAAAATAAATAATTATAATTAAAAAATTTAACGATCATCCAAATTAAAAATTTAATTTTTGCAGCGTTTTCTTTCCCACCTTAGTGTATTCGAATGAATGTTGAATAGTTGAAAAAAAGGAAAGACCATTTTGTCGGGTTTTCTTCCCCCCTTTAGTGTATTCCAATGAATGTTGAGTAGTTGAAAAAAGAGGAAAGACCATTATGTCGCGTTTTCTTCCCCGCCTTAGTGCATTCGAATGAATATTGAATAGTTGAAAAAAAATGAAAGGCCAGAACAAGTTTTCTTCTCGGCCTTAGTGTATTCAAACGAATGTTGAGTAGTTGAAAAAAAAAAGGAAAGACCATGGGCACAGTACAATCTGATATGTGGCTATATGGAAACAGGTACAGGTCACTAGATCAATCTTCAGGGTTTCTAGATCGATGGCCATTCTTACAATTGATTTGCAAATTTGTTTTATATTTTCATATGAA
Organism: Pinus tabuliformis; assembly: GCA_031772625.1. Taxonomy (NCBI): domain Eukaryota; kingdom Viridiplantae; phylum Streptophyta; class Pinopsida; order Pinales; family Pinaceae; genus Pinus; species Pinus tabuliformis. The sequence continues at coordinate 664,344,997 of CM062820.1, read as the reverse complement.
ATGTATGGTGAGTAGTTGAAAAAAAAAGGAAAGACCATGGGCACACTACAATCTGATCTGTGGCTATATGGAAATAGGTACAGGTCGTTGGATCAATTTTTAGGGTTTCTAGATCGATGGTCATTCTTAGAATTGATTTGCAAATTTGTTTTATATTTATATGGAAATAGGTACAGGTCGTTGGATCAATTTTTAGGGTTTCTAGATCGATGGCCATTCTTAGAATTGATTTGCAAATTTGTTTTATATTTTCACATGAAATGTTGCAGTAATTTGCTCGCAGTTATTGTTTCATGATTGAATTTGGATGCGTTGAGAAATAAGATTGAGGAGGATCTCTTCAATGCTTGCTCACAAAACATGGATCTATTTTCGCTAGGCAAATTTGGACCATGATGGAAGGATCAGAAGACTTGGTATTCTTTCAAGAGCCCAAGAAAATACTTGCACGGGTACCCTTTGTCTCCTTTAATTCCTTCCTTTTCAATTGCTTCAAACAATCTACCAACTTTTTCACGTGAAATTAGGTTATTTGGGTTTTTTTTTTAATAATTTCGCTTCAAATGAACTAGCCCCACAATTACTATATTGGCAATGAAATTTATATTAAATATACGCTGAACTCTTATAGTAGCTTGGTATTATACCACACCATGAAATAGCGGGGAAAACAACAATGTAGACTTCTCAGTGTAACTCCCTGCCCTCCATGCCCTCCCTCATTGCAATGCAACACGAAAAGATTTTCTTGCTCTCTTTCCATTTCACGGTAGTTCTTAATTAGAAATTTCAATTTCAACCTCTGTTACCAGAAATGGATCAGAAATCTCAATTTCAAGCTCTGTTACTAGAAACGGAACTGAAGTCTTCGTTTCTGAAAAAAACCGTATAAAAAATGGAACGATACTGAAAATGGTGTTTTATACGGTAGTTTTTGTTTTTTAATGCAAGAAACTACGTTTTCCAAAAACTGTTCGTTTCTTGAAACTGTTTTATGGAAAAAGTTAATCTGGTTCATTTGCAATATGGATCTCTTCCCGATTGGACGTCGACATGAATCATAAAAAGCATTGTTTTCTAGATAGTTTTTGAAGGAATTTTCATAGTCTATGGTTAGAAGCCAACCATGTATAGCTTAGGTGCTAACGGAACAGGTTTGTTGCAAATAGGTTGGGTGTTCTCCCTAGTGACAACACCTTGCAATAGTGCTTAATATATCTTTAACAACCTTGACTATTTAGGGATTTATTAGTTAAAGTTATGTTGTTTTTTTAATTGTAGCCATTGATGTGTAGCAGTGTATGGTTAAGTTTTTACAATTTTTTTTTTGTTATTTTTGTGTTGCTTTTATTTAAAAGTGGATTTAGTGATTGTATCTAATATTTAAAATGTGTATTTTTATATAAAATTATAAATTTAAATGTATAAGGTTTTTTTATATATATATATTTTATAAATTAGTAATGTATATAGATATTTTATATATATTTTTATAAATTAATAGTTTAATAATTTAGTTAATTTTTCTAGTTAATTAATTATTTTATATAAACATTGGGACACAATATTTTTTTTGCCATTGGTCTGGTTTATAACCTCTCAAATGATTGGAAAAGGATTTTGATAAAACCATCCTATAGAAACTTTTATCAACTATTAGACTATCTATAATATTAAATATCATCAACCAAAGACATTAATTTAATATATAAAAAATAATAATTATCTATTATCCATCCCATTAATAGTTTTATCCCATAAATAATTTTTTCATCGTTGATAAGAGAGATTACGTTAGGTAATTTGCAATAATAAAGCTTACGAGCCACAAGCTATTGATTAATATGTCTATAATACAAACATAATTTCAACTATGATAAATAGATATAAATAATTGTAAATTTATAAAAATAAACAAGTCTCAAATCTCTCTCTCTCTCTCTCTACAAACCTCTTTAAGTGAAGAGATTTGATCCTCTCAACGCTTGATCCACAGTTAAAATGGATCTAGCCTTTGAATAGGCTACATTGTAGAAAAATACCATGGACAAAAACCATGGGTTAGGAGTACCATGAGAAAAAACCATGGGCAAGAAAAAACTATGCACTGGAAAATTTTATGTTTTCTAATTTTTTTATTTGATTTGATTTTTTTTTTTGACTGAGTTAAAATGCCCAATATTATAACATATTCCCCAAGTTGAAATGGTCTCTTGGCACACAAATCTAACAACCAAAAATATATTAAGAGGGGTCTAGAATAAAATACCTAGATTATGACATTTCTTTTCAAGACTTCAAGGTCTCTCTCGCTTGTTTTAATTTATGAAACAAAATTGATGAGAAAAAACTAATAAATTAAATAAATATTAAATACATAACCATGGAATCTAAGAAAACCAAGTGCAAAAACTAGCAAATTAAATGAATATAAAGTACAAAACCATGGAATATAACAAAACTATTGGCCATAACATTTTTTCAAAATTTATTTTAACATAAACAAATCTAGGGACTAAAAAAGAATGGTTTGGTAAGTTCTAACCATGGGTGATAACATTTTTTTTAAGTTATTTTAACATAATCATATTTAACAACTAAAAATGAATGGTTTGGTATGTTATAACCACAAGTGATATTTATATATAATATTTAACTAAGTAGAAATTTAAAAAAAAAATCACAATTTAATAATTTATTTCACTTATTTATATTGGTCAACCACACTTGTTAATTGGAAATATTGACTCACATAACAAATTTTAATGGATCCAACACAATAAAATGAAAATTAATAAAAAATAACTAATATCAAGAAAGAATATCTAAATTTAATATATAAAACCATATATATGATGCATTAAAATAATTAATATAAAACATGACTACATATAATAATCATTTAATCAATGCAAATACAAATATGAGATAGCCATTATACACTTTAACAATAATTATGGTAAATAATATATACTAGCCTAGATCCACCTTAATTTAGGATATACCAACACCCTAAAGGGATCAAATCTCTTTTATAAATTAGTAATGTGTATAGATATTTTATATATATTTTTATAAATTAGTAGTTAAATAATTTAGTTAATTTTTTTTTCTCACAAACTAGCAATTTAATATCTAGTTCAACTATACTTATAAAATATATTATTTTTATTATTATAAAGATTAGTTTTCTATTATAATGGATTAAAGATAATTTTTTGAAAGTTTTCTCTTTAGATTTTGTCTTCAAACACATGTTGTAGTATTTATGGTTCTGCAAGTGGCAATAGTTCGAGACAACCCTCTATTTTTGGCTCTATATCCAATGGAGATCAACTCAATCTCCACCATCTTGTTACCCAACCATGAAATTAATAACCCAATAACTGTGTGGAAAATGATACAATAGATCCCAAATTTGAGGTCCACTTATGTCACATCCAAGAATATATACAATGTATGTGGGATCATGTACTCATTCGGAAAATGCAAAGGCTAAATCAAACTTGAATTCGGTGCCAAGTGTTTCTTTACTATTGTATTTGCCAGCCTAGAGGATCAAACATGGGTATTCAAGAATGGCTTATGTGAGAAATGGAATCTTTGTTGATCAATATAAGTATTAAGGAATGGCCAATGTGAGCAACTGAAGCCTATGAGCAACTACCTATGAACCATAGTATTCGAGAATGTTAATGATGAATGCTTGGTTTTATGTTTCATATTTTTCTTGTTTTTTCTCTCTCCTCGTTTCTTGAATGTGAAACAAATGCTTGGTTGTATGTTTCATATTTGTCTTGTTTTTCTCTCTCCTTGTTTCTTGAATGTGAAATCTCTAAACTCCATTTCTTGTCTCGTTGTCATTTCTCGTTTCGTTTCCCCTTTCTGGTTTCTAGTAACATAGATTTCAAGCCCTTCCTTCTAGCTATGGTTGAATTTCTGCATTGCTCTCAACTCCAAAAGCAAGTGATAGAAGGGATGGGTAGAAAGCTTGGTACCATATATAGAGTTAAAGAGGAAGAAACATTGAGTCAGACACTGCAAGATTCCTTTCATGGGGTAAAAGGATCACAACATGCCCCCGAGAGAGAACGAAGATGCTACCGCATGCAGTGGTAACAATCAGAGTATGGTGCAGCGCCGTATATTAAGGTCCACCAATGACATCATATTAGCAAAAATCTAAGCATGAAAATAGATTGAAACAAAAACAAAAGGGAAACCCTCACTAACTCATTAGGCCCTTACTCAATAATCGGGTAACATTTGGGTATGAAAAATCAAGGATCCCTTCTTCAAAGTCCCTGTTTGCTTTTATAGATCTCTTCATATTGATGGATGGCTTCGACCCTCCTCGAATGGCCATTGGATGAGTTCTGGGTAGTTGCATTCGTTAAACTTCTTGGAAACTATTTGAAATTTTTTTAATTTAAAACTTTTATACGAAACTTTGACTTTCGCATTTTGTAATTTGGTGCATATGTTTTCTGCTCATGCCACATTTGTTTAAATAAACTACATATTTATTTTCTATTGCTTACATTTCTCAACTATGGTCGTGGATTTATCCTGAACAAGTAATGAAAATAAGATATGTTCCAGGGAACTGAACACATGTTTTTCATCACTTGTATCGATATACTTTGATAGCACGGGCATGGAAACCCGAACCCATCACTTCATCGCACTATGGTCGATAGAGACTTTCCTAGCTGTTGAGCACAACACATAGCCCATATCATTCAAAGGTATACTGGTGTTATTCTTTCACTTTGAGATGGATATATATTTGTTTTATTGCAGCAGGGAAACAACTGCTACATTACGATATATCAACTATACTCAAAGGAAAAAACTATTTTTCCTGTACAACCACGTTGAGAGTAATAAGTATCTTCCCATGTGTCATCATAGCAACATATTCCATTTTGCTAATTCATTGTGTTTCTCATTCTAGTGGCCACCATTATTGTGCAAGTTTCTCCTGTCACTTTTTTCCTCCATGAAAGTTGATAAGAAAATGCTAAGACAATGCTAAATGTCAAATTTTAGCAGACATTCTGAAAACCTTTTTGATCCATTTTCTAACATGGTCCACAATCTGCTTTGATAGTACTATGATGTATCTCTTCCAAAACTTGATTGTCTTTCATAGCTGGACAACTAATTTGATAAATGATCTCTTTAAATCTGTCTTGGACTCGAATGTTATTGGATGTTCTTGAAGATGGGCCAAGTGTTCACCCAAAATGTCCAAACATATCAATAACAACACATAGTGTAACAGAAATATTCATCCTCATCCAATTATTAAATGCGGAAATATTCCTCTAAAAGCCTGGATTTCCCATACACTGGGGCTATTACTTATATAACCCCTGGTTTTAGTTTCTCTTGCATGTTTGGCAATTTAGCTGGAATATGTCAAAATATAGAGTTCCTTGATGTCTTCACTCCAACTTCTTAGATGCCATCTCAAAGAAAGGCTCAAAGGATATTCCAAATATTATCTTTAGAGGTGGCCATTTCGACCCAAAAGGCCAAGTATCCATGCCATCAGTCACACTCTTCTATGCATGTGTACATTACCAAGCAATTTATCATCAATAAACATTGTTGCAAGATAATAATTGTTCAAATAAATTTCTGAGACGTTCTCGATATCTAAAGAGATTTCCTTATAAAGCTCAAGTTCAACAAAGCATCCAACATATGGATCGTGAAACAGTGGATCCTCACACTAATATATTCACCATGGGACTGAGACAAAGATATACAAATTGTAAACTCCCTCATGTAGATGAGAAAGTGGTGTTGGAAACTCTCCACGTTAGAATTGACATTCTTACCATATTCAAATGGTGTCCTTCCTCAATGTAAACAATTCTTCAATAATATGGCCACTCTCCCACATGTGTCACTCTCCCAATCCTCACGCTTAATTGGCACACTGCACCTATGCATTTCATTCAACAATGCATATGTATTGGTACTTTATATCCACTGTAGTGGGCCTTCATCCCTCTTCTATTACAAAGTAGACTTCTTAGGGTAGGGGAAATCACAACTCCCTGCCCTCCCTCATTTCAATGCAACACAAAAATATTTTCTTGCTCCCTTTCCATTTCACGGCAGTTCTTCATTCAGAAATCTCAATTTCAAGCCCTTCCTTCCAACTTTGGTTGAACATTTTCATTTCTATCAACTTCAAAAGCAGGTGATAGAAAGGATGGGTAGAAGGCTTGGTACCCAAGCTAGAGTTAAAGAGGAAGAAACATTGAGTCAGACACTGGAAGATTCCTCTCGTGGGGTAAAAGGATCACAACAAGGCCACAGTAAGCCCCCGAGAGAGAAAGAAGATGCTACTGCATGCAGTGGTAACAATCAGAGTATGGTGCAACACTGTATATTAAGGTACCATTATCATCCCCTCAAGACTTCGATTGTTGAGGAGAGAGAAAATATTTTAAAAGCAAAATCTGGCAAATTTGAGGCTATAATTAGCAAAGTGGAAAGCTTGCACAATTTTGTTTAGAGACCTCGTGAGCAAGTTACAGATGTTGATACACTCTTTGATCTCACATCCACACTCCTTGCTACTATTAACAGATCACAAAACAATGATGGTGATACTCCAGTTGATTTTATTAGTAGTGATATTCTAAGAAACTATAGTGACTGGGCATATGGAAGCAGGTTTTTGGAGGGAAATGATGATCAAACCCAAATATCATGTAGAAATATTGGGCTTTTAGCTGCTTCTGTTTTCTAGCATGTGGCGGGAATTTTCACTATGCTTGGACCAATAGATAATGAACCCAAGCAAAGGAAAGCTATAGTATAGAGAAAACAGACTAAGCTGATAAAAAGCACTCGACCTGAAGTAGTGAAAGAGTCCCTGGAAGATGAAAAATCAGAAATAGACAAGAATATGGCAAGCATATTTAACATTTTGCGAAAACAAAAACAAGCCAGATTAGAGAATTTGGTTCTAAATAGAATATAATTTTCCTAGACAATAGAAAACATATTTGCATTATCATTTCTAGTAAAGGATGGTAGGGTTGAAATAAATTTCGATGAAAATGGAAAACATTTTGTTGTCCCCAAAAATGCTCCTAGAGATACAAAAATGGCATCTGGAGAAGCTTCTTACAACCAATTTATTTTTTGGTTTGATTTTAAAAACTGGAAGTTGATGATGGAAGTTGTTGAAAGTGGTGAGGAGTTTATGCCTCATAGAACCAATCCACTTATGATTCCTTGTTCTGAGAAGGCTGCAGAGACTCCTATCAGAGAGATTTCAAGAAACAGGGGCAGAGTGGTACCTGCAACTCTTGAGGTGCAGGAGGATGAATTTGGAAGTGATGATGGTGGTGGAGGTCTTCAAAGACCAACACCGAAGAAGCGAAATAAGTGTCTCCTATGACTTTTGCTGCTTTTTTGGATGCTTTTTGTTGGAAACTATCTTTGTTTCTATTAGTGCACTGTAATTCATACAGGAAGCTAATATTGAATTTAATCAATCTGGTATATAAACAATACTATCTTGTTCTCATAATTAGTTATAATTAAGTTTACTGGCAGTGTAAACCCCCAGCCATGTAGTACACCCCTTTAGGCATGGTTCCAAGGCATGGGCAGAAGACTGGCATCACGTAAAAGGAAATTGTTAATGTAAGATGTCAAGTTTGATCTGTTAAACCATGATTAGTCTCCTTATGACAATATGTTGTAATTTTATGATTGAAGATTATTTTGAGATACCACACAAGAACAAAGTTTTTGATTGTGTATTTGATTTAATTTGAGAATACATAGAGATGAGAGTAGGGTAAGGCCAAGCAAAAATAGATGTAAATACAAAGGTTCAAAAAACTAGCTAGCAGCCCTTACCATACCCAAACCCTTTTACTGGCATTACAGGGATAAAGAGATCCACCCAAATTCATGTGGAGAATAAGTAGGGATATGCATGCTCTAGATTGACTAATTGCTTGAGCCTAGCTCAAGCAGGCACAACTAGTAGATGGAAAGATATTGGAAATATATATCTATTAAGTATGTGTATATGAAATTCATTATGTCCCCTTTTGATTTTCAAGGTGGTAGGAATGCAATGGATAAAGGGAGATATTATTTTTCCTCTATATCCCACCTATTAGGACACTAGGATAAGTCCCAATAATAAGAATTGGGTTCACTCATAAGTATATGATTGTAAAATGCCATCATGAACTTTATTAAGTTAAGTCATCCTTTAGTTGAGTTTCATCCTTTAGTTGAAGCTTCAAGCAAGATACTCAACCTCTTTTCAACCCTTCAGTCTTCCTGAACTAGCTACAAAACAACCCTATTTAACCCATGCTGAATGCCTCTTCTTGTTGTGATCTTAAACTTCAAACTTTGACCTTTCTCCCTACAAGAGCACCCAAGAACAACACTAAAAAAAACCTCTCTTTCACATGTTGTACCTACAGCAAAACATAAGACTTACATGTTGCTTCTAGTGCTTCTTTCTTGTTGTCTTATGGATCCTTCTTGCAGTGGATAGGGCCTCCCTTTGACTGCGTCTAGGGCCTCTCTGAGTGTTGCTTTAGACCTACCTTGACTGCAGCTATATGCTTCTTCTTGATGACTGATAAGGGCCTCCATCTTGCTATGGATTAAGGCCTCCTTTGCTATGGATAAGAGCCTTCCTTTTACTGTGTATATGGTATCTCTTGACTGTGTCTTTATGCCTCTCTTGACTGCATCTTAGGCCTCTCTCTAGACTGTGTCTTAGGCCTCTCTCTTATTGTGGCTAAACCACCTTTTGACTGTGGTTAGGGCTGCCTTTTACTGCAACTAGGGCTTCCTTTTCGACTGTGGCTAGAGATCCTTCAAGACTGCGTCTAGTTCTCCCTTCATGACTGCAGCTAGGGCTCCTTTGTGACTGGAACTAGGGCACGCACTATTGCAGCCTGCTAGCCTCATGCTGGTCGGGGACTCCTACACTATAGCACTCTCTGCTGCTTCATCCACATCCATCTCTACCCACATCCACCAGTCCTGCTACTCTCTCTTCGGGGCTCCCACAGCAAGGTATAATCCAAGAGGTTGGGTATCACAAGTATCTGCCCCTCATCGCTTGTAGTCCTCCTGACTACAGCTCGATGTCTCCCCACCTCTTCTCTAGATGTACATGAGCACTCCCTATAGTCCCTAGCATGCCCGGGGACACTACGACATGAGCACTAGTGCATTAACTATGATAAAAGGTCACTTTCTTGTTAATTTGACCATGCATATCTCTTTTACAAAGTAATATTTCTTAGCTTTGTTTACGTTAGTGGTTTGATAAGAACATTTCTACAGTCTCTTCATTGAATTTCTTAAAGTTTTTACATTTATGCTTTTTGACAAAAAAGGGCTAACATTTTACCCTAACTAGTAAAGATTCTTTAAATAACCTTCTAGCTTAGTTCCTTTTTGTTCCATCTAAGCTTGGAAAAGTGTCATGAATTTACATTGAACAATGTAAGAATCTAGTCTTCTCTAGAAACAATCAAGCCAACTCTTTCATTTTGCAAATTGCCTACTGGTTCTGGACATATTCTTTGAAATTTCTATGCTGAAGGTGTTGGATTTAGATAAGTGATACAAAATGCACACCTACAGTTTTATTGTTCACCTATTGACCAGTGAAAATTATAGGCAAAATTGGAAGGGTTGGACATGAATGTTCCAACCATACTCTTACTGGCCTGCAATACATATATTCATAACACATACCTACAATAATATTGTTCACCTATTCTGCTAGTGCATGTTGTAGGCAAACTATTAATGTTGGACTTCGTTGTCTCAAGTTCACACACCAGCGCTAAAGATGCAACGTATTGTGTGCATCCTTAGATATGTTTGACATTGCAAGCTAACTGTTTAAATAAATGCATGTATAAAACTTCTATATTAGCAAAACAACCAACAATATTTTTTTCTAACATTTTGGGCTGAATTCACAATAGTATGCTAAAAAGTGTCATTTCAATGTCTGGAAATTAGGATATATAAATGTGAGATATATACTCTACATCTTTGGGTTATCTCCTTTTCAAATCTGAGTTATTTTAGGCTACATGTTAATTGTTTTAACTTTGAACTTTGAATAAATTCCTAAATGGACTTCGTAAATACTTGAATGAATGGACTTCATAAGGCAGTGGTACCATAAATTGTGTTATTTCAAAGATTTGACTTCCATATTTTCAGAAAATACAATGTCCTCAATAAATACTTATATGTATAGATACTTATGTTTAGGATTATATATGTGTTGGAGCGGTTCCTTTATGTTTTACTATAATCCTGATGCTAACAAGCTTTAGCTGACTTTTTTCATCAATTGTTCATAGAATATGCAAAATATTTCATTGTCAAAATGTGACAAGAATTACATTTCTCCTGATTTATTTTTTTATTGTTCATGACAAGATAACATGTTGTAGGAATGAGGCATCCTACAGTCTATTTCAATTTGTGGACATTTTTTTTCCTCCAATTTTTTTACAAGGATGTAGATTTGATTTTCATGTTAATGGTTTTTGCATGTATCTTATCTAGCCCCAAATGCTGGTAATGGAGCAGATCTTGAGAAGTAGTCGTGGAAACAGACTATCATAGGTTAATGTTACAATACCACTTCCACCTGGTATCAAAAAAAGTTTAATGGTAAGTGACATAAAGAAGAGTTATTTAACGGCAGGGTTGAAAGGGAAACCTCATGTCTTAGTTCTAAGTCATTTATTTGCGTTTCTTAGCTCTAAGTCATCTGTTTTTGAGCTTTACCAGATCAATTGTTTCACTAATCCAATATGCATGGGTTGTATTTCTCACCCGATGTTAGTTACTTGACATGGTTGATATAACATTCAATTCTAGGCCACTTTTATTTTAAGTGAGAGATTTTATTGATTAAAAGGATGTTCATATTTTTATTGGTTTACTTGGAGCTTGATTTATCTATTTTTTCTAAATTCCACGTGGATGTTATTTTTTTAGGGTGAGCTCTTTGCACCAGTAAGGTTAGATGAGTCCTAGAACATAAGTATACAACAAGAACATCTTCGGCCTTTGTTGTGTATCTGTTATTCTTTATATCATTGATGGATGGTTATTGATTATGTAAAACAGAGGATGGGAAGGTCCTGCCAATTCTCTTGACAACACAAAATAAAATGGAATGGTAGAATTGTGTTTTAACGGGTGAGCTAGAAATCAGTACTTGAAAGGTAGAACTTGAGAATGGCAAGCTATCTGATCTGGATCTAGAGACACAACAGACCGTGGAAAAAAAATGATGGTATTGACGAGTCTTCCCAGAAAATAAGCTCTAATTCTTAGACCACTGCCCAAATTTTAGTTATCTACAATGGAAATAGTGACTCTAGCTTTATTTGTATGAATAATGACTTTGGCCATTGTCCTACTCACTTCCTATGAATGATTTTGATTTTCAAACTCCAACTAGTCTGTTGTTAAATTAAGTAAAGCTTTGATGACAAACTTATAATTTTCAAATCTCTTTTCTAAATCTATTTTCTTGAGCAAATTTGTCTTTTTACTTTAGGTATTGTAGATTGCTACTGTGTGACATATGCTATGATATAATTGCCTGGATAAATAGACAGAAGTGTTGTACAACATAGTCTTTTTTAAATCTAAAGAAACAGTATTTCCAAATACAAAGTTTATTAATTAAGAACATCTTTTAGACTTCTTTGCTAAGTTATGATTATATTTCGGTAAGGGATTTTGTGTATGCTGATATTATGTTGTCTCTTTGGTTTTTGTCAGGTAACAATGGTTAACAAGGAATGTGTTCTTGAGCAGCAGGCACACATCTTATTCTACTATCAACAGGAAACTCCATGGTTTTCAGGGATGGAAAAAAAAACGTAGATGTTAGTGGCATATCCAAAGTCTGTGTTGGATGAATTTAATAGTGATAATTTTGATTCCTTGTCAGATAAAGAATGTCATGAGTCAAATTCAAATAAAAAGAAGCAGCTCAAGAATGAAGGTGAAGCTATTGCTTTCTTTCCAAGTCAATTTATTTTATTTGTTGGTTGCTGTCATGTTTTGAGTGTGGACTTGTGAAATTCCAAATTGCATGTTGGTTTATGTAAAGGGGATATATATATATATATATATATATATATATATATATATATATATATATATATATATATATATATATATATAGATATATAGATATATATATATATATATATAGATATATATATATTTTTTTTTTTATCATATGTCGTTCATGGTTTCCGGAGATCCGTGTTACATTTGCACAAAAGTTTAGATATCATTCAGATATCTAAACACCAAACAACAACAACATTGAGATTTTTCTTTCACTCAACCTATAGCATATTGCATCTGTCTTCATCAATGTTCTTCTTCCATATGTTATCAACTTATGACATTTCCTTTGCAATACTTAGTGCATTTTCTAGTTATAGGTCATTTCTAGATTATAAATGTCTTCAGACTTTCACTTCTAATTGAGTATTCAACTGAACATATTGATTCTCTTATACGTAATTATTTTTCCCTCCACCCACTTTTCATAAGTTCCATAAACATTAGGTAGGGACCTGCAGCTTCGATGTTTCTTTGCTTGTTTAGTAAAATATTGTCGAGACTTTAATTTATTGAAAGTTGTAGAATTTACAATTTATGAAGTTTCAAGGTCTAATTTTAAAAGTCTAATTCCTTAAAGGGTGTTAGTTCAATGGAAGAGCACCTGTTTTACAAGCAGGAGGTTGGTGGTTTGATTCCATCGTGCCCTAACATGATCCATATGGAATGAGCTTTTGACCATCACCAATGAGCTTTGGTGACATTTTTCAACCATCACCAAAATATGAAATGGTGACGGTCAACGAACGCCACCATATATATGCATCAATAGTGACGAACCTAAAAGGTATGTAACCATAAACCGTTGTTGTTGATATGAAATGGTGACGATCGATGTATGTCATTATAGTCATTATTCATGACGGACCTTGAATGTCACCACAACACCTATACTTATGGCAATGCGGCTTTTGGTGAGGGTCAATGAACGTCACCATATATATGCACCAATAGTGACAGCCATGAAAGATCCATCACATTAAATCATTGTTGTTCATATGAAATGGTGATGGTCACTATTTGTCATTATAATCAATATTCATGATGGACCTTTAATGTCACCATAACACCTATACTTTTGGTGACGCCACCTTTGGTGATGTTCAGTTTTTTGTGACAGAGGTTATGGTCCATCACCATTTCTCATATGAAATGGTGACGGTCGCTCTCTGTCATTATAAATCATTATTGGTGATGGACTTTGAATGTCACTGCAACATCTATACTTTTGGCGATGCCACCCTTGGTGACATTCAGTTTTTGGTAACGAAGGTTATGGTCCGTCAACATTGTTCATATGAAATGGTGATAGTCATTATCCATCATTATAAATCATTATTGGTGACGGACTTTGAATGTCACTACAACACCTATACTTTTGGTGACGCCACTTTTGGTGACGTTCAGTTTTTGGTGATGAAGGCTCTTTTGACCGTCACCAATGAGTTTATGGTGACATTTTTCGCCCCTCACCAATGTCCTTTTTTCTTGTAGTGACATATATTGCCAAAATTCCCCTCACAATCAAACCCTATAGTTGTGTCCAATACTATTAATCATATTATACTATTTAGTTATAAATTATGACTATCAAATAATTATTAGTTTTAATAATTAGTCTGAAATTGCATTTTTAGTATTTATGTATACATGAAAATATTCAGAAAAAAGGTACTTTTTATGACTAGTTAATTTCGAGTGAATCTAAATACACAAGAAATTATGGTGCCTCAGTGTTTCTCTAGCGTTATCCGCTTATTGTACTAATTACTCCCATGTCCTCTACTGATTTTGGCGAATTCCTTTTTAATGATGTCCAATGTTAATACAGTGGACATTTATCCTCGATGTTTTTCTGAGCCAAAGGGAAGCTCCATAAGTAACAACCAAAACGTAGCCTCAAATATATTATTGGGGGCCAAATGTAGTAATTATATGACAAGCCAAGAAACATTAGACGTTAATCATCTTCCCTTTAATATTTATTAATAATATATTTGCATGATCATGTAATACTAAAGTGCCAAGTAGGGCCATTTAAAGTCAGTCATCCATCAATATCACCTTTGAGAGTGTTTAGTATTTAATACTTCCTATTACACACATAGTAGATCACCAACTTCAAGGATAGCAATATAAACACAACAAAAATGAAATTAAAAGAAATGCTAGGAAGTCAAATGCAACTAATCTTGAGTCAAGAAAATACCAAGCCCTTCAAATTAGAAAGGCATTCTTAGGCACTAAAATAGAAAATCCTTCCATTGCATCATTTTCACCTTTTCTTTAATTTCTTTAATTGAGAACATAACTTTCAAAAAAAAAATTCATTGAAAAAGGTCTCAAAATCCTAACAAATTGTTGAGTGATTGTTGTATCAATTAAACAAAAAGGCAATTATTTGATATGCTTTTAACTTGTGGAATATATTGAAGAATATGAAGCTTTCTCATCCCTTGCTCCTAATCAAATTGTAATCTGTGGGTTCCAATCAAGTAATCAATTTCCCTCCAAGATAGTTAAGAGATCACTTTGGAGAAGGACTTCTAGAAGCATTGGGATAGTAGAAATGGAATTAACTAGGAGGAAATTGAAGCACTTTAGTGGGTGATCCAAAATATTTGAATGCAACTGAAAATGATTTTATACTACCTCCACACATTTTAAAATATAAACCATTCAGTTGCATCTCATTTATTTTCCATCTTTTTGTAATATGTAATTCTTTGAGCAAGAATAGAGCATTCATAAATATTTTCATGAAAGAGGACTCTTCATAATCCTAATAAGTTGGGCTCTAACAAATAAACAATTTCATGTAGTCATTAAATTTTACATGGTATATTTCAATGATTAAAATGAAAACTTTATTCTTAATCTGATTACAACCAAAATAAATTCAACCCTAACTAGTTGGGATCTAACAAATCAAGAATTCCATGTACTAAAGTAAACTTACGTGGTAGATCCAAACTATTTGCAATGATAACTTTATTCTTGATCTTATTACAACATAGATAAATTCAAGAGTACATACATATTTCCGTATTGAACAGATTCTGAGATTTCATAGAAATATAATAATGCGATTTACCTATAGGATTTGTCTCCATCACACAAACCTCTTTTCGTAATAAAATTATAAATCCCATGTCCGCATTCCTTGTCCCAGACATACCAATTATTTATAGTGGAATACTTTATCGTTTCTCCCTCGATGCAATAGAGATCCACTACTATGGCATGGAGATGATCGGTGTCATAAAATGGTGCAGTGCATCCTTTAATATATGTCACAGAACTCCTCACACCTCACAAAAATCCTCTCACCTCACAAAACTCCTCTCATCTACAACAGTAAGAGTCCTCTCAAACTACCTGGTCTCCATCTCATTCATCCTGAAATAAGTGGATATTTCCATGGGTGACAAAGTGTGCCTAGGGATTTAATAGAAGGAATTATGACTAAAATAAAAAATAAAAAAATGCAATGCAGCATAGTAGTTATCAGCAGGAGGAACAACCCTACCAAGCAACTTCTTAACTACATAAAGGTACTCTCAAATTACCTCTTATAATGAACAAAATATAACATCAACTCCCTGTAGAGTCTACCTATTCATGGTAGCAATGAAAACATTGTCAAAAACAACATATACAACAACGTTGGTCAATCTCTTCTTCTATTCAAGGGCATGCCCAACTTTTGAAATGTATTAAGCAGGTCAGTCTCCACCTCATCCAAGCTCCTCTTCTTCTTCTACTCTCTCTATTTAGGTTCAAAATAATAGGAAAGGTCTTGGAAATTTATGGGTGGGTAAAAGTTATCATACCATTTGGGTTTTTCCATTTTTAGTCATTGTCTGTAAGCATTGAATCTAAATTGTAAAAGCCATTCGGGTTCATTCTTTTTAGCTTAAATTAACCTAATCCTTGGAGAGTTGTAAGGTTTAATGGATCTAAGGATATTCTACTTAAAATATAGTAACATGGTTTAAAACTATAGGCATTGATATCAGAATCTAAGGATGAAACATAAAATATTTTATGTTCATTATTACAAGAAATTTTAATTAGAGAGTTGTAGGGTTTAATGTAACAAAGTTTGAGGAAGGTGTTGAGCCTTGAAAATGTTATTCATTTCCATTACACTTTCACTATTATGTCCATTATATCACCTCCATTTCACCTCCATTTCACTACTATGTCACCACATTCATCCCACTTTCATTATCATTGGGCCACCTTTATGTTTTTCCAATATTTATTATTTCTAAGCCTTTTAAGTGAATTTGTGGTTAAACATTAGAAAATAATGTGCATATGCTTATACCTAACAAATGGGTTGAGATTGTTGACATGTGTAGGTTGAAAGGAGGCTTCTAGAAGACCCTTATGTGGCACTCTAAGGCCAAATTCGAATTTGGTTGGAAAGAATCATGGGATCATGAGGATATGTGTCACATCTCCTAATTGTATTGTAACTCTAAAAGGACATATGTCTTATCAGTTCATATTTTGATTAGGACTCTAGAGGTAGAGGGAGAGATTCATGGATTCTCATTAATGAGATGGCTCTCATCTTTTTGTATAAATAGGAGATCTCTCTCCTTCATTTGTTAGTCTTTTAGTCTTTCCTTTAGTCTTTTCTTAGTCCTTTTAGCTTGTTAGTCCCATGGCTTTTGAAAGCTTTTGTACTTTGTACTTTTGAAGAAATTGAATAAAGCTTTGATGTTCTCAACATGGAAGGAGATGTGAAGTAGATGTCATGGAGCATATTAGGATGTAAGTAGAGTAGATTTCATTTTGTAAATATTGCTTTGTAGAATGTAAGGTAGATTAGATTTTTCATTCATGCAATTTTAATTCATGCAAGTGTGTTTAATTTTGCTTTGATTTCATGACTAATGGCATATGTGATCATCTTGTCTATGTTCCTGACCTTTATTTTTCTAGTTTGATTTTCATTAGTATCATTTCTTTAACTTGCACTTCACTTTTTGCTCTTAGATATCAAGTTGTTCATCTATTGATGGTTCTTTCTCCATAATCAAATAACTTTATTGGAGCCTAAATATCACTTAGTACAGCTTGGTTTAGTTAGCTTTAAGACTCACATTGCTGACTTGTTCATAACTAGCTGAAAGGCAAAAAGGTTAAGAAAAGGTTAAAGTAGTGTGATTTGTCTCCTTTATGTAGTGTCACTTAGATTTCACATTTCATTTTCATTTTAAATCAGCAACAGAGATACTGGGCCGATGTCATTTAGTCCTTTATTTGATGTCTTTATTTTCCTTTAAGCATTTGATTTCATAGGTGGTAGGGGGCCCCTGCCTTGTATAGTTGTCACTTTAATTTCTTGTATTTCTTTTTCTGATTTTCATGTATATTAATGTACAGTTTGAATTACTGCATTTTATTTTCTTTTTAACATGTATATTATTGTACATAAATTGCTTTCAAGTTGATTGTAGATTAGTGATGCACATAGCCTTTTAATGAACTAATGACGTGATAGAATCATCTTGTCCTTTTGCTGAAGCAGCAAGGATACTGGGTCTCATAGTCATTCTCTCATTATTTGATTATTGCATTTTATTTTGATTGAACTAATTGCATTAAAACACTTTAGAAAACCAACAAGAACAAAACCCCAAAAACAACATAAACTATAAAACAACGAAGTAAGAGAAAGGTTAACTAAGCACATATAGTGCACCACACTTCATCAGTTTACGATCCCCGGATTGATAATTTATGTAGAGCAATTTAAGACGTTAAATTGACTAGACAGAAGGTCTAGCATTTGCATCCTACCAAAAAAAATTCTTTCATCACTTGAGCCCTTTGAATTTGGGCATGGTAGATTCCATTACACAAACAATTGAACACTAAAAAAAGGTGAAAAGAAAATATAGAATTTCATTCATTCTGACCCTAGAAAAGTTAGGGAGGAGTGAACTGATTTGTACAATAAGGAGATGCAAAATGCTTACTTTTCCATTGTCCTTTGATGAATTGTTGGCTGCAATCTGCATTATCATAATCATTAAACCCTTTGTACAATAAGGACATGCAAAATGCTTACTTGTGCATTGCCTTTTGATGAATTGTTGGCCGCAATCAAGATCTACATTATCATAATCATTAAACCTTAAACTCTAGATAGTATTTATGCTTTAATCATATAAACCCTCTAAATTGTTTACCCATAAGAACAAAAATCATCTTTAGTAAAAAGGAAAAACTCTCCATAGTCCAAATTCATACCCATGTAAAAATTACCAAAATCTCAACAAAATGCTTACTTGTGCATTGTCTTTTCATGAATTATTGGCCGCAATCAAGATTTGCATTATCATAATCATTAAACCCTCAACTCTAGATAAAATTTATGCTGATCATATAAACCCTCGAAATTGTTTACCCATAAGAACAAAAATCATCTTTAGTAAAAAGGAAGAAATCTCCAAAGTCCAAATTCATACTCATGTAAAAATTACCAACATTTTCAAGATCTGCATTATCATAGTCATTAAACCCTCAACTCTAGATAAAATTTATGATTTGATCATATAAACCCTCAAAAAAATTTACCCATAAGAACAAAAATCATCTTTAGTAAAAAAGGAAGAACTCTCCAAGTCCAAATTCATACCCATGTAAAAATTACCAAAAGTTTCAAGATTTGCATTATCATAATCATTAGATAAAATTTATGTATTGATCATATAAACCCTCAAAATTGTTTACCCATAAGAAGAAAAATCATCTTTTAGTAAAAAGGAAGAACTCTCCATAGTCCAAATTCAAACCCATGTAAAAATTACTAAAAACTCCATGCCCAATGACCTTGCCCTTTCTCCATCTAATCATTGATGCTCTCCTCAGGTGTTTCCCATGCAAACTCCATCTGGGGTTCGAATCCCATGAAATGTGTTTCCCATGCAAACTCCATCTGGGGTTCGAATCCCATGAAATCCATAGATCGCGTTGATGGTATTCCTTCTTCTGGCATTTCCACGCAGATATAGACAAGGCAGAGAAAAATGCATGCAGTGCTACAATGTGATGTTGTAATCTGTGAATATTTTATTTGAACCCAATGCTAAACTGGAAATGAAAAAGAAAATAAATATTTATAATGGAAAAAATAAAAGAAATATTTATAACATAAAATAAAATATATAAATTGAAATTGGGTTAAATGATTTATTTTTAATAAGAATTTGTTATTTTTGTGTAAGACGCTAAGTTAAAAAGAAGAAGAATAAGTTAAAAATTATATTGGGATGAGTGTAAACATTTAAATATGACCTCAATTAGTAATAAAAAGTTAAATTAGTAAAAATAATAAAATTCAATTTGTTATATTTTGATCTTGTTATTAACTTGTGAATAGATTGTGTTTCAATACCATGACTTACCAATACTACAAGTCCAAAAACCATAACTCATTTCACAACCAAAATATTTTATAACAATATGACAAGATTCTTAACTGTGGATATTCACCCCCACGTTATGGTAGATATTATTAACTTCTAAAAAATAGCATTTGTTACAATACCATGGATTATCAATACCACATGCCCAAAAAATATAAATTATTTCACAATCAAAATATTTTATAATAATATGATAGGATTGTTAACCATTGATATTCACAGTCACTTTACCATGGATATTAACTTGTAAATAGACTTTGTTACAATAGCATGGGCCAATACCATGGCTTATCAATACCACATGCCAAAAAACCATAACTTATTTCATAGTAAAAATATATTATTTTAATTTAATTTTACAACATTTTTTTTATTGAATCTAAAAGGGAAAATGTTACAATTTGAGATATATCTAAACACTCTATCCTCACGACTACTAAAAATATTCCCATAGAAATTAAATTAAGGTTTTAATAAAATTAAGCTAAGATGGATCTATGCCGTTCTTTATATATATATATATATATATATATATATATATATATATCTTAGCTAAGGATCCAAGGGATGAGAGCAAGCAAATTGACTAATTATAATATATTAAATATAGTGCATGACTTTTTAAAGTTTTTCATTATTTTATTTTATTTTACATGATTGATCCAAAATATAGGTTTAATATTTTACAACCAATTAAGTTTTTTTAATTTAGATAATTTCTTAAACACAATACAATGTGATCAAATTTAAGAGAGAGTTGGGGAGGGAGCAGAGAGAGGGAGGGAGAGTGAAAAGTTGAGGGGAGAGAGAGTGAGGTGGGAGAGAGGGAGTGAGAGGAAGGAAGAGAGAGGAGAGAGAGAGAAATGGAGTTGGAGTGGGGGAGAGAGGGAGGAAAGAAAAAGACATAGAGAGATAGATGTGGAGAGAGAGGAGAGTGAGAAGGGAGAGATGGAGAGAGTGAGGAAGAGAGGACAGGAGGGAAGAGAAAGAAGAGGACAGGATAGAGATAAGGACAAAAGGGGAAGGGAGAGAGATGGGGACATAGAGATGGAGAAGGATAGGGAGGGAGATAGTGATAGAGTTGGAAGGAAGAGAGAGAGAGAGGGAGAGTGATTTGGGGGGAGAGATAGAGGGAGGTGGGAGATAAGGGATAAAGAGGAAGGAAGATAGAGATGAGGAGAGAGAGGTGGAATTGGAGGGGGTAGGAGAGGGAGGGAACAAAAAAAACAGAGAGAGAGGTGGAATTGGATGGGGTAGGAGAGGGAGGGAACAAAAAAAACATAGAGCAAGAAAGGTGGAGAGAGAGAGGAGGTGAAAAGGGAGTCATGGAGAGAGAGTGAAGGAGAGAGGAGAGGAGGGAATAGAGAGAAGGATATAGATAGAGAGGGAGATAAGGGGAAGAGAGAGTTAGACAGAGAAGGGGAAGAGAGGGAGAGAGAGAGTGTGTATGTTTGGGGGTGATATAGAGAGAGGGAACAAAAAATAGATACAAATATAAATATATATATTATATAGTATTATATAACTAACCTAGATCCATATTAACCCTATAACTATCAAGTGCTGAGAGAGATCCAATCTCTCAAGGTGCAAACATTTCCTCAAGTTTTGCACTAGAAAAAAAAGTTTTCACCTCGAGATATTGGACCCCTCTCGGTACTTGATAGATCCAGGGTTAAGATGGATCTAGGTCAGTTAATATCAAAATTAAAGTAGTTTTTATTTGATATTATAGTCTTAAAAAATAAAATTGCCCTTCAAAATAATTTCAAATTGGAACTAGATTCAATGAATAGATTTTTAAAAAAGACATAAAATGAATTTTTTTATTAAAAAATATATTTTTAAAATTACAAATTATTAGAGATAAATAATGCAAATTTGGCTCACCTATACACCATGTGAGGATGAAGAAGTGTTTAAGGAATGATAACCTTTCAACCAATCTTTAACAACCTTTCAATCCCCTATCACTTGTAAGTTTAGATTGCTTGACACAATTAAGATGACTAACATAAAAACTGATTCATATTATTCTAGTACTTGTTAGGTAGTTGTATTTTTGTTCTTAGACTAAATTAGTTATTCATGTTAGTGATTTTTAGTTGTATTAGTTATTAGCTAGTCACATATTTTAACCCGTGACTAAATTAGTGATTTATGCTAGTCATTTTTAGTTCGGTCACTTAAGATTGCTCATTTTTGGTAGTATTTCACTTGGAAAAGCTGTGGTGACTAACTTTCTTAGTCACCTAGTCACTAATTGCTCATTTTATACTAGTGTTGAGGTAACTCCACAGAGGTACTGAATAGGCTCGCTGGAAACAAAGAAACATCGGGGAATGTGCTTAACATCTGGTTATCAGAAGTTGGGTACATTTATTATCCTTTCCTAATCAAAACAATCAAGTTTCGACATATCTTTGAATGTGTTCAAGCCAAGCAGGGAATAGGATCATCCATATGGTAACTGGGATAAGTGGTGAAGCTAGGGTGATTTGTATGATGATTCAATACTTCCTAAAAGGATAGACTCTGTGTTGAAATCTATACCTAGACAAAGAAACTGAAGTTCATCCAATGTGTCGCTAGGTGTTGTCATTGCTACAACACCCTTCAAAAAAATTTCTATATTTGAATTTTGAAGCCTATCTGTGATCATGTTAAGTATCACTTTTGGTCGTCAATTTTAGTTTTATGTTTTTGTAAATTATCTAAGTGTCCATGTCCTTTCCTAAGTGTCATCAAATTGTCAAGAATAATTATAGCGCATTCTTTTAGCCAAAGCGAACTTTCTAGCCACAAATGACACTTATGTGTCGCAACTGCTCATGATTTGCTTGTTGCACCTGGCGAATTTTTGTGAACTAGAATTTTGATGTATATTTCTAATTTTTAGGCCCTCTTTGAGTTGTATTGATGATTTGAGATGTTTACTGCTTTATATTGGTCCTAACTCATTGTGTTTTTCCTTGTTTTACCCTTCTATACTTGGTCATTTTTCTGACTTTGCAACTCCTCCTCTGAGATAGGAAGAGCACACTACACACTTCTAGAGCCCTAGAAGTGACCTTGCTTGTAAGTTAGAACTATGCCTTGAGACATTCTAAGCTTCCTCTCTCTCTTCTAGCACACAACACAATTCTAGTCAGCAAGACCCCTTGCCTTGCTACTTATTCTTCCTCCCTACGCTAATCCTACCCCTGCCTCCCACTGTAGCGAACTGCACACTTTTAGTGGGTAGCGATGCCCCTACTTGTGCATTGGAAGTAAAGATTGTGCCCTCATTGTGGCCTTGGCCTTCCTCCCTAGCGCATGGCACAATCCTAGTCAATAACCCTTATAGCCTTGCCCCTTGGAACCGCGCCATTCACTCACCTTGTCTCCTCATCTTCTAGAGTTGTGCATGGTGTAGTCTCAGTGAGCAGTACCTACCTTCCTGTCTCTTGCAAGTTGACTCTACACCCAAAAGGCCCCTCTCTTTCTCCCTTGCACATTGTTGAACCATGGTCAGTACATTTCATGAATCATCTTAGATTATGAGATTTCTGAGCTAATGTTTGCTTTCCATGTGTGATCCATACTTGCAGGTGTTCTAAGTATGCATGAAAAAAGATGTCTAAGTAGATTTGTCAAGAACAAGCTGTTTAAGGAGGCCTTTTGAAGACAAAGAAACAAAGGTACCATGTTGTAAAATTTGAAGGAATGATGACAAGTGATGATCAAAGTAACCCATGAAGACTCCAAAATCTCTCTAGACCCTTTGGAGGGTAGAAGGAAACTACAGTGTAGGACCTGTTACAAATATTGAATACATAGTAGTAGTTTCATCACTTCTCAAAGAAATTCATGTTACAAGTCACTCATTTTCCATGTCATTAATGTAAATGACTTGTCTTGTTGTCGTCACATGATGGTGTGGAAAATGGTGATGTAATTTTGGAAAATATTGTAAATGTGAATATGTTGAACTCCAATAGTCACATGTTGAAAAAAGAGTCATTAGGATAAGTCTAAAAGGATTGTGGAAGTCCAAAGTGTTAGAAAATTAGAAAGGCAGAAATGTTTTCTTTATATAGATAATTACTTGTGATATTCTGATGTTTTTCTTATGTTCCTCTTTTATCTTTTAGTTCATCAAACAATTACCAAAATAATAGCACAAAGATCACAGACACCAGATGTATGCGGACAGCCAGGGAAAAACCCCTATCTAGGGGAAACCCAGTCAACAAATCTTCCTTAATAATGATATGATCCAAGACTCTTGACCTAGACACAGACTTCCTCCACACAAATTCAACTCTTTCTTCCTTCTGTAGATGATAACCCTTTCAACAATAACTTCGACCTAGCAGTTAGCCCAACAAAAACTTCGACCTAGCACTTAGACCAACAACAACTTCCACCCAACAGTAAGACTTCGATCAAATAGCAACTCTTCGACCCTTCCAACAAATAGCCTAGTAAATCCACACGAGTGAGAGAGAGACAAACCCAGAAACTTCGATCTTATATCTTCGAGAAAATCTCCTCCTTCTTTTGCAACTCTGCACTTTTTCTACTCTTCTTCTTGGATATCGAACTTGAGTGAGTGTGATTGTGTTCCAAATGAATCGAACTACTCTAATATATAGGCTTCTAGTGAGATTGAATTGTTTTGTTTGAGGCTGACTTGATATCCTTAAGGCCGACTTGATGTGGAGGTGACAAATAAATTATTTGACTCAATAATAAATCTTTTTACATGATTCAAGAGCCCAAGAAGGGTCTCTTTAAATGGACAATGACTCTAATGACTCAGTTTAAATCCTATAAGTCCTCAATGGGGACTTTGACCTAAAACAAGATGACCCAACGATGAAACCCATGATTTAATAAGTCATATTAATAATAATAAAAAGTTATTTTTCTTTCTTTTGATAAATACATTTCATTATGACTCAAATACAATTTATGAATATTGAACCTAGTTGCATTCTACAACACTCCCTCTTAACTAGGGAAGTATTGATACTTACATATACAAGTACATGGAATATCTCAAAACACATGAACCATGAAGAGTTTAGGAACTTATGATGCCACAGACTAGATTCTTGACCAAGGAAATCTATCCAAGTGGGATTAATATGGACTAAAGCTTTCAGCCTCTCTAGGTACCAATAGGCTTACTTTCTAACCATTAACCCATGGATCTAGGTTCGTAATGCAAGGTTAGAAATCCATGACCAATGCCACCCTCCCTACTACTTTGGGAACTAGACATCAACACATATGTCAACTAGATGACCTCCCATGAATTTTACACACTCAATGCCTCAACACATCATTCTTAACTCAAGCATGTTTTTCAAAAAAAACTTTGAGAGATTTACCTGAACAATCACAACCCCAATTTTTCAAATACCCATGAGTAAACACAAACCTTGGGGGCCTTCTAAATTCTTGATGCTACCTCACAATTCATCATAGTAGGAATTCGAGGTTTCCCAAATAGATCTTGACAAAGGTTTCCTCAATAATTCAACTTCCTTTCCTACTTCACATGCAACAACCAAACCCTTCTTTTCTTCTTTCAACAACACCTCAATATTCATTCTCCAATTTTCATCTTCAAGGTATCCATCATGACTATAATATGCCCTCCCTCTCAACTTGGGAGATATTATTGGGGCCTTTGTTTAATCTTGAAAAGGTTTTGACTAATTTTGGCTAACTAGAGGACGAGAAGGAAACGGGTGGCAGCAACGGTTGGTTGGTGGAACAAGCAGTTGCGCAAGAGTTGCAGCAAGGTGGCAGCGGAAGGAAAAGGCAACCGAGGGGGTGGGAAGGTGCAGAAGTAGCCGAGGGGAAGAACAGTTGAGCACGAACCAGCAGTCCAAGTAACAGAGAAGGATATAAAAGGAAAAGACCAGAAAAGAAGGGGGGTTGGATTTAGCGAAGTTAAGTAGAGGAGCAGTAGAGTTGTGAGAGTAGGTGAAAGGATACCTAGTTGTGGTAGATGGAGGGAAGGTTGTAGGATACTAGTAGACTGGGTCCTTGAAGCTGAACCGAACCCATGGAACTGAGCCAGGTATTTCCTGTAGTTGTTTGCGGCGAAAGCCGAAGTCATATTGTAATGTTTGTTGTTAAGATTAATATAAATAATGGCTAAGATCAGTTGCGACTTGTGATGTATCTAGGCCCTGTGTATGATGAATCTTCAAATTTTTGAATGTCTTATCAATTACATGTAATCGGTAGTTCTTAGATTATCACGAGTATGTTGTTATCTCTATGTTATATGTAATGTTTTCGTACATGTGATCGAATGCAACTTGATTAATACTTTCTCGACTCCATGTTGAACCCTTCTCCCTTTTAGTCGCGGCATGCCTCGAGTCAGAATCCTTGCCCTTTGGGTTAAGGTGAAAATTCTAGCGTTGTCCTAGAATACAGCAGACTATTGTTGGCCTTCTGTGCCCGAACCCAGGGTCTTCCCCCTGATGACTCTTTTGAGCCAACAAATGGTTCCGTTGTCAGGACCTGAAGGTACGAGAACTGGTTCAGACTATGGTGTCAAGGATACTTAAGAGAGATCAGGGATTGGTGGAATTGTAAAGTAGATCAGTTTGTGGTAGAGCAGGCTACCCGTAGAAATCAACCGATCGGCAAGGTGAGTGAGGAAATCTTATATGATGACGGCACTAATGATTAGTATGAAATTTTGTGGTGTAAGTTCCCATAGAACCTGTATAATTGGTTAAGGAGGTTGAAGGGACTGAGTCAGCCATGTGGATTGGTGATAGTTCGCTACAACTAGAATTTTTCATATATCTCCCTGCTGCAATAGTTAGATAATGATTTGACTAGAGCAGTCAATTTTTGGGTAAAGACAACGGTGGAAAGATACATAGTCGAGTTTGCCACTGAGAGTTATCAGTCTTTCTCAAAGGCATAAGATGTGTTCAGCTTGGGAATGAGGGGTAAGTTGATGAGGGAAGTACTGACATGGATTGAGATGTTTATGGTGGAAGAAGGGCTGTTGCCTTCACCCGTCGCGGGGATGGCAGCATAAAACCCCATTACCGGGGATGAATGTAGAGGGGGGAATGTTGTCGGTTGAGGGATAGAGATGCTGCTGAAGGGATGGATGTCAAAGAACTGAAGAAAGTGAGAGATGTCAGGGCGTGAAGAAGGGCACTGCTAGCAGATAAGCGGTAGGCGAGAGAGATTTAGACTCTAGGGAAGAAGAGGATGGGGCCCCACCAAGTAGGAGCAGTGAAGGGAAAATCCTGAGTCGAGGAGGAAGGAGAAGAAGGTGCTGGGAAAAGCAAGAGTGGTGAAGGAAGATGTAGGATCCAGGGGAATGAAAACGGACCTTCCCTACAGGTTGCAGAAGGCAGATTGCAAGTACATGTTGCAGAAGGGGCATCGCTAGAGTAGGAGACGCATGGGCATGAAGAAGGAAGCAAAGAGGATATGGGCGATGTGATGAGGAGATTATTCAATGAAGGAGAAGCATCCGTTAAGAGTCAGCAGCAATACCCTTGAGACATAGGTAGTGTTTCCCCTGATCTTCCCCTGGTACTTTATCGCAATCCGAAGGAATTTGTTATTAGCTTAGCCAAGGCAGTGCGGGTATATAGTGCGCGGGAGAAATACAGAATCAATTCCAACATCGGGAGCAGCACAGGAACTAGTAGTATTAGTAATTTAGGACTATAGGGATCCTAGCAATCGGGGAGCAAAGGGTTTGTGTTGATAGCTCCTACCCAGATTAGTATGGCGGGATATTTTACCAGATATCCTGAATTTACGGGAAGAGGAAACGAGGATGTGGAGTAACGCTGGTATCTCTGCGAAGCTATTTGGAGGGCTTGTTAGACTCCAGATAATGTCAAGGAAGTAGAATTCCAAACCACGTTGAGGGAAAGGGCTCTGTGCTGGTTTATAAAATAGGTGGAGCAAAATCAGAACCCCACAATAGATGATATTAAGAGAGGATTTGTGTAGGAATTCAAGGTACCACAAACGGATCAGCAAGGGCCATCAAAACTATGGGAAATTAAGAAGAAGGAGGGGGAGATGGCTTGGGAGCTTATGCAAAGGTTTAAGGATGCCATTGCCAAGTTGAGTTACACTCTTGACCCAAACCTCCAGCAGGACTGGTTCATTAAGGCACTCTTGCCTTTGACCAAAACACCACTAACGTAATAGAAGATAGGAACCCTCCATGATGCGTTGGAACAAGCATCATGCATATAAGCGATGGTGGGATACCCGCATCAATACAGGGGAGGGACGACCCTACAAGATCCGTCGATTTTAGGCCTACAGAACCAAATCGCGACTTTGACAAAGAAACTAAAAGATCTTCAGCCAGTGTGTCTAGCCAGACCCAACATTTGGTGCACCCACTACATGGTGGAGGGGCACATTGTGATGAAATGCTTGAGGTTGCGGGGATTAATCATCCAAGTGGGGTTTCGGGGTCATTAGGAGCCCCATCAACCGCAGGAGTTGTGGCAGTCGGAGCACAAGGGGCCTTCCCAGGGAGGAATAATCAAGACTTTTGTGAGATCTGTAGGGCATATGGAAACCTGCCACGAATGTGCCCCATTTTTCAAAAGTACTCTAATGTCCCCAATAACAACTACTGTGAGCTGTGTGCATCAACAACACATCACACTGATCAATGCCAAGTGTTGGACGCTCTAGCAGAAAGGCTAAACAAATCCACGTTCAAAATTAATGAGTCAAATTGAGGAGGACGAGGAGGAAGAACAGGAGGAAGAGGGTCCGTAAGGTGTTACAACTACGACTAGGAAGGGCATGTGGCCATAGAATGTCTGCTTCCGAGGAGACCATGGTGCTCACAATGCAGAATTAATACCCACGCAATGAAGGACTGTCCGGAACTTGTTGCAAAGTGGGAAGAAAGGACTAGATAGAGAGGGTCCAACTTGGTAAATGTTGAACCACGGACCGATGACAAGCCTCCCCGCAACCAACATTAATCTAGTCACCTGAGGAGGGAAGAAGATAGGGGAGGACCGCTACACAGAGGAGCTCCCCTTAATCCTTAAAGCGACATCTCCACGAAAGGTATATTAGCCTGAATGCCAAAAGCAATACTATCAGGAAGCAACTAAGTTGTTCGAGGGGATGATCATGGAGAAATATAATAAAAGACTGCAGGATCACATGCCTGATCACACCTAACTGATTGGGGAATGGTTTAAACTGTTCTTGAAAATTATTGAGGATGAAGGCATGCTGAAGGAGTTGAGAAAAAGTTCAAAAGCTGTGGTGTCCATGGAAGAAGAGGAAGTGGAACAACCACGCATAGGTTTGCCAGAGAAGGCTTCCAGGAGAGTGAAATGGAACAAGAGAAGAAGCGTAAAGGAGTTCCGAATCAACACACAAGTGGCAAGATTCCAGATAAGGGACACCATGTTAGACTTAGGGTCGGATGTAAATATCCTACCTAGGAAAACTTGGGAGGAAATGGGGAAGCCTCAACTAAAATACTCACCAATTCAATTAAGAATGGAAAAATCAGTACTGCATACTACCAGTTGGGAGATTGGAGAATGTAGAGGTTGATGTGGCAGGGGTGAAGATGCACATTGAATTTGAGGTGATTGACATGATGGGGGAGAAGGACCCATACCCGACACTCCTGGGGATTAATTGGGCATATGAGAACTATGTTGTTATAGACCTAAAGAAGGAACTGATGATTTTCAAAGCATACGGGCTAAGGGTGATCCAACTGTTGGACCCCTACCAAGGACCTAGGTTTACAGAACCAGCAAATGATAGGGATAAGTGAGGAGGGTTAGACCAACTATACACGCTCACAATAGGGAAGTGGGAGGACTACATAAACCCTACGGCTAGAGGATCAGTCAGCTGGAGAAGTATCCAAAGCTCGAAAACTAGTTCAGAAGCTGCATGGGATGCATGGCAGTAGGGGGGATACGAACTGACCACTAGATGATGTGCAATGATAAGCCGAGTAAACTAGGGAGAAATGGAGATAACTGACTATCCAAAGTACCATGTCCTTGAACCAATGGACACCTTCTTAGACAGAGTAGACCAGGAATGACAGAGGATCAAAGGATCTCTTTTCTCAATATTGGCCTCATGGCCACTCCGACAAGATGGTGGAAAACGCACTGGAAGGCACTAAGAAACTGGACGAGCGTCAAACAATCCATGGAGGAAAGATTTGGCTCGGGATGAAGATGGGCCATAGGATAAGGGAAGATATAGGGGGGATTCAAGTCCCAAGAAACACATCAAAGATTGCATAATGAATTGGAAGAGCAACGGAATGTTGAAGGATCGATGGGTACACGCATTTATACATACCCTCAGAACTGTCCCCCGAGCTTGGTATGTCCAAGAAGAGCTTCATCGGCATATAGCAGACTGGGATATCGTGGAGGTATATTTTGTTAGCAACTTATCATTCAGAGGCAACGAGGCACAAATGACAGAGGCACTCCAGGCAATAAAAGGGGCTCTGTTCACACCAGAGCCGTTGATTGATGGAGGGACCAATGAAATTTTTTTGCAATATCTGTATGAAATAGAGTCGCTAGGATATGCAGCCTGCGACAGGGTAGACACAGAATCAGAAGACAATGGGTTGGAGGGACTGAGACACCTAACCTTTGGGGAAACAGAAGGGGAGAGGGACATCCAGGAGAGCCCCTTAATGGAAGGCACCCACCTTCTACCAATTAAGCTGAGAAAGAAAAACGTTGGGTCAGAGGATAAGCCGAAGATAGCATCGGTGGGAGACTACTGGGACAAGCAAGCCACCAAAGAAATTTTCGACCTATTACAAGAATATCAGGACCTATTCCCAGCTTCATGCTAGAAAATTATATATTACAGAGCAATGGAACACATAAAATATTGCATAAATATAAACACATAAAACGCATAAAACAAGAGAGACACAGATATATGTGGTTCACCCAGTTTGGACTACGTCCACGGAGAAATAGCCAGTCCTTCCTTTTATATTATCCAACAAATTGAAGAGATACAACCTATAGCAGATCCATTGTAATTCCCTCTTCGCTCTCAATCTCCTCTCTCTTCCTCACTTAGAATATAGATCTACATAGACGCAATACAATTCCCTCATATATAGCGAGGGGTTGCCTTCTAGGGAAAAAAGCCCTAAATTAAACATAACTTCTACCGTCAAATCTCCGCCTAATGAATGGCCCAGATTGACTACAAAATTACAACAATTTACAAGGCAATTTTACATCTATTTTTAGCTTCGGGGGCGCTGCCCGCTATCCCCCCTCCAGGGGGGGCTCCCAAAGGTCGCAGTTGCCTCGCTTGGACCCCCCGCAGCGAATATTTTACGGGCGGCGTTGCCGCCCCATTACGAACTGGGGTCCAATGTAGCGATAACTTTCAATACAAAAGATAATCAGGCTCCACACCCAACACTTCAGTGGCAAACCTAAAGGGAATAAAAGGAAACATTGAGGAAATGAAAATTGTTTTGAGACCGGATGCCTGACCGATAAAACATAAGCCATACAGATTGAACCCAAGGGTGAAAGAGAAAGTT
Source organism: Pinus tabuliformis (assembly GCA_031772625.1). NCBI lineage: Eukaryota > Viridiplantae > Streptophyta > Pinopsida > Pinales > Pinaceae > Pinus > Pinus tabuliformis. The sequence goes on along the minus strand of CM062820.1, from coordinate 664,313,761 downwards.
AAGAAGGAAATTGACAAAATGTTGGAAGCATGAGTCATTTTCCTGGTGGACGAAGTTGAGTGGATAATCCCAATAGTTATTCAGAACAAGAAGGATGCAACTGAAATTAAAGTATGTGTCGACTATAAAAGCCTAAACAATGCATGTGTGCATGACCCGTTCCCCATGCCCTTCAGTGATGAGGTCCTAGACAATGTTGCAGGGAACAAAGCATATTCATTCACAGATGGTTTTTTAGGTTACCACCAAGTCAACATAGTTGAAGAAGATAAAAGGAAAACAACATTCACTATGGAGTGGGGGTCATATGTATACAATGTGATGCCTTCAGACTAAAGAATTCACCAGCACTCTTCTCAAGGATCGTCATAGCTGCATTCCGAGATTATATTCATAAGTTTCTAGAAGTTTACATGGATGACTAGATGGTATACAGTCTGTTGAAAAAACACACCAGCTTATTAAGAATAATGTTCGAAAGGTGCAGACAATTGCAGATTTCTTTAAATCTCAAGAAATGTATCTTCGCAGTACCCTTTGGAAATCTACTAGGCCATATCGTCTACAAGGATGGAGTATGTGTAGACCCTGCAAAGGTTGCGACAATTATCCACATGGAACCACCATGCAACATGAAACAACTAAGAGCAACTCTGGGCCATACGGGGTACTACAGGCGATTCATCAGAAATTATGCATCCATCACTACTCCAATGGAAAAATTACTAAAGAAATTGGAAGAGTTCATTTGGAGTGCGGATTTTCATACATCCCTGAATAACTTAAAGGAAAGACTGGTAAGCGCCCCTATACTCTTGTATCATGATTGGAATAAAATGTCCCATGTGCACATCGATGCGTCAGGGATAGCGCTAGGATGGTCTTTGCACAACGAGGGGAGAAAAACATGGACCATCCAGTGTACTATGCTAGCATAAAGTTGTTTATTGTGGAAAGAAACTATACAACAACCGAAAGAAAAGCCCTGACAATGGTTTACTCTCTCCAAAAGTTCATGCACTATATTCAAATTATTTATAGACCATTATACACTCAAATATTTAGTAAACAAGCCATTACTAGAAGGGAGAATATGTCGATGGCTGTTACTGTTCCAGGAATTTACGTTTGAGGTAGTTGTAAATCCCGACAGACCCAATGTGGGACCAAACCACCTGTCGCTGCTGGACACAGGGGAGAATGAAGGAGCAATGGATGATCGATTGCCCGATGCCGACTTATTCAGAATAGAGGCAATCCCAAACCACCTAGAACAGATCACCTCATTTTTAACAACTGGTCACTGCACAGCAGGATACACGGTAGCACAGAGATGGCACTTGGTGGTTAGGGCGGCAGATTACCAGCTGATCATAGGAAACCTCTACAAGATGGGCTTAGTTAAAATATTGAGGCGTTGTGTCCTTCAGATGAAACGAATAATGTCTTATGGGAGTGCCACGCAGAGGTTGCAGGAGATCATGAAGGAGGTAAGGCCACCGCAAGAAAGATACTCCACGTAGGACTATGGTGGCCAAATATTCATAAAGATTCTAAATAATTTTCTAGGACATGCGACATCTGTCAAAGGGTCGAGAAGCCTTCGCGATGCGATGAGCTTCCTCTACATCTGGTCCACATAATGAAAATCTTTGATAAATGGGCGGTAGACTTCATTGGACCCATTTCTCCACTGGCGAGGCATTCGTGAGCAAGATACATCATAACAACAACATAATACCTCACAAGGTGGGTAGAAGTGGCACCCGTAAAGGATTGCATAGCAGAAACATAAGCAAGATTAATATTTGAGAACACCATTTCACGGTTCGGATGCCCGCAGAGCCTCATAAGTGACCAAGGGACGCATTTCCTAAATGAGACCATTGAGTCTCTACTAAAGACCTTCACGGTTCAGCATAACAAGAGTAGCCTATACCACCCACAAGCCAATGGTGAAGCAGAAGAAATTAACAAGATACTAGAGAAAGGGCTCACGAAAGTTGTATCTGCTAATAGGGACAACTAGGATGAAAAAATACCAGTGACTCTATGGGCATATAGGATGATAGTAAAAAGGATCCATAAGAAAACTCCATTTCAACTTGTATATGGAATGGAAGCGGTGGTACCAACAGAATTTACTACATAGCATGTTCATTTCAGAGGCAACGGGAATTACGGACAACATTGCCTTATGATACCGACTAAATCGGCTGATGGAACTTGACGAAACCTGGTTTTTAGCAGAGTTCCATCAATCAGTGGAGTAGCGAAGGCAAAAAGCTTGGCACGATAGGCATATCAAGAGGAAGTCATTTGAAGTCGGGGAACAAGTACTCGTTTACAACAAAAAGTTCCAGAAGTTCCGAGGGAAACTACAGATGCACTGGTTGGGTCCATTTATAGTCATGAAAATCAGAGATTTGGGCGGAGTAAGGCTCACACAACTGGATGCTCTTACTACATGTATGGGTGAATGGCGCATTCCTGAAGCCCTTCCGCAACCAATAAAAAAAAAAGAGGTAGCGAAATAATAAGGTTGCGGCAAAGTCTTCACATACCACAACCCATTTGTGGTCAAGGGGAAGTAGCTTTAGTGGACACACATGGATTCCCAGTCAGCAGAGTCAATGGGGGGGTAGTGTCAGTGGATACACATGTAGTCCCAGTAAATGGATTCAGTGGCCACGTAATCCTAATCAGCAGAGTACACATAGGCATGCACTTTTTCCAACATTTATGACCACACAGATACCCGTCTGTCGTACCAGTAGTCATTTCCAAATTAAGTAACTAAATAGGCAACTGTCAAAGTAGGAGCCACAATATCTTTTTCCATTAAGCATAAAGTTAGTTAATAAATAAACCCATCACGGCAAAATAAATACACCATGCAGCCCACTCTGTACTTTCCAGTCCACGTCATGGTTGTCACATCCAATTCGGCAACAAGGTATAGCTAGAATGTGTGGGAAAATTGACGGAGTAATTAGTTATTAAGGCCTCATCAATCAGGGAACGTTGTGTCAGGTCCAGCTACTTAAGTCACAGAATAATGAAGGGAATTCCAAAATTCCAATTGCAGACAACAGAAGAGTTACAAGTTCACTCTAAAGAACAGGTGCAGAGATAAAGAAGCAGGAAATCTAGAGTGAAAATAGTTTATCACGGGAGAAAGGAGATGGTGAAAGAACTAGTATCAGTCCCACAGGACACCTTGGATGCACGAATTGAAATGGTCGATAATTTGTATGGCAAGTATGACAAGGTGAATTTGGTAGACAACAACTTCACAGACTGTTTCCAATTCCTGGCCATGAAAATAGAATTTTAAGTGGAGGAATTCCAGAAGGAGGATGTCACTAGGACCTCCAAGGTCAGGGAAGACTTTAAGGGAATATAGAGATCGACAATACTCCATTTGAGTAGTCTACCTGTGTTCGGTACTCAATTTTCTGCGATGCAGTGTACCAATTTATTAGTGAGCAGGATGCATGGAGGATCACTGTGGCTGGATAAGGAATGCCCCATCCATGTGGATGATATTAGTCGGCTCACAGGACTGGCCGAGGGTGGAAATGCAACTAGCACAGTGTTCCAAATAGGGGCTAAGCGGGGCAAGAAGTAGAATGAAGACAATATTTATGCCAGATATGGGACTGAGTGGGGCGGGAGAGGAGTGAAGCTAGATATGATTAACAAGGATGATATTAGGTTTTCCTGTTACCTCATTGTAGGAAAAACAATGCGAAACTTCACAAAGAATGAATGCACCTTGGATCCAATCTAATTTTCATAACATTGTTGCCGAGGAGAGGTGCTCAAATAGTCAGCCTTCATTCTCAATGAGCTATTTGAAGCATGTGAAGACATGTACAGAAGGGGTGTTGGGTTTGTGTTCAGATATCTTTTGATGTCGTTGGCGATGTGGAAATGGAGGCCACCGAAGGAGAGGGAAATGGCACCCATCGTTGAAGGCCAACCAATTTCACTCCGGTATGATCCATGGAAGGCATCAGGAGACCCCAACACGAAAGAGATCAACAAAATAGCCTTCAAAGACTGGTACAAGTAGATGCTAGCCACCATAAGGTCAATAGAGAGGATACCCAAGGCTCTATTGGACGAATTCTCAAAAGAACTCTAGTTTGGTGCCTCCCATGCACATAATTACCTGAGACCAAGGTATGTCCACCCAGAAATGTTTAAGATGAGACCATAGAGGTTTTTCCTAATGGCAGAAGCGCTACATAGAGAAGTGGGGTCATGGTCGGGAGTGGCCTTTGAGATAAAAGAAGGTAAGCACAAGTACCTCTTTGGAGTGTTGACTCCACATGGGCAAGGGGAAGATGGGGTGAAGAGCAGTAGGAAGTGGCCAGCCGAGGAGGAAATCCAGCCAATGGTGCTCCATATGGAGGAAATGATGTTCAAACTCGGACAGATAATTGCTAGCTTCAAGTTAGTGAGAGCAATTACCCTACCCAATTTCAGTGCTCCACCATGTTTTCTCTTATCATAACGACGCTGCTGGAAATGAAGCTCCCAAGAGCAGTAGCTCAAGATCCCTCCCAGCTCATGGTTCCCAAGCCCAAGAAAAAGCGAGTCATCAACACCTCGACTATCAAAAGGTCGAAAGATATTCCACTAGCTTTGATCGTCAACCTTACTGTGGAGGTCGAGCAATCAATCCCTGCAGCCACCGTAATTGAAGAGATCCTCACCACCACCTCCACTACATTACATCATTCATAGGAGTTGTCCCCACACACTACCTCAACCTTTGCGACCTTATCTGAGACCCTTCAACCTGACCGGCGAAGGATGACTATGGAAGCAAAAGTTCAGTCAGCCAGGCGGACAGACGGCACCACTCCTACCACCAAGACCCAACCAATGGAACTTACATCACTGATGCTTGGGTTGGACCCACCAGAAGGGGGAAAACTAGATGCCAATCTACAGGAGGAAAGGGTTGAGTTGTACTTGCCACCTTTCCCTATAAGGCTCACAATTCACTAGAACCCCAGCATCATTCCACCCACTCCACAGTTCACCACATCGTCACAGCAAGCCCATTCGCCCACCTCCCATTCTAACAAACCCATTTCCAGCGACCTACCCCTACATTCGCAATTCCCAAAACCTAGCATAATGCAGGCCGATATGCTCCAGCACTAGTCGTTGGCACAATTGTTTTCATTTATCCACTAGGTAGCACACAGGGCCGAAAGGATCCATGATGACCTAGCCAAGGAACATGAACAACAAGCAAGGCAGTTGCAGGTAGTGACAGAAGAGCGTGATCACCTGCAGCAAGCAAACGCAGGATTGCAAGCCCAGGTTGACTAAGTCACACAATAGTTCAGATCACTATGGTCGACCATCATCGAGGCCGCTACTGAAGCACCGACAGACATGGCTACCAACACGTTGGTCATCTACTGTGACCACATCCAGGCGACATACTTGCGCCTGGCAACTACTGATGACGAGATGAAAAGGAAATTGGAAACAGTGAGATCTGCACTATCGGATCCAGTGGCAATTTACGTGAGGACAGTCAAGGGAACGATCATGGAACTGGAAGCAAAGAAACAAGCTTTAGCTGATGCCCTTGCCAACAGATATGCCCTGATGAACAAGGTCCATGATTGGTCTGGTAGTCTAGCATTGAAGAACCACTTGGTTTACTGACTCAGAGAGCAAATACAGACCCTGTTTGCTGGCACGAAAGACTATACAGACCCCGCCTAGCTGCAGCGAATCAACGATCAAACTGACACTCTTCAGGCTTAGGTTGATAGTATTGAGGAGGAGTCTACGAAGATGAAAAAGGTAATCAAGGATCTGTAGCCACCAGTTCGGATGTAGGTGTTACTTCTGAAGGAGGTGTGTGACTCCAACGGGCAGCAATGGAGCGACCTACAAAGCCAGTAGCCAACCAAACTAACATCGCACTCGACCGAAGTGTTTACTCAGGCCGTCGATGCAATTCTCAGATGGTGGGACACAACCATTCAAAATTATACAATGTTCAGGCAGTGGACCACAACCTCTGTCCCAGAGTTGGAACCTTCATTTGGAACGGGCGAACCTCAAGGGTGAGAAGGTGCAACAAAAATGGATGCCACTCTGCAAGTAATGATTGAGGTAGAAGAAGTACCGGTAAAACAGACAGTAGAACCAGTGCAGGTAATAGCACAGCCACCACCCACAAGACCAGCAGGACTGACAGAGGTTGAAATGACTTGACTCAGGGAGGAGTCAAGGATTGTGGTCGGGTCCTGTTGGGGTCTTTGTTTAATTTTGAAAAGGTTTTCACCAATTTTGGCTAACCAAATGACGAGAAGGAAATGGGTGGAAGCAATGGTTGGTTGGTCGAACAAGCAGTTGTGCAAGAGTTGCAGAAAGGTGGCAAAGGAAGGCGAAGGTAGCTGAGGGGGAGGGAAGGTGCAAGAGCAGTGAAGGGGAAGAATAGTTGAGCAAGAACTAGCAGTCTAGGTAGCAGAGCTGTGAGCACAGGTGAAAGGATCCCCAGTTGTGGCAGACGGAGGGAAGGTTGCAGGAGCTTGGTAGACTTGGCCCTTGAAGCTGAACCGAACCAGTGGAACTGAGCCGGGTATTTCCTGTAGTTGTTTGCGGTGAAAGCCGGAGTCATATTGTAATGTTTTTTATTTAGCTTAATATAAAGAATGGTTAAGATCGGTTGATACTTATGATGTATCTGGGGCCTGTGTATGATGAATCTTCAAATTTTTTAATGTCTTATCAATTGTATGTAATCAGTAGTTCTTAGACTATCACGAGTATGTTGTTATCTCTGCATTATATGTAATATTACCATACATGTGATCGAATGCAACCCGATTAATACTTTCTCTACTCCATGTTGAACCCTTCTCCCTTTTGGTCATGGCACACCTCGGGTGAGACTCCTTGCCCTTTCGGGTAAGGTGAAAATGTCGGTATTGTCCTATACTACAACAGACTATTATTGGCCTTCTGTGCCCGAACCTAGGGTCTTTCCCCTGATGACTCTTTTGAGCCAACAGATATCCTTCATTTTATCTCGACTTATTCTTAACTTAGGGAGATCAAATTATTTTCTACAACATCATAGAATCTTTCATGGCTTCCATCCTTCTTCATAATCATTCATATAACTTCCTTCATCATGCTTATCAAATCAAATTTACTTACGAACATATTCATCATCTTGAAGATTATGTACCTGCATAACAAGTACAACTAGATACATAAAGAAGCATGAAGTTAACCATATCATAATCATAGAATAAGGGAAACATTAGACTTTAGACATCAAATACTTAGTTAGGTTCATAATCAACAAAAGACACATACTTTTATACTTCAACTTCTTGTTACGGTTTTGTCATAAAACCTAGACTTCATCATCAAGACTTCGAGCAACTTAATTAATATAAAAATATTCATTATACCTAGGGTCTCAATTCTTCCAGAGATAAGACATACTCTACTATAATATATTACAAACCCTATAATCAATTTCAAACAAGTATAGTTCTACAATGCATCCAACAACTTTAGAATTCATATGTTAGACTTCTACTAGGGTTTAATGCAAACACTAGATTCATACATGAGATACTAAGGCTTTAGATGTCAACAATCAAAACCAATCATAGAACAATCTAAAGTTTCAACTAAATGACCAACTTCTACTAGGATTTGTTGTCAACCCTAGATTTTTTCATCATCGTCATATCCTATAATATAAAACTTCTACTAGGGCTTAGTTACAAACCCTAGAACTTATCAAAAAAGAGGCTAACACATATAAATATCTAACATGTATTGGACAAACCCAAGACACAAATATCAATACATTTAAAGTCATACATATAACAATTTTGATTAGGATAGGGTTTTCATGATACAGACAAACATACACTTAGGGCTTCATTTTTAGGAGATTACTCTCGATACATAAGGTTTTTACTCATAAACCCTAATTTACCAAAACCTTAAGGTCTAGGAACACATTACCATCCAATGCTAAAGGATTAGGGTTTTCATATCAATACTAAAACTCCAAACATGGCATTACCATCAAAACCCCAAACATCAAAAATAGTATTTTCTAGATTTCATCCCCTGAGTAAACTAGGGTTTTTCATATTGACAGACCCTTAGGTTAAGGTTTCATAGGGAACCTTTTAAGGTTCCACAAACATGATGATTTTAATTAGGGTAGATTCAACCTAATGATTAATTTCCCAAAGAATATTCTCTGTGATTCATAGGTCGTAGACATACCACTTGTTAGTAATGTAAAGGAGATTCCTTAAAACGAATGAGTATACCAAAACTTATAGTCTAAGACATACCTTTGATTTTAGAAAAACCTTATAGGACATCAATTTCAATAGGACTTCTACGATTTGTCTTGTGAGGTCTTCTTCATAACCCTTGAGTATATCACCAAGCTTTTCCTAAACAAGGAAAAATATAAAAGAAATATTATTAGCACCTAGTGTAAACACATCTAGATAAGAAAAGGAAAAACAAATATAAAAGATAATACAAGGAGTAAGATCCTTATCTTTGGAAAATGGTGAGGGCTCCCTCTTAATCCAATCTTGAGGGATACCTAAAACTTTAACAATACAATTCAACAATGTTTTTCCAAAAAAAAATTAAACCTATAAGTTCTAGAAATCAAAATACAAAACAATTCAAAAGCTTAGAGTGGAAGGATGGAGTCCCTAAGATCCCCTAGCAAATAATTCTTTGACTTCAGATTCTTCCTTCTTGCTCTTCTTTAGAGGTCCTTCATCAGAAACATTTGCATATTCCCTTTCTCTTTTCTTGTTTCTTGGATTCTTAGGCTAATCACTTGTATAGTGACCAATCTTGTGACAATTGTAGCATTTTATTTGGATAGGTGTATCTTCCTTCTAGGCCCTTTGGACTCCTTGAATTTTCCTTTGTTTTGTTATGAGAGGAATAGGCATTCGTAACTTTCTCCTCTTCATTCTCTTTTTTTCTTACTAGAGAAATTATGACTTCTTCCTGACTACATGCATTCCATAGTGGTTTGAATGCAGGAATTTCCTTTCAACTATTGAGACCTTATGAGAAGGCACTCCAAGATGTTGGTAATCCTAGAAGTACAGTGATTACAAGCTCCTTTTTTGGTACTATCTCATCAATTTCGTAGAGATCATCTCATAATCTAGCTATTCTTACAAAGAATGATGCCAAAGTGTCTTCCTTTGTCATCTTTATAAATATTAGTCCATTCTTAAGACTTGTTATTTAACCAAGATTCTTTATAGTGAATAATTTGGATAATGCCTCGTTGGATATATAGGCGATGAGGTTATCCTTTATTCCATCCACCATTATTGTCATGGCCAATATTTATGTTTCCCTAAACTTTGCCTTTTTTGCATCACTTGACTCGTTAGTAGGATTCTTTACCTTTCCTTTGACTAGATCCAAAACTTTATTCGTTTCAAGGATGAGGTCTATCCTCTTCCTCCATGCCCTATAGTTAGATGCTCCTTCTAGTTTGTTTTCTCCCTTAATCAAGTTAGACATTGTCCTTGAAGATGGTAGACTTGACTTCTTATATGATCCTTTTGATGACCCTTATTCAAACCTCTTTAAACTCCTTATTCTCCTTTCAATAGATCTTTGAGCTTCATTTTTCCTCCTTCACCTTAGCTCTGATACCATGTTAGAAAATTTAGAAAGGAATAAAGATTTGATTTATATAGATAATTACTTGTGATATTCTTATGTTTTTCTTATGTTCCTCTTTTATCCTTTAGTTCATCAAGAAATTACAAAAATAATAGCACAAAGATCACAGACTTCATATGTAGGCAGACAACCAAGTAAAAACCCCTATCTAAGGGAAAACCCAGTCAACAACTCTTCCTTAATAATGAGATGATCTAAGACTCTTGACCTAGACACAGATTTCCTCCACACCAAGTCAACCCTTTCTTCCTTCTGTAGATGATAACCCTTTCAACAATAACTTTGACCTAGCAGCAACAACTTGTGGTAGAAACAGAACTTCGATCTAGTAAAACTTCGACCCTGTAGTAGCCCAACAACGACTTCGACCTAACAATTAGCCCAGTGATCTAAATCTCTTCATCTACCGGAATTAACCAAGATCTTTTACTTTTGTGATGTTATAAAAATTTCATGTGAAAGAATATAGAACAACCACATGTATATACTTCAAAGAGGACGAAACATAAATACAACCATCAAATCGAGAACATAAACACATTGATAACAAAGTTCACCCAGTGTGGGTTACGTCTCTAGGCCCTGGTGTCAAGAGTGGAGATTCTGCTTCATTAAATGTTGCAAGATGATGATGAGTACATAGTACATTCTTGGTCATTACAAGGATAAATACCCTCATCCAGAGTAGCATGTCTCTCCATAACACATTTTTCCTATAGGAACTCTCACTCAAATGGGCCCTCCTTCAGCATGACAAGATAAAAAATTCTCACATGATGTGGCATACATGTATCCCTCAACATAATGATAACAAGGATCTCAACCAAAAAAACTTCAACTTAGTAAGTAAGAAGAAAGACATGGCATCACTGCATCATTTACCTCCACTTTCAGGGATGGCCTAAAAATGCGAAGCTTTGTTGACGAAATGGACTGCACCTTTGAATTTGTGGCATGAAATCATGTCAAACAACTACAAAATTTCCCCTTTCTGACATTTTCAAATTAAGGACCCTCTAGAATCTTAAAGATTCCCCTAAAGATTCCTTCCTGAAGATGGCCGAAAAATCTGCTGCTCGGAAGAAGATCCTAAGCATACCACTCCACTCCCTGTGAAATTCTATGAAAAATGACTATAAAGTTGGCATCATTCCACCTCTATCAAAAATCAGCCTCCAAGGGAATCTTTTAGATTCCACAAGATTACGCAAAGATTCCTTGCTACTGGCTGCCTGATTTCTACTGCTCCAATGAGGAAATGGACCACCCCATCATGTTCCCTATGAAATTTTGGTTCTTTTGAGTATAAATTTGTCATGTTTTCGTCACTGTGAAAAATCACCCTCCAGGGAATCTTTTAGATTCCTCACTGAATTAGAGGATATTTTGTGGAATATTCTAAGGAATATTCCCTTAGAATATTCTCTCCTCGAAAAGTGTGCCCATCCTAGGTGCAGTTCCTCAGTTCCTTGCTCTGCCTACAATTTGTGGTTTTGCACTCAACACTCTTCTGTTGGGTGTATGAAAGAAAAACTCGTTTAAATATATTTTCATTGGCATATTCTCCAATGTGAGGCCCATGGGCGATTGGCGGAATGCTAAGTTTGGGGAACGAAGGTCCCAAGATCAAACCCCCGCCCCACCATATAACAATTGTTTTATTGGCAGCAATTGTTAATTCAGTGTGGTTTGTTTTATTTGGCAGAACTGTTAGCGCTCACTGTTGGCGGGTTGGTTGGTAATAGTTTGGCATATATATATTATATGTTGGTGTGTTTTGGTGTTGATTAGTTGTGGGGATGCCTTCAGCATTGGTTTGACACCCGTCAGCCTCGGATTAAGTGGAGTTTTGTTTGTTTGAATTGTTTGTCATCCCATATATAATTTTTCATATATATTAATATGTCGTGGCAAGTATGAGGGGTGGTGGGTCCAGTGGGCCTACCGCCCGATTTTAATTTTTTTATAACCAGACTAGCCATGGTTTTTTACCAGATTTTAAGGGTCAGTGGAAAAATTAACGAGGCGAAAAATTCACTCAATCAACTTGGCCTAGTTTGATTCAAAATTTGAACACAAATATCTTGAGCATATGAACTCGAATTTGATTGTCATTCACACCGTTGGAATTAAGACAACGAGAACTACGATCTAGCCCTAGTTTGGGTGAAATTTGATAAATTTGATTTTTAAGATTTTCCATAGCCACTGTTGAATTTTGAGCATGTCTAGAGCCACCTAGATAATTCCTCCCCACTGAGGAGCTTTTGGTCCTACAAAAGAATGAACATAATCTGCAACTACCGTGTTACATTGTCTGCACCACAAGTGTCCTAATAGGTCACACTTCCTTCTGCTTCACCTTTGTTCTTCAAAGCCATAAGTGATGAGCAGACACCTGCATCCATTTGCAAACTTGTAGTACAATATTTGCAAACTACATGACCAATCATGACCCAAGCATCCCCATACTTTCCAAGATTTTATAACACACACTCTATGGTCAAGTTTACATCATAATAGAATCAATACCCCAGTTATTAACAAAAGGCCAAAACATCATTGTTGCTTTTACAAGCGATGGAAAAAACATCATCACTTTTACATTTATATCGCAACACATGATTTACATAATACGTCCATGACAAGCTATTGTGTCTAGTAAAACCATCTCTTACTCAACAAAGTGGACCACCATGAATGTGGCAGATTCGCTTGTTGAACATTTTCACCAGTTGGTTCCTGCACAGGCGATTTGTCGTTAAGACACTACTCTGGATGGAGCCTCCAACATGTGTCTCTTTGATGACCACCTCTTCCACAATGATTGCAAAAAATATTCTTCCTCTATACCTACTTAACCTTCTTCTTTCCCTGATGTGGAGAAGGCCTTTCACGCCTCATCCTCTTTCTTGCTGCCATTCTCTTCCAGCACTCAACAACCACATGGTTATGCAAACCACAAAAACTACATAGTTTTCTATGCAATTATTTTTGTTCATCATTAACAATATGCTTGTAATCAAAATGAACTCTAGAATACTAAGACTATTTATACCTCTCTTGACTGTCTTTCGTGTGATCCTAGCGATGAGGTCTTTTCGTAGCTCTTCCTCTGCAATATGCATTGTCTGGGAGGATTGTGATGTGTTCCAATCATCATCTTTCTTCGATGTCTTTGAAAATTTCTTGGAAGCTTCTGATACCTTTGAGAACTCTCCTTCAGTGTATCCCAAACCAACAAATCGAGGTCTTTGTACAACCTCCAATGGCTCAGTAATTCTTTGGCCATTAACACCAAGTCCTCCTCCTTTATACCCCATCTTGGTAAGGAGTCTCATGCTAGTTCCTAAAATAGTTACCTCCATGTTTCCAACACAAATAGTGTCATTTGAAAATGAAACTTAAGAATGATCAACATTGTTTACCTTAGCTGTCGATTCTGAAATAGGTGATGATGGTTACGCTAAGCCCTTGTTGCACTTCAACTCTTCCAATGCCTCTTGCTTGGCTCACAACTTAAGTTGTAGTCTCTTCTTCCCCTATTTTTATTCTCATATAAGTCTCCTCAATTCATCATTCTCTACTTGAAGGCTCTGATTGATATCCTCATTCGAATGATGAGAAGAAGATGAAGAAGATGAATGTTCACGCGAGGGGGTAGATGGAGCATCATGCTCTGCTATTTCTTTCTCTCATTCCTCTTTTTCCATTTTCCCCTCATAATTTTCATACATTATCTCCACCATGCATGCCATCCTGATGATGTCCTTATAAATATCTTTGTTGTTCTCCATTTCCCTTCTTGTTTCACGTGCAATCGTTCACACTCACAATTCACATCAATGAGAAGACCGCTTTGGTACCAAGCTTCATTTGGATCTCCTCAGCTACCATAATTAACTAAGATCTTTTACTTCTATGATGTTAGCAGAATTGCATGTGAAAGAGTATAGAACAACCAGATGTGCATACTTCAAAGAAGATGAAACATAAATACAACCATCAAATCGAGAACACAAACATATTGATAATGGATTTCACCTAGTGTGTTTTACATCTCCGGGCCCTGGTGTCAAGAGTGGGAAGGCCGCTTCATTAAATGTTATAAGATGATGATGAGTACATGGTACATTCTTGGTCATTACAAGGATAAATACCCTCAACCAAAGTGGCATGTCTCTCCACAAAACGTTGTCCCTATAGGAACTCTCACTCAAATGGTTACTCCTTCAGCATGACAAACTAACAAATTTTCACATGATGTGGCATACAAGTATCCCTAAGCATAATGATAAGAATGATTCCAACAAAAAAAACATCACCTCAGCAAATCAGAAGAAAGACATGGCATCACTGCATCATTTACCTCCACTTTTGAGGATGCCCTGAAAATGTGAAGCTCTGCTGACGAAATGGAATGCACCACTGAATTCATGGCACGAAATCATGTCAAACTACTATTAACTTTGCCCCTTTCTGATACTGTCAAATTCTATACCCTTGGGAGTCTTGAATATTCCCCTAAATATTTCTTCCTGAAGATGGCCGAAAAATATGCTGCTTGGATGAAGATTCTAAGCATACCACTGTGCTCCCTACGAAATTCTATGAAAAAATGACTATAAAGTTGGCATCATTCCGCCTCTGTCAAAAATCAACCTCTAATGGAATCTTTTAGATTCCACAAGATTTTTCATGTTGTTGGTGACCTGAATTTCTACTGCTCAGATGGGGAAATAGATCACACCATTGCATTCCTTACGAAATTCTGGTTCTTTCGAGTATAAATTTTCCATGTTTCTGTCATTGTGAAAAATAACCCTCTAGGAAATCTTTTAGATTCCTCACTGCATTAGAGAATATTTTGTGTAATATTCTAGGGAATATTCCCCTAGAATATTCCCTCCTTGAAAAGTGTGCCCAAGCTGAGCACAGTTCCTCAGCTCCTAGTTCCACCTGTAATTCGTGGTTCTGCACTCGATGCTCTTTCGTTGGGCGTATGAAAGAAAAGTTTGTTTAAATATAGTTTCGTTGGTAGATTCTCCAATGTGAGGCCCATGGGCTATTGGCGAAGTGCTAAGTTTGGGGGATGGAGGTCCCAAGGTCGAAACCCTGCCAAACTATATAACAATTGTTTTATTGGCAACAATTATTAATGGGACATAGTTTGTTTTATTTGGCGGAACCATTAGCATTGACCATTGGCGGGTTGGTTGGTAATGGGTTGGTGCATATATCTTATATGTTGACGTGTTTTGGCGTTGATTGGTTGTGGGGCCACCGCTGGCGGGCCGACCCACCGTCAGGTGTGGGTTTGACACCCACGGGCCCCGGCTTAGATGGAGGTCTGTTTGTTTGAATTGGTCATCGGCCCATATATAATGTTCCATATATATTAATATGTAATGTATGAGGGGTGGCGGGTACGGTGGGCTCGCCGCACAATTTTTTTTTTATCTTTTTTATAAACCAAATAGCCATGTTTTTTTAACCAGATTTTAAGGTTCATTGGAAAAATTAACGAGGCAACAAAATCTCCCATTCCAGCTGCTAGGTTCCATGCACTGGTACTTTGCAAAAATTTTGCCTCGTTATTGTCTACCACTTGGCCTAGTTTGACCCAAACTTTGACCGTGAATATCTTGAGCATACGAACTCAAATTTGAGTCTAGTTTGCATCATTGGAATCCAAATGGAGAGCACTACGATCTCGCTATGTTTTGGGTGAAATTAGAGAAATTTGATTTTGAACTTTTCCATAGCCACTGCTGAATTTTGATCACGTCTAGAGCCACCTGGATCACCCAACAACAACTTCGACCAAGCAGTTAGCCCAACCAAAACTTTGAATCAACAATAAGACTTCGATCCAGGAGCAGCACTTCGACCCTTCCAACAAATAGCCTAGTAAATCCATACGAGTGAGAGAGAGTCAAACCTAGAAACTTCAGTATTTTATCTTCCAACAAATATCCTCCTTCTTCTCCAACTTCACACTTGTTCCTCTCTTCTTCTTGGATATCGAACTTAAGTGAGTGTAAGTGTGTTCCAAATGAATCAAACTGTTTCAATATAAAGGCTTCTAGTGAGGTCGAATTATCTTGTTTGGGACCGACTTGATCTCCTTGAGACCAACTTAGTGTGGAGGTGATAAATAACTTATTTGACTCAATAATAAATATTTTTACATGATTCAAGAGCCCAAGTAGTGTCTCTTTAAATGTATAATGGCTCTAATGGCTCAATATAAATTCTAGAATTCCTCAATGGGGACTTTGACCTAAAACATGATGAGCCAAGCATGAAACTCATGCTTTAATAAGTCATATTAATATTAATAATAAATTCTTTTTATTTATTTTGATAAATACATTTCATTATGACTCAAATACAATTTATGAAAACCGAACCTAGTTACATTATTCAACACAAAGGTGACATTAGAAGTCTAACAGTCATGAGGGTAGGTCAAGAGTTATGGGAATATGAAGGTTCATTCCCCTTGTTATAAAAGAAGCCTCATTACTCAAGCAAAATAATTTTCACCTTGGCTTCTCCAACTAAGAATTAGAGAGAAGATCATACTTTTGAGGAGAAAGTAGTGCCTTAATGCTCCACTATTCGAGCTAATGGTGTCTCATTGTGACCATGTAACTTGGAACTT
Source organism: Pinus tabuliformis (assembly GCA_031772625.1). Lineage (NCBI taxonomy): Eukaryota > Viridiplantae > Streptophyta > Pinopsida > Pinales > Pinaceae > Pinus > Pinus tabuliformis. The sequence goes on along the minus strand of CM062820.1, from coordinate 664,297,341 downwards.
TCGCTTAATAATTTGAAGCTAATTGAGCCAACACACTTTCATCCATGTATCGTGAGTATTGTAAGACTACTCTTTCGATGTTTACCATATGTGTTTATAATTTCTTGTGCTAAAGAAATTGAACTATTTCATTGGATTTGGTGCTTATCTTGTTGAATGTGTGTTGTTATTGTTTAAATGATCATTATGTCTATGTGAGTCATTTCACTAATTGGTTAACAATTCTTTCATATGTATGTGAATGTGTCTTTATTAGAATAATACTACTACTTTTCTTCTAGAGACTCGCTTCCTCTCCTTCCCAGTGAAAGACCTTGATACATATTTCAATTGAACATTTCATAGGGCTTATTTACTTTCTCATTTGAAAGTACATGTGCGTTGCTCTCTTAGGCTAGCTCTTGTAGCCAAGGAAAATATCTAAGAACATGGAAGCTAGGCCCATATTCTAGATGGGACTCCTGTACCAAATGCTATGAGGTATAATTAAGACTTCACATGGGGGAGACCCCATGTGTGTTGGTGGTTTCCAACACCATCAACATTCTGGTGCTAGAAGGAGGGAAACCTTTTTATGGCTGAAATTCACCAAATTATAACAAATAACCTTCCATGCAAGGTAATAACAGTCTGATTTCAACTCCAAATCACATTCCTGAGATAGGAGAATCCTCTCATATAAGTTTGGAACATGATTTTGAAGTCATCTTCGATCAAATCTGGACAATCTGACCTATTACTTGTTAGTTTTCAAGAGCTCTTGGATTACTTCTTATCATTTCTATTCTTCCTCATAAACCAATAAAGAAAGAGACAACTCATCCTGGCATATTAGTTTCTTCAATGAAAGATTTTGTTATTAAAACCCTTGAAGAGTTAGTTGATTCTATTGAAAGAATACATCAACAAGAGGATATTCCACCTATTGAGGAAAATCTAAATGGTGGTGGGGAAGATATTTTTTTCTAATGAAGAACATCTGAGAGAAAAATAACATCCTGATAATAATGAAGATTTGAATGGTGAAGGAGGAGAATCTTCAAAATTAGAGAGTGGAGAGGAAGAATAAAATCCAAGAATGGCCAATGACCAATTGGATTGGATGGCCCAAGGGCCTCTTGCTCTTTCAGGAAATCTGCATTGCTTACCAAAACTCCCAGAAAAGTTGCTCACAAAGTATGATCCTAATAAGAAAGTGAAGGTCGAAGACCATCTTGATGATTTCTGCATACATCTATGGATCTTATAGGTACACTTTGGTGATGTTTCTTGTAGATTATTTTTGTATATTTTAGAAGGTAGAGCATCATTTTGGTATCATAAACTTCTATCTAATTCAATTTATAATTGGAGGGAGTTTAAAAATTTGTTCTTAGAAAAAATTGTTGATGATAAAACTCCAACCATGTTGCTAAAGGAACTTGGGAACATTCATATGGGGAAAAGGAGAAAGTTAAAGATTTTAATCAAAGATTTACATGAATTTTTAATAAATTCCCGTTTAATGTTAAATTGCATGATTCCATTACAAAATATTATTACATTGTTGCCTTGCCTACTAACATTCCAATTTTTGTCAAGCGTGCTGCAAAACAAACTTTGGCTCTTAACTTTGTAGAAGGAATTGTTGTTGAAAAAAACTTGAGGTCTACTAGGGTTATCACTGATCATGAATATTCAAAAGACTCCAAAGACACTTCTAATAAGACCCAAGCCCATTCGCTAAAGCTAAAGAGAAAGTTCCTTTTGATATGTACAACTTGACTAAATCTCTAAAGTTTCTAACCAACAAAGTTTCAGAACATAAGAGGAAGTAAAGTGAGGCTTCTACCAATAGCAAGTCTTTTAAGCCATCATCCATTAATAAGAATAATAACCAATCGACCAAATCTACGTAGATCTCCAATGTTGTGTTTATTGTCAAAAGCTTGGGCATGGATAAATTTTGTACTTTCCATCAAGAGAATCATTCAAAGAAAACATGCCCACAATGGAACCACAACATCAATGCAATGGTAACCAATTTTGTAGATACTTTATTAACAAAAGAGTAGTTTGAGCAACCTGAGTAGACTAAAGAAGCAGTTGAAGTAACCATGACTGAGAAAAATTTAGGTGTTGGTTATTCAGTTAGTGTTTGTGATGTCATATATAATGTTGATAAACAAAGTGTTGATGAACCTCCAATGAGTGAAGCTCCTCCACAACAAGAAATCAAACGATATAATTTGAGGAGTAAAGGGCCAGTTTCTAGGAAATATCTTAAGAAGTAATTGTTGAGAAATATCTTACCACCTGCTAATCTTTCCCATAATTCCTAGAATAAATCGGAAAGTGATCTGCCTCTTAAGAACACTTCCATGAGTAACAAGAATAAGTCCTTCACTCCTGAGGTATCGAATAGAGCCACACCACCCAACACGTTAGCACAACCTATGAAGGATCAATAAATTGATTATAATATTATTGAGGATATGAACAGAGCTCGCACTAACATCTCAATCTTCAAGCTCACAAAATAGCAAGACATCGTGAACTAATCATCCAAGCATTTGATTTTCAACATCCATCAAGTAAATAAGTTTATGCATCTCAAGTATCGTCTGGTAAGTTTCTTGACATTCTTGGATCTGTAGTGAATGCTATTAGTTTGGATCCTCATACTACCTGCCCCCCATTTCTTTTGACATCTGGAATCTTTAACTATAATGTCCACAATTGTATCATTGATTTTGGTGCATCTGCAAATGTCATGTGATTATTTACCACCAAGAATATTAATGCTAAATTGGAAAAGATTGGTGCCCAAATCATACAACTAGACAGATCATTAGTCTAGACTATTGGTGAAATAATGTTATCATTTGTTTGTCATCAGACCATAGAGTTCACCAGTGCATCAATATTATTATTGTGGAAATTCCTGAAGCCTATGGTTTTATTTTGAGTTGTTCTAGCAGATTACTAGGATACTTTTCTATAGAGTGGAGACATGCATGGCTTCCTTATAAGGGTAGAAACAATCAAATTCGAGTAGGGAGTGAACCTCACATGAAACATACCATGAAACCGCTTGAGGGACATAATGAGCCAATTATATTTGCACATGCCATTCATGGGAATTGTTTTCTAGAGGTTGACCATGGATTTCATCAAGCACAGCCGTCCCTTGTACCATCTAATACATAGAGGGATCTCCTTGTATTCCAACTGGTGCTAATGAAATTTGTAACATAGATGTACATACTACTAGTGTAGGAACAAGCCCAATAGTTTCTAATAGATGGACCTTATATTTTGATGGTTCTAAGACTCAAGACGGTTCCAAATTTGGTTGTATTCTTATTGACCCTTAAAAGAAGAGGTATATCTTATCATGTCACTTGGAGTTCAAGTGCCAGAACAATATTATTGAATATGAAGCATTCATTTTGGGATTAAAGAAGGCCATAGACCTCAAAGTAGAAGCACTCAAGGTAATTGGTGATACATAAATTGTTACTTGTTAGGTACAGAATACCAACCATTGTGTTTCACCTAATTTGAAAAACTACCAACATGAGGTATGACATCTTGTTTCATTTTTTTAAAGCATTTAACATTAGTTTTTTTGCTAGAGTTCATAATGCTGCCACAAATACATTAGCAATGAAACTACTAGAATGTTACCATTAAAATATGGATTTTCTATAAATATTATATATAAGCCATATGTGCATGACAATATAACTAAATTCCACATATTTAACAATCACCAATAGATATTGCACTTCATGGCCAATGTAGATGTGTTCAAAGATGCGACTATTGAAGAAGATCAGAATGAGAAGGCTTTGCAGGAAATAGATCCAGAATTTAAAGGGAATCCAATGTTGAAAGGTGTGGTATGTCTTGAGAAATTATATGACCTGCAAAACCATTTCAAAGGATCAATGAATACAAAGATTTAAAACTCAACGTTATCACATGAACAAGTCAATTTGGGAACTAAAGAATATCTGAAATACGTGAACCTCGGTACATGTTTCTCTCCTCAATAACGTTAAAATTTCATCTATCTTTTCAAATAGTAACGAGATGTATTTGCGTGGACTTATGATGATATAAAGACATATGATACACGCATCATTTAACACATGATTCCTATCAACAAAGAGGTGAAGTCTTTTCAACAGAAACTATGGAAAGTCCATCCAACATTCGAACCCATAATTCAAAAGGAATTGAAAAATTTGTTTGATTCTTAGATCATTTTTAAAGTTCGTCATTCTACATGGGTTTCCAACCTAGTTCTTGTCAGGAAAAAGTCCAACAAGATACATTTTTGTGTTGATTTTCGCAACCTCAACCGGGATTCAGATAATGATAACTACCCCATGCCATCTATGGATCATATACTCCAGATGGTATCTGGGTTGGAAATGTTCTCGCTACTTGATGGATTCTCTGGATATAAAAAAGAGCTAGTAGAAGAACTAGATAGATTGAAAACCATCTCCAGGACAAAGTGGGGAACTTTTGCTTTCAAACGCACACCATTTGGAATCATTAATGTTGGAACTAGATTTCAATGGGCCATGGACATTTCATTCCATGGGTGTTCATCTACTTGGATGACATAACATTATTTTCTAAGAAAATATCTATTCACATTCATCATCTAAATCATATTTTTTAGCAATGTCGCAAGTATGGAATATCACTAAATATGAAGAAGAGAATATTCGGTGTGTCTAAAGGTAATCTCTTAGGATGCATTATGTCTAAGATTGGAATCAAGTTAACCCAACAAGGGTTAAGCTATTTCTCAAATCCCTTTTCCTATGAAAAATAAAGCAATGCAATCCTTCTTGGGAAAGATCAATTTTCTTCGAAAGTTCATCTCTGATTATGCTCATATTGTTAAACCATTACTATAGATGATAAAGAAGGATGCTACATATAAATGGGATAATAAGGACAAATATCCATTTCCCAGATCAAATAAGCCATTGTTGATGCCCCAACCTTATACAACCAAAATTTTGGCAAAGATTTCCTGTTATACACTTTTTCTTCTAACATGTACATTGCAAGCATGTTGAAGCAAAAATATGATTAAGGGAATGGGAACCCATATCTTTCATTAGTGCTAGTTTAAAGGGATCATAAATGAATTATCCTACCTTTTATAAGTAAGAATACATGGTATATAAGGTGGTCAAGCATTTTAGGCCTTACCTTTTGAAATATCACACTATTATCTATGTGCCTCATCTAATAGTTGGATTACTTTTTGTACAATAGGAGCTAGGTGAGAGGAGGGAGAACTAGATAATGTGCTTACAAGAATATGATCTTGAATTCAAGATAGATCACACCATCAAAGGTCGTGGTCTCCGTCATCTCACAACAGAAGCAATGGATGCACCCGAAGAGGATTCTTTTGGGTGAGAACAAGAGAGAGAGATGTATAATGTTGAGCAAGTTCCTCCTACAAGTACAACCACATATTGGTATGCAAGCATAAGGCAATACTTAGAGCATGGCACATTTCCTTCTCACCTATCGGCCAAATAGAAAATATCAATATGCCTTAATTCTTTGTCTTATTAACTTGTGCATGGTGCATTATTTCAGAAGCACTGTAATGGTGTCATGCCTAGATGTTTAGAGCCTCCAAATTCAAAAAGGGTACTAAAATACCTTCATGATGGACCAGTTGGTGGGTCAGCTACTATTGGCCTACATTATCTAGGGATGCTCACACCTACACCCAAAAGTGCCCGGTATGTCAAAGATGTGTCGGCTATGATAAGAAGCCAACTTCCCCATTGCTACTTATAATAGTTGAGGATCCATTTCAGTAATGGGTGTGGTATAGGTAAATTCTAAGTGCGGACACAAACAATTCCTCTAGCCTGAGAGTGCGTGCCTAGCCACAAACAAATAATCTATGGAAAATCTCCTTAAGTTAGAATCAACTAAGACGGCCTACCTCTTAGACGGAGAGTACAATGATAGTGAAAAAATGTTGTGTAACAATGGGGAATGGATATTATTGGTGAAATATTCCCTCATTCATCTAAGAAACACCGATATATATTAACCACAACTAATTATTTCACTTGGTGTGTTGAAGCAGTTCCACTAGGACAAGTAAATGATTAGGAAGTCATCCAGCTCCTCAAACATAATATCATAAACATGTTCGGTGTTATTCACATCGCTTGTCTTTGATAATGAAACTTATTTCTCCTCATTGAAGCTTTATAAGTTTGCATTTGAAAATGGTACTTTTTAAATCATGCATCAAATTACTACCCTCAAGTAAATGATCTGTTTGAACCTACGAATAAGAATCCAATCCAAATTATCAAGAAAACCATCTGCTCTGATCAAAGGAACTAGTACAATGCCTTGGTGAATGCATTATGGGCTGACCATTTTACTCCAAAACCCTCTCTGAAGACTTCTCCCTACTTCCTTGTATATGGAAAAGAGATTATCCTTCCTTCGAACATATACCTTCCAACCTTACATCTCTCTCAGGAGTCTCAAGGTAAACCATATATCCTTGTTCAGAATAGGATAGATACTCTTCTTAAGCGAGAAGAATAAAGGTTCAAAGCAAAAGAGAAGTTTGCCTTACAACAGAATTGAATCAAGCATTGGTTTGACAAAAATTCTAGTATTGAGGTGGGATAACAAATATTTTATTGTGGGATATCTAGTATTGAGGTGGGATAACAAATATTTTATTGTGGGATATCTAGTATTGAGGTGGGATAAGGCCCACAAAGAGAAAGGCAAGCACACCAAATTTCAATCTTGTGGATTGGAACTTACACCATCTATGAAAAGCTTGGCAACCATTCTTACAGGTTGAAATCCTTAGATGGGAGGACTGACCATCTTCCTATCAATTGCCAAGATCTTAATAATTACCTCCAATAGAAGCCCTAGGTTGCATTCCTACCTTTGTACAATCATTTTTCCTTGTTGTGTCTTGTTTTCCCATCATGTCTCATTTTATTTCCTTTGTTTTGGCTAGTATACATAAATAATACCTTATGTGAGAGTCTATGTATGGTATAAAAGAATAATGTGACAAAAATTGAAATGGATTGTGACAACTATAATGCTTGGCTATCTGTGAAGTCTCCTTCTTTGTTTAGGTCTAATTGTTTAAGTCAGGTAGTGTTCAGATAGAAAATTTGAGTCATGCATAATGGAAAGCTCTTGATGGAGCTATCATGCCCATACCTTTGGATCTGCCTTCATGACTTGGAATTTTACTTAGGGGTATGTTTATGTGTCAATTTAACTGAGTAGATAAAGGAAAGGAGAAAACTTCAAAACAAGCATATCAACTTCAGACATTATATAAATAACTTATACAAGGAACAACCTCTCTTTCAGTAAAAGAAGATGGGATCCCTTTTCCACATTGAAAATAAATAAGTTCCTTTGCACATTCTATTAATAACCAAATAAAAAGGTGAATATGAGAAAAGCTTCCTGCACAGAGAGGTGAAACAAGCAACTTTATCGGGGTAGTGAACATACTTACTAGCAATGAATCGATATTCGTGATTCCTTGAGATGACTCTAACAGGGTACTAAACAGGCTCTCTGGTAGTGGAGAAACATCAGGGAAAGTGCTTAACATATGATTATCAAAATCTTGATACATTTATTATCCTTTCCCAACCAAAACAATCAATTTCTGGCATATCTTTGAATGTGTTCATACCAAGCGAGGAATAGGAGAATCCATGTGGCAATCGGGATAAGTGGTGAAGTTAGGGAGATCCTTATGATGATTCAATATTTCCTGAAGGAATAGACTCTATTTTGAAATCTAGACCTAGACAAAGAAGTTGAAGTTCATCCAGTGTGTCACCAACTGTTGTCGTTGTTACAACACCCTTAAAAAATTTTGCTATATTTGAATTTTCGAGCCTATCTATCATCATGTTAAGTGTTTATTTTAGTCATCAAGTGTCATTTATGTTTGTGTACATGTTATAAGTGTCCTTTTCCTTTCATAAGTGTCATCAGATCATCAACAATAGCTATATCACATTTTTGAGCCATAGCGCCCTTTCTAGTCACAAATGACACTTATCTATCGCAACTGCTCACACTTTTTCTGTTGCACTTGGAGAATTTTTTTGAACTGGAGTTTTGATGTATATTTCTTATTTTTGGGTATTTTTTGAGTTGTATTGATGAATTGAGATGTATAATGCTTGATCTTTCTCCTAACTCATTGTCTTTTTCCTTATTTTACCCTTCCATACTTTGTCATTTTTTTGACCTTGCAACTCCTCCTTCGAGCTAGGAAGAGCACACTCTACACTCTAAAGCCTAGAAGTGATGACCTTTGTTAGTTATGAATATTCCCTACTCCATTATAAGCTTCCTCTCTCTTTCTTCTAACACACTCCACAATTCTAGTCAGTAAGAACCTTTTCCTTGTTGCATATTCTTCCTCCCTGCATTAGTCTTGCCTCTTCCTCCTAGTGTATCACAATGCGCACTTTTAGTGGGTAGTGATGCCCCTCCTTCTTCCTTGTAACTACACCATGTGCGCTCCTTGTGGAATTTTCCTTCCTCCCTAGCGCATGGCACAATCCTAGTCAATAGTCCTTACGGCTTTACCTCTTGGAACTATGCCATGTGCTCACCTTGCCTCCTCCTCTTCCAGAGTTGCACATGGTGCAGTCTCAGTGGGCAGTACCTATCTCCTTGTCTCCTACAAGTGTGCTCTACACCCACAAGGCCCCTCTCTTTCTCCCTTGCACACTATTGATCCATAGTCAATACATTGCATGAACCATCTTAGAGTAGGATATTTTCGAGTTGATGTTTGTTTGCGATGAGTGATCCATACATGCAGGTGTTCTCAGTAAGCATGGTAGAAGATGTCTAAGAAGTTTTTTCAAGAACAAGTTATTCAAGGAGGAATTTTGAAGATAAAGTCACAAAGGTCCCAGGTTATGACAATTAAAGGAATGATGCAAAGTGATGATCAAAGAAACCCATGAAGACTCCAAAATTTCTCTAGACCCTTTGTAAGGCATAAGGAAACTACAATGCAAGACTTATTATAAGTATTGAAGACATAATGGCAGTGTTGTCACTTATCAAAGAACTTCATGTTACAAGTCACTAGTTTTCCAAGTCATCAATGTAAATGACTTGTCTTGTTGTTGTCACATGATGATGTGGCAAATGATGATGTAATTTTGGAAAATATTGCAAATATGAATATGTGGAAATCCAATAGTCACACGTGGACAAAAGAGTCACTAGGATAAGTCCAAAAGTCTTGTGTAAGTGCAAATGTATTATTAGAAGTCCAAGAGTCATGAGGTTAGGTCAAGAGTCATGGGGATATGAAAGGTAATTCCTCTTGTTAAAAAAGAAGCCTCATTATTCAAGCAAAATACTTTCACCTTGGCTTCTCCAAATAGGCACTAGAGAGAAGATCATACTTTTGAGGAGCAAGTAGTGGCTTAATGCTCCACTATTGTATCTAGTGGTGTCTCATTGTGACCATGTATCTTGGAACTTTTTCTTAGTAATTTGAAGCTCATTGAGCTAATACACTTTAATGCATGTATCGTGAATATTGTAAGACTACTCTTTAGATGTTTACGGTATGTGTTTCTGATTTATTGTGCTAAATAACTTGAACTATTTCATTGCCTTTGGTGCTTATCTTATTGAATGTGTATTTTTATTGTTTGAATGATCATTATGTCTATGTGAACTATTTTGATAGATGGTTAATGATTCTTTCATATGTATGTGTGTGTGTCTTTATTAGAATAGTACTACTACTTTTCTTCTAGAGACTTCATTTCTCTCCCTCCTAGTGAAAGAACTTTGATACATATTGCAATTGAACATTTCACAAGGCTTACTTGCTCATTCGAAAGTACATGTGTGCTACTCTCTTATGCTAACTCTTGCAACCAAGGAAAATCTTTAAGAACATGGCAGCCAAGCCCATATTCCTAATGGGGCTTCTGTACCAAATGTTGTGAGGTCTAATTAGAACTTCATATTGGGGAGACCCCCCTTTGTGTTTGCAGTTTCCAACATCGTCAACATTCTGGTGCTAGAAGGAGGGTAACCTTTTTGTGGCCGATAATTCACCATATTCTAACAAAGAACCTTCCTTGCAAGGTAGTAACTATCCGAGTTAAGCTCCAACTCACATTCCTAAGATAGGAGAATACTCTCATCTAAGTCTAGAATGTGCTTTTGAAGTCATCTATGATCAAATTTATATAATCTCACATATTACTTGTTAGTTTGCAACAACTCTTGGATTACTTCATATCATTGTTGTTCTTCCTCATAAACCAATAAAGAAAGAGACAACTCGATGTGGCGTATTCATTTATTTAGTGGAATATTTGGATACTGCAACCATTTAAGAGTTAGCTAAACCTACTGAAGGAATACATCATCAAGGAGATCTTCCACCTTTTGAGGAATATCTAGATGGTAACAAGGAATATTTTTTATTTTCTGATGAAGACCAGTTGAGAGAAGAAGAAGAACCTGATAATAACAAAGATTTGAATGGTCAAGAAGGAGACTCTTCAAAATCAGAGATTGAAGATGAAGAATAAAATGAAGGCATGGTCAATGGCCAATTGGATTGGACAACCCAAGGGCTTCTTGCTCTTCCAAGAAATATGCACCACTTACAAAAAAAATTGGAAACGTTGCTCACAAAGTATGATCATGATAAGAAAGTGAAGGTAGAAGACCATCTTGATGATTTCTACTCACATCTATGGATGTTAGAGGTATGCTTTGATGATGTTGCTTGTAGATTATTTTTGTATACTTTAGAAGGTAGAGCATTAGTTTGATATCAATGCCTTATGTCTATTTCAATCCATAATTGGAGGGAGTTTAAAAAAAATTCTTAGAAAATTTTGTTGATGATAAAACTCTAGCCATGCTGCTAATGGAACTCAGTAAAATTCTGATGGGGGTAAAAGAGAAGGTTAAAGATTTTAATCAAAGGTTTACACATATTTTGAATAAATTCTCCACTGATGTTCAACTTCATGATTCCATTACAAAATATCATTACATCATTGCCTTTCTTACAAAAATTTTAGTTCTTGTTAAGCATGCCGCAAATAAAATTTGGCTCTTATCTTTGCAGAATAAATTGTTGTTGAAAAAGACTTGATGTCTATTGGGGATATCGCTAACCATGAAGATTCAAAAGACTCCAAATATACTTCGAAGAAGACCCAAGCCTCTTCAGCTAAAGCTAAAGAGAAAGATCCTTTCGATATGGAAAACTTGACTAAATATCTAAAGTTATTAACCAACAGAATTTCTAAAATTAAGAGGAAGTCAAGTAAGACTTCTACCAACAAAACGTCTTTTAAGTTTCCATTCATTAAGAAGAATAATAGCCAACTGACCAAATTTGCACATAGCTCCAATGTTGTGTTTATTTTTGGAAGCTTGGGCATGTATAACTTTTGTACTTTCCATCAAGAGAATCATCGAGAAAACATTCCCACAATGGAACCATAATATGAATGTTATGGTAATCAATTTCATAGATACTTTATTAGTAGAGGAGCAGTTTGAGCAAACTGAAGAAGCATTTGAATCAACTATGACCAAGGAAAGTTTAGGTGTTGGTTATTCAATTAGTGCTTGTGATGTCATATCATTATAGAAAATTTGAGGTCTAAAATGGGCCTCATAAGGAATATTATAAAATAATAGTGGAAATAATAAAATAAAATTACATTACATCATCAAATTTTAGAGGGAAAAAAGAAAAAAATACATTTTCAACTTATCTCCCTATGCTTTTACTCAAATTTTGAGCGGGAGCACTCGTAGGATGCATAATTTAATTCGTCATCCAAGGAGTACCCATGTTTCATATGTTTGATGGACCCTGCTACATGAAAAATGAGAAATACATGAAAAACATGATTGTAATAATGGTTTTCATGTATTTCTCATTTTTTTGTATAGCAGGCTCCATCAAAAGTATGCAACATGGGTACTCCTTGGATGAGGAGTTAAATTATGCATCCAATGAGTGCTCCCACTCGAAATTTGAGTAAAAACGTATGGAGATAGGTTGAAAATATGAGTTGAAAAAGTAGTTTTTCTTATTTATTTATTTTAATCCTTTTACTTTTTTACTCCAAAAATGGTGAATCATCCACCATAGTTGACATCATCATCTTGAATCTTATTGGTTCTTATAAAGATAATTTTGGTTGTACATTTTTGTTTTGAGGCCAAATTTAGACCTCAAAATTTCTCTAATGATAATGTTGATAAACAAAGTGTTGATGAACCACTAGTGAATGAAGCTCATCCACAACAAGCAATCCAACAAGATAATTTGAGGAGTAAAGGACCTGTTTTTGGGAAATATTGTAACAACCCTGGTGAAAAGTTCATGTAATAAAAGTTAATAAATGCAAAATAAGACCACGGTTAAGGGACACTTATTCCAAGCTTAATGTTGGGCAAAGATATCCTAGTGGGCATCACTGGATGTGTGTTTTGGCTAAGGAACATTGGCAAAGGCTAAGGCAAAGGCATTAAAAGGAAAAAAGGAAATTTTGGCACATTTATTTATGAAAATAAAGGAAATTAGGAGAAAAGTAAGGTGAAAGATCACAGGTTGCATGTGAGGAGGAAATTGAAGGGAAATAATGGAAAATGAAGAAACTAGAGGCCTCATTAATAAAAATGCTTTTGAGGATCAGTTGGTAACCTTTTTTCAATTCAAGTTTGGAGCTCTCTCATTCTTATCTCTCTCCCTCTCTCACTCTTGGTCACTTAAATTTTTCTTAGAGCACTCTAGCTTTGCAACAAGAATGGAGAAATACTTGCAAGTAACCTTTTGCATGTGTGATTTCCTAATTTTTTTGGACATGCATGCCTTTGCATGTTGGTGTATAGTTCTCTTCCTGTCAGTGGCATGGTTTTGTCGGGTTATGACAATGGTTTTCAACCTCGCCTTACCTTTTTCTGGATGCCATGGTATGTTTGGATGTTTATCTTGGTTTCGAGCTTTGGTTACCAAATGGATTTTAGAATCTGGGGAGAGGTGGTCTCAAGTTTCATTCCCAAAGTCCTAGGAATCCCTCGACCAATTTGGTGGGATACACAATAAATCCTGAGGGAGAAGTCTCAGTTTAGGACCTAGTGATCCAGGTTCGGATTGCGATAGAGCTTGAGAGACTGGTATTGGTTTAGGGCCTAGTGATCCGACATTGGATTGTGGAAAAGACTGAGAGACAAGGAGATAGAAAATTCCTCAAGGATAGTGATGGATTTTGGATGGCATTCCAAGTTCAATTTAGTTGTGATCAGAGCATCGGTTTTGGTGTGATCATGGTTTGATGAGGGTGGGGGTGGATTAACCTATGGATTCCCTTGGTTGTTCTATGAGATCCCACATTCATGCTTGGAATATGGCACAAGGGTGACTAGTTGAAAGATATTTGGTTCAGCCATGTCTATGGTCGGGTGGTACGTGGAAGTCCCAAACCTAGTCGGATTTGCCTATGATTAATGAAAACTAAGTTCTCTTACTTTTTCACTTCTTTATATATGGATTTGATGGCTGACATATCTCTGATATTTATATGGTTAATGTTGGTTATAAGCATGGTTATGTGACTGGTTCATGTCATGGTTATTTCATGTATTTACTTGTAATTTTTAAAATGTTGGATGCAAGACCTAATTGATGTTATAACAATTCAATGGAGGAGGTGGTGATCCTTCTTGTTATGTTTCATAAGTGCTTTCAGTCATTCATGCTCTATCTTGTATCCTATACTTGTAGGTTGTATTGATGCCAAGTGTTTAACAGAATGCTAGTCCCGATTAGGGATGCTCAGGCCTAGTCATGAGGTTGAATTTTGATATGTTTATATTGTCATCATGTCTTTGATGGATTCTCAAGGTTATAACAAGTTTTGGGCAGAACCCTAGATTATGGGCTAGAAAGTGGCTCAAATATTTGGGATGTTGGCACAAGTCTGTTGAAAAGAGTCCAGGGAAGATGGCACATATGCCTGTGAGAGTGACTTTGGCTTCTAGATGTTGTCATGCCTATAGCATGAGAGCGACCATGGGTTAAAAGGCTTAAAACATTAGTGGGACTCAGGGACAGAATGTCTGAGTGGCTGACATGTCTCCTGAGTGTGTTGTTGATGACGGGGATGGGTTTGTTTTATATGTTCCGTCAATTCCATTTCCTTAAGGTCACCAAGGAAGTTGAATTCCTTATAGTGACCTCTCTCATCGCATGTTTACCCCAGCTGGTTGGTTTCTTGGGTGGACCTAAGAGGAGGGGGTGTTGCAAGTTGGTATCAGAGTGTGGTTTCTCTCTTATTGGGTGAATGTGTTGGTCATGCATGCATGTTAGTTGCATGTGTGTCTCTTACACTTGCATTCCATGTGTTTGTTGCATTGCATCATGTTGATCATGATTCTAGTAAGGTTGTCATGAGGAAATTGATGTTGATTTTGTCGGATGCATCGTCAGAAGCACATGACTGATTATATGATTATATGTAGCTTGATTACATCCTTGTATGTTAGGTTGCATTCTTGGTTGTTCAATTACATGTATTAGTCTTGTAGGTTGGTTACAAGAATTGATCACGTATGCTCGACTACATGTGTTCATGCGTATGTGTAGTTGATTAGGCATTGCTTATGCATGTCGATAGTTGCATGTGGAAATGTGTACATTAGAGTAATGTTTGTTTTCATGCATGAGGTCATAGCATGCATTGTTGATATGGCCTTACATTGATGACTGGACCCTAACTAGAATGATGTTTATGTGTTGATACACTTATTCAATATACATATATATGTTGTTATGATTATGTTATACATGTATCATGTTGATTTGATGATTTTGAAGACAAGGTATCCTCCACAAATTATGCTAAGTTACATTGGTTTATTGTGATTTAGTTTAGATGACATAGTGTGCCTTGCAGGAAAGAGATTAGATGGCTAGCAAGGTGGTAGACCACATAGAATCTCCCTATGAGTCAGATGGGCAGCATGGTGTGGGGCACTCTTCAGACTAGGAAGACACATTGAGAAGCTTGAAGGAAGGGATAAGGAGTTGCAAAGAAGACAATGACGAAATTATGCAAGCACCAGAGAAACAAGCAGAGGTGAATGTTATACTTCTTCAGAGTTTGTCAAAATTGCAGTGACAGGGGCCACTTCAGATCAGTTGTGGGTATGAGGACAGGATTAATGGGGAATATGGCAGTAGGTATCATAGTAGACACAAGTCAGATAGATCTAACATGATTAGAGATGGCAGGTTGTTGGACACTCTAGATAGGAGAGGTGATCGACACAGGTACTATTCTAGTTTTGGTTCTCACAGGCATCATGATCATCATCATTATCATCCTTAAACGAGGAGTGATAGGGGATACTTTCCAGATGAATTTAAGAAAGAAAAGCCACCTACATTTTATGGAGAGATGAAGAAATCACAGGATGTAGAGGCATGGTTTCTTGGTATTAAGAAATTATTCTGATTGCATGATTATTCAGAATACATGAAAGCAAAGATAGTCACTTTCAATCTCAAAGGTAAAGCGGATATTTGGTGGGAAGACATGAAGAATGTCAAAGGTACACAAGAGGAATATTTTACTTGACATGCATTTGAAAGGCTCTTCAAGAAGTACTTGTCAGAGAGGTACTATGATGACAGGGAAAAGGAGTTTTATGAGTTGTGGATGGGTTCTATGATAGATGATGAGTATACTAACAGGTTTTTGGAGTTGTTGAGATATGTGCCTTACCTCAGGGAGGAGAAGGCCAAGGTTCAAATATTCATCAGTACCTGCTAGTAGTATACAGAGACTGGATTGAGTTTGATGAGCCTAGATCGTTGGAGGAGGCCATCCGAAAGTTGAAACATTGTTATGAGCAGTCAAAGTGCAAAGTTGAGCCTAAGCATGACTTGAAAAGAAATGAGAAAGCTAAAGGAAAATGGCCACCAAAGAGAGGAAGACCTCAAGATGTAAGTGAGAAAGAAAATGCAGTTCCTTACAAGAGATTCAATACAGCTGAGAAGGGACATGGAGAGTAGCAGGCTAGAGGCGGTGGTAGGGAACCATTGCAATGTTATCCATAGTACTAGAGTGGTAGTAGACCCCAGATCTACAATGCTCAGGAGGCGCATATATTTGGTGATGTTGGTCATAGCATTCCTTGAATCTATGTGGTTGTGGACAATAGGAAGGTAGATCATCAAGCATCGATAATTGAGATGGATGGTAAGCTTTGTGATCAAGTTTTTTATATTTTGATTGATCTTGGATCTAAATATAGTTATATTAATCCTGGCCTGGTGGATAAGTGTGGTTTGAGAAAAGAAGCGCATGTTGAATCTTGGTTGGTACAGTTAGCTACAGGTACAAAGAAGTGAGTTCGCCATTGGGTGAGAGCCTATGCATTTCAGCTAAATGGTATGTCCACAGAAGCACATTTGAATGTATTTCCATTGGGATCATATAGTATGATTTTGGGTATGGATTGGATATACCTTCACAAAACTAAAGTGGATTGCTTCAATAAGGCCATTGAGTATGTGAATCATAGTGGAGAAAAGAGGACCTTACATGGAAAGAAGAAGCCTACATCAGTGAGGATGGTTACCGCTATGCAGGCTAAGCGTAGTTGTAGAAAAGTTTGTGTGATGTTTGTAGTACTCATTTCTAGTGACAAGGGTAAGGAGGTTGAGGATGACAATGTGTTAAGAAGGTACCTAGTTTTGCAACAGTTTTAGGATGTATTCCCTGAGGACATTACAAATTTTCCACCTCACAGGGAAGTAGACTTTTCTATTGAGTTGGTGTCATGGGAATCGCCAACATTAAAAGAACCCTACAAGATGAGCACACTTGAGTTGGTTGAGTTAAAGTTGCAACTGAAGGAAATGTTGGACAAGGGGTACATTAGGCCGAGTGTATCACCTTGGGCTACACCAATGTTGTTCCTGAAGAAGAAAGATGGTACTCTTAGATTGTGCATTAACTACAGGAAGTTTAACAAAGTAATTATCAATAATAGGTACGCTTTGCCGAGGATTGATGATTTGTTTGATCAGTTGAAGGGAGAAATAATGTTCTCTAAGATCGACTTGAGATTGGGGTACCATCAGGTACACATCAAGGAAGAGGATATCTTAAAGACTACGCTTAGGATTAGGTATGGGAATTATGAGTTTGTTGTGGTTCCATTCGGTTTGAATAATGCTCTAGCTACATTTATGTGTTTGATGAATAGTGTGTTGCAGCCTTCTTTGGACAAGTTTGTTATTGTATTCATTGATGACATACTGGGATATTCTAAGAATGAGGAAGAAAATAAAGAGAATTTAGAAGCAGTGTTGAAATTGCTAAGAGAGCATCAGCTATATGTTAAACTTAGCAAGTACGTATTCTTTTAGACTAAGGTACATTACTTGGGACACGTTGTCTCCAGGGATGACATAGAAGTAGATCCAGAAAAGAGAAGGGCTATCATGGAGTGGGAAACTCCTAAGAATGTGGATGAGGTGAGATCATTTATGGGATTGGAAGGTTACTATAGGAGGTTCATCAGGAACTTATCATGCATTGCATATCCTATCACATCATTGCAGCAGAAAGGTTTTGAATGAACAAAAGAATGTGAGGCTAGTTTTAAGCAGCTTAAGTAGTTGTTGACACATGCACCAGTGCTAAAGATTGCAGATCCAGACAAGGAGTTTGTAGTGTGTACAGATGCCTTCAAGAGAGGACTTGGTGGAGTTCTCATGCAAGAAGGACAGGTAGTGTGCTATGAGTCATGGAAACTGAATGAGCGCGAGAAAAAATATCTGACGCATGATATTGAGCTAGCAGTGATTATACATTCATTGAAGACATGGATGCACTATCTTCTGGGTAGGAGGTTTACATTGATGAGTGATTATAGTGGGTTGAGGTATTTGTTTGACCAACCGAACCTAAATGGAAGGTAAGTTAGATGGCTATCTACCCTTAGTGAGTTCGACTTCGAGATCAGATACATCAAAGGAAAGGAGAATCAAGTTGCAGATGCCCTTAGCAGGAAGGTACAAGTAAATCATATAATAGTTATGAGCTCTTATGGGATAGATTTATAGGATAGGATCTTACAGGAAGGACAACAGGATGACAAATACATGGAGTTTATGCATAGGTTACAACATAGAATAGGTACATGTATAGGTGTAGGTACAGGTACAGGTGATCTGGATGCAAATTATCGTCTCACGTCAAATGGTTTGGTGAGTTTTAGAGACAGGATCTGTGTCGAATTGCAGTGATCTCAAGAAGGTTATCTTGAGGGAGTTTCATGCCAATCCATACTTGGGTCTTCCAGGATATCATAAGATGTTGACGGAAGTGAAGAAGTTCTACTATTGGTCGAATCTGAGAAGGAAGTGACAGAATTTGTTGCTAGATGTTTAGATTATCAGTAGGTCAAGGCAGAATGTAATCATCCAGGTGGTTTACTACAACCGATAGCAATTTTGGACTGGAAATGGCAAGTCCTTTCCATGGATTTCATTATAGGTCTTCTGAGGATAGTGAGGCAGCATGATTCTATTATGGCCATGGTTGACAGGTTGAGCAAGATAGCTCACTTCATTCCAGTAAAGACTACATATTATGTCAGTGAGGTAGCACAAGTGTTCATCAGAGAGATAGTGAGACTGCATGGTGTTTTGAAGAAGATTGTGTCGGGCAGGGATGCAAAGTTCACTTCCATGTCTTGGAAGGGGCTATTTGCAGGTTTAGGTACAAATTTTCCCTTCAGTACAACTTATCATCCATAGACAGATGGACAGATAGAGAGGGTCAACCGGATCTTGGAGGATATGTTGATGATGTACGTGATGCACCAACAGAGGAAATGGGAGGAGTATCTTCCATTGGTTGAGTTCGCATATAACAATGGTTATCAGGAGTCATTGAAGATGAGTCCTTTCAAGGAATTGTATGGGTAGAGTTGTAACACTCCCATCAACAGGAGTGATCCAGTGAACAGGGTACTTATTGGACCGGATATGTTGGCAGACATGGAGTAGGAAATGCAGGTTGTAAAGAAGAATCTAAGGCAACACAGGATAGACAAAATATTTATGTAGATCAACACAAGGTATTCAAGGAGTTTCAGGTTGGGGAGCATGTGTATTTGTTCATAAAGCCTAAGAAAAGATCTTTGAGGATTGGTTCATGTGCCAAGTTGGCACCACTGTATTGTGGGCCTTTCAAGATCCTTGAAAGGATTGGACCAGTGGCATATCAACTTGCACTGACTCCAACAATGAAAGTCCATGATGTTTTCTATATTTCATTGCTTAAGAAGTATATAAAGGATGTTGATCATGTTATTGATTGGTCTATATTACAGGTGGAGCAAGAAGGAGAGTTCCATCCAGAGCCTCAGTGCATATTGTAGCGAAAGCATCTCATGCTCAATAACAGAGCCATAGAGAAAGTTAAAGTGTAGTGGAAGCACTTTGGGCATGAAGAAACTACATGGGAGATTACGGATCAAATGAGGGCCCTGTATCCTTCATTATTTACCAGTTGAGGTAAAGCAGTTGTGGTTTGATGTTGGTATATGTTTGGCATATGTTTTTCTCATGTTTTTGTATATGCATATATATGTATATGGATGTAAATACCACCATGAGCTTATTTATAAAGCTCCAATAAGCGGTATTGGTGTCATGTTATTATGGTTGTTATCTTGTCATGTTGTCATGATGTTTTCCTTTTGAGTAGGTCTTTCATTGTAAATACTGCAACGAGCTAAGTTATAAAGCTCAGTGGGAAGTATGTTTGATTTTCAGTTGTTTTGTTGAGGTCTTGGTTTGGCCAATGCTAAGGAAGGTGTTCCCCAAGGGGGAGGGTTTTGTAACAGCCTTGGTGAAAAGTTCATGTAATAAAAGTTAATAAAGGAAAAATAAGACCACAATTAAGGAACACTTATTCCAAGCTAAATATTGGGCAAATATATCCTAGTGGGCATCCCTAGACGTGTGTTTTGGCTAAGGAACATTGGAAAAGGCTAAGGCAAAGGCATTAAAAGGAAAAAGGCATTTTTTACACATTTATTTATGAAAATAAAGGAAATTCGAAGAAAAGTAAGGTGAAAGGTCTTAGGTTGCATGTGAGGAGGAAATTGAAGGAAAATAATGGAAAATTAAGAAATTAGAGGCCTCATTGATAAAAAGGCTTCTGAGGATTAGTTGGTAACCTTTTATCAGTTCAAGTTTGGAGCTCCTCATTATTCTCTCTCTCCCTCTCTCACTCATTCTTGGTCACTTAGAGTTTTCTTGGAGCACTCTAGCTTTGGAGCAAGAAAGGAGAAGCAAGCAAAGGGAAAGGAAGGAAAGCAAGGATCAAGGAAGGAAAAGAAAGATCAAGCAACTTCAGTAGGAATACTTGTTGGTAACCTTTTTCATGTGTGATTTTCTAGCTGGTTTGGACATGCATGGCTTTGAATATTGGTGTATGGTTGTCTTGTTGTTGGTGGCATGGTTTTGTCGGGTTATGATATTGGTTTTTAGCCTAGCCTTGCCTTTTTCCAAATACCATGTATGTTGGGATGTTTATCTCAAATTTGAGCTTTGGTTGTCATATGGATTTCAAAATCCAAGGTGGAGGTGGTCTCAAGTTTCATTCCCAAAGCCCTAGGAATCCCTTGACCAGTTTGGCGGGATACACGGAAAATCCTGAGGGAGAAGTCTCGGTTTAGGGCCCAGTGATCTAGGTTTTGATTGTGGTAAAGCTTGAGAGACTAGTCTTAGTTTAGGGCCTAGTGATTTAGGATTAGATTGCGGTAAATCCTGAATGACAAGGAGATGGAAAATTCCTCAAGGATGGTGATGGATTTTAGATGGGCATTCCAAGTTTAGTTCGGTTGTGATCAGAGTACCGATTTTGGTGTGATCGCAGTTTGATGAGGGTGGAGGTGGTTTAAACTTTGGATTCCCTTGGTTTTTCTTGGATTGGTTGTTCTATGAGATCCCACATTCATGCTTGGAATATGGCACAGGGGTGACTGGATGAAAGTGAGATTTGGCTCAGCCATGTCTATGGTCAGGTGGTACATGGAAGTCCCAAACCTGGTCATATTTTCCTATAATTAATGAAAGCTAATTTCTCTTACTTTTGTACTTGTTTATATATGGATTTGATGGTTGTCATATCTCTGATATTTATATGGTTAATGTTGGTTATAAGCATGGTTATGTGATTGGTTCATGTCCTGGTTATTTCATGTATTTACTTGTAAATGTTAAAATGATGGATGTAAGACCTAATTGATGTTATAACAGTTCAATGGAGGAGGTGGTGATCCTTCTTGTTATGTTTCATAAGTGCTTTCAGTCATTCATGCTCTATCTTGTATCCTAGACCTGTAGGTTGCATTGATGCTAATTGTTTGATAGAATGTCAGTCTCGGTTGGGGATGCTCAAGCCCAGTATTGAGGTTGAATTTTGATTTGTTTATATTGTCATCATGTCTTTTATGGATTCTGAAGGTTATAACAAGTTATGGGCAGAGGACGGGATTCTAGGCTAGAAAAGTGGCTCAAAGCTCGTGGATGTTGGCACAGGTCTGCTTAAAAGAGTCTAGGGATGTTGGAACATAGGCCTGTGAGAGCGATTTTGGCTTCTAGATCCTTTCATGCCTATAGCGTGAGAGAAACCAAGGGTTGAAATGCTTAAAACATCAGTGGGACTCAGGGACAAGATGTCTAAGTGGCTGACATGTCTCATAAGGGTGTTGTTGCTAATGTGGATGGGTATTTTTTATATGTTTCGTCGATTCCATTTCCTTAAGGTCACCAAGGAAGTTGAATCCCTTATAGTGACCTCTCTTGTCATCTGTTTACCCCTGCTGGTCAATTTCTTGGGTGGATGGAGGAGGGGGTGTTACAAATATCTTAAGAAGAAATTGTTGAGAAAGATTTTACCACCTGCTAATCCTACTCATAATTCGCAAAATGAATTAAGAAGTGCTCCACCTCCTAAGAACACTTCCATGAGTAACAAGAACAAGTATGTCACTCCTGAGGTATCAAATAGAGCCACACCACTTAACATGTCAACACAACCTACTAAGGAGGAAGAAATTGATTATAATATTATTGAGGATATGAAGAGATCTTGCACTAACATATCAATTTTTGAACTCACAACAATAGTAGGACATTGTGAACCGATCATCCAAGCATTTGCTTCACAGCCTCCATCAGGTAAAGAATATTTTGCATCTCAAGTCTCGTGATATTCTTGGATCTGTAGTGAATGTTTTTAATTTGGATCCTCATACTACCTACTCCCTGTTTCTTTTGAAGTTTGAAATATTTAGCTATAACGTCCACAATTGTCTTGTTGATTCTGGTGCATCTACAAATGTCACGCCTTTATTTGTCACCAAGAAGATTAATTCTAAATGGAAAAAGACCGATGTCTAAATCATACAACTAGACAAATCATTGGTTTAGGAAATTGGTGAACTTAATAATGTTATCATTCATTTGTCATCATACCATAGAGTTCACTAGTGCATCAATACTATGATTGCAGACATTCCTGAAGCCTACGATTTTCTTTTGCGTAGAGAATGGTCTAGAAAACTACAAGGATACTTCTCTACATACTAGACACATTTATGGCTTCCATATAAGTGCAAAAAAAAATCAGATCCAAGTAGAGAGTGAACCTTACGTGAAATATACAGTGACACTATTTGAGGGACACAATGAGCCAAGCTTTACACATGTCATTCTTGGGAATTGTTTTCTAGAGGTTGACCATATATGATATCAAGTGCATCCATCCTCTATACCATCTAATACATAGTTGGAGCTCCTTCCTTGTATTCCAACTGGTGCTAACGAAATTTGTAACATAGATGTACATATTACTAGTGTAGGAACTAGCCTAGTAGTTTTTGACAGATGGACCTTATATTTTGATGGTTCTAATACTCAACACGGTTCTAGAGCTATTTCTATTCTTGTTGACCCTCTAAAGAAAAGTTTTATCTTATCATGCCCCTTGGAGTTTAAGTGCACAAACAATATTGCTAAAAACGAAGCACTCATTTTGGGATTAAAGAAGGCCATAGACCTCAAAGTAGAAGTGCTCAAGGTAATGAGTGACTCAGAAATTGTTACCCATCAAGTATGGAATACCATCCAATGTGTTTTGCCTAATTTGAAAAACTACCAATAAGAGGTATGCCATCTTATTTCATTTTTCAAATCATTTGACATTAGTTATGTTTTTATGAGAGATTCTTCAACGTAAATCACATAGAATATCATTTGTCGACGCGTTTCGAACCAACTAGTGTGGTTCATCATCAGGACAAGTTGGTTCGAAACGCGTCGACAAATGATATTCTATGTGATTTACATTGAAGAATCTCTCATAAATTGATATGGATCACAAAAGCCTCAATTCGACAATTAGTTATGTTCCTAGAGTTCATAATGTTGTTGCAGATACATTAGCCAATGAACTGCTAGAATGTCACCATTAAAAGATGGATTTTCTATAGAGATTATCTATAATCCATTTGTTCCTGACGATATAAATCATTTTCGTTTATTTAATGATGACAAACAAACACTGCAATTCATGGCCAATGCAGATGTGTTCAAATATGTGTTTATTGAAGAAGATGAACATGAGAAGGATTTGCAGGAAACAAATCAAGTATCTATAGGGAATCCAATGCCGAAAGGTGTGGTATCTTGAGAAATTATATGACCTGCAAAACTCATTCAGAGGACTAGTGAATACAAAGATTCAGAGCTCAACACTATAACATGAACAAGTCAATTTGATAACCAGAGAAGATATGAAATACGTGAACCTCGATATATTTTGTTCTCCTCAAGAACCATAGGCTTTCATCTGTCTTTTCAAACATTATCAATATGTATTTTCATGGATGTATGATGATCTAAAGACATATGATACATGCATCATCTAGCATGTGATTCCTATCAAAGAAGAGGTGAAAACGTTTCAACAGAAACTAAGTCCATCTAATGCTCGAACCCCTGATTCAAAAGGAATTAAAAAAGTTGTTGGATGCTTGGGTCATTTTTAAATTTCACCATTATACATGGGTTTCCAACCTGGTTCTTGTTAGGAAAAATTCTGGTGAGATATGTTTCTATGTTGATTTTCACAACCTCAACCATACTTCAGATAAGGATAACTACCTCGTGCATCTATGGAGCAGATACTACAAATAGTATCTAGGTTGGAAATATTCTCACTATTGGATGTATTCTCTGGATATAACCAAGTGCTACCAGAAGAACCAGATAGATTGAAAACCACCTTTAGGACAAAGGGGGGGACTTTTCTTTAAAATGCATGCCATTTGGACACATTAACTTTGATGCTACATTTCAACGGGACATGGAAATTGCATTAGGTGGATTGATCCGCCAGAGTGTGGTTGTCTACTTGGATGACGTAATAGTATTTTATAAGAAAATATCTAATGACATTCATCATTTAAAGCATTTTTTGAGCCATGTCACAAGTATGGAATATCACTAATTTGAAGAAGAGTATCTTTGGTGTGTCTCAAGGTAATCTCTTAGGACACATTATTTCTAAGAGTGGAATCGATGTCAACCTTGGAAAGGGTCAATACTATTGCTCAAATATCTTTTCCCGTGAACAAGAAATCAATGAAATCCTTCTTGGGAAAGATCAATTTTCTTCAAAAGTTCATTTCTGATTACGCTCAGATTGTTAAACCATTACAAGAGATAATAAAAAAGGATGCTACATATAAATTGGATAAGAGGGAGAAATATGCCTTGGCCCAAATCAAACAAGATATTGTTGATGCCCTTTCATTATACAACCCATATTTTGGCAAAGATTTCCTATTATACACTATTGCTTCTGACATGTCCATTGTAGACGTGTTGACACAGAAAGATGATCAAGGGAATGAGCAGCCAATATCTCTCATGACATTTGGTTTATAGGGATAAAAACTGAAATATCCCTCCATTGATAGGCAAACATACATGGTATATAAGGTGGTCGAGCATTTTAGGCCTTGCCTTCTGAAAGCTCACACTTTTATCAATGTGTCTCATCCGACGATTAGATCACTTTTAGTACAACAATAGCTAGGTGAGAGGAGGGTGAATTGGATGACATTCTTACAAGAATATTATCTTGGATTCAAGCCAGCTCACACCATCAAAGGTCGTGGTCTTTTTCATCTTGCAACAAAATATATGGATGCACTAGAAGATGATTCTTCTAGGTGGGCGACAAGAGATAAAGATGTATAATGTTGAGCAAGTTCCTCCTACAACTACAATCACGTCTTGGTATGTAGACATAAAGTAATACTTAGATAATGACACCTTGCCTTCTCACCTATCTACCAAATAGAAAATGGAAATACATCTTAAGGCTTTGTCTTATCAACTTGTTCATGGTGTGTTATTTCGGAAGCACTGCAATGGTGTCTTGCTCAGATGTTTAGAGCCTCTAGATTCATAATGGGCACTAAAGGGCCTTCACAACGGACCATTTGGTGGCCACTTTGAAGGTGATACTATTTATCATAAGGTTATGATGGTAGATCACTATTGGCATACATTATTTAAGGATGCTCACACCTACACCCAAAAGTGACTGGTAAGTCAAAGATGTGTTGACCATGATAAGAATTCAGCTACCCCATTGCTACCCATAGAAGTTGAGGAACCATTTCAACAATGGGGATTGGATGTTATTGGAAAAATATTCCCTCATTCATCCAAGAAACACCGATATATATTAACTGCAACTGATTATTTCACTAGGTGGGTTGAAGCAATTCCGTTAAGACAAGTAAATGATTAGGAAGTCATCTAGTTCCTTAGACATGATATTATAACCAGGTTCGGTGTTCCTACATCGCTTGTCTTTGATAATGCAACTTATTTCTCCTCATTGAAGCTTTATAATTTTTCATTAGAAAATTGTATTGTTTTGAAGCATGGATCAAATTAATACCCTTAGGGAAACGATATGGATGAGTCTACCAATAAGAATCTAATTTGTCTTATCAAGAAAACCATTTACTCTGAGCAAAGGAAATGACACAATGCCTTGGTGAATGCATTACGGGATGGCTATGTTACTCCCAAACCCTCTTTGACGACTTCTCTGTACTTCCTTATATACGAAAAAGAGGTTATCCTTCCTCCAAACATATACCTTCCAACCTCACATCTCTCTCAGGAGTCTCAAGGAAAACCATGTCTCCTTGTTTAGAATAGGAGAGATACTCTTCTTAAGCTAGAGGAAGAAAGGTTCAAAGAAAAACAAAATTTTTCCTTACACCAAAACTGAATCAAGTGTTGGTTTGATAAAAATTCCACAGGGAACAAATATTTTGGTGTAGGAGATCTAGTATTGAGGTGGGATAAGGCCCATGACGAGAAGGAAAGCACACCAAATTTCAGTCTCTATGGATCGGACCATACGCCATCTATGAAAATCTTAGCCACCATTCTTATAGGTTGAAATAATTAGATGGGAGGGTTGGCCCTCTACCCGTTAATGGCCAATATCTTAAGAATTACCTTTAGTAGCAACCCTAAGATGCATTCCTACGTTTTTACAGTTGTGTCTTATTTTCCCGTCATGTCTCATTTTCTTTCCTTTGTTTCGGTCAGTGTACATATATAAGACCTTGTGTGAGAGTGTATGTATGGCCCAAAAGAATAATGTGGAAAAAGTCAAAAGGGATTGTGACAACTATAATGCTTGGCCATCTATTAAGTCTCCTTCTTTGTTTGGATCTAAGTGTTTTAAGTCTGATAGTGTCAAGATGAAAATACAAGTCGTGCAGAATGGAAATCTCTTAGTGGACCTATGATGCCCATACCTTTGGATCTACCTTCCTGACTTGGAATTTTACTCAATGGTGTGTTTATGTGTCGACTTAACTGAGTAGAGGAAAGGAGAAAACTTCAAACAGGCATATCAACTTCAGACATGATATAAATCCCTTAGCCAAGGAACAACCTCTCTTGTAGTAAAATATGATGGGATCCCTCTTCTACCTTCAAAATAAATAATTTCCTTTGTACATTCTATTAATAACTAAATAAATTGGTGAAGAAGAGAAAGGCTTCTTACACAAAGAGGTGAAGCAAGAAACTTTGTCGAGGTATTGAACAATCTTGCTAGAAGCAAAGCGATGCTTGTGATTCCTTGAGGTGACTCCATTTGGGTACTGAACAGGCTCACTAATAGTGGAGAAATATCAAAAAATGTGCTTAACATCTGATTATTATAATATTCGTACATTTATTATCCTTTCCCAATAGAAACATTCAAGTTTTGACATATCTTTGAATGTGTTCAAGCCATGCGAGGAATTCGAGAATCCATGTGGTAACCAAGATAAGTAGTGAATCTAGGTGATCCTTATGATGATTCAATACTTCCTAAATGGATATACTTTGTGCTTAAATCTAGACCTAGACAGAGAATCCAAATTTCGTCCAATGTGTCGCCAAGTGTTGTCACTACTACAACACCCTTCATATTTTTTGCTATATTTGAATTTTGGAGCCTATATGTCATCATGTTAAGTGTTGCTTTTCATCATCAAGTGTCATTTTATGTTTTTGTACATTTTCTAAGTGTCCATTTCCTTTCCTAAGTGTCTTCATATTGTCAAGAATAACTATAGTGAATTTTTTAGCCATACGACACTTTCTAGTCACAAACGACGCTTATGGTCGCAACTTCTCATGCCTGGTCTATTGCACTTGGAGAATGTTTTTGAATTGATGTTTTGATGTATATTTCTTATTTTTGGGTCTTTTTTAAGTTGTATTGATGAGTTGAGATGTATAATTCTTGATCTTGCTCCTAATTCATTGTGTTTTCCCTTGTTTTACCCTTCCATACTTTCTCATTTTTCTAACCTTGCAACTTCTATTTTGGGCTAGGAAGAGTGCACTCTGCACTTCTAGAGATTCGAAGTGACCCTCCTTGTCAGTTAGAACTGCACCCTGTGCCATTCTGAGCCTCATCTCTCTTCTAGTGCACTGTGTAATTCTAGTCAACAAGACCCCTTGCTTTGCTACATATTCTTCCTCCCTATGCCAGTCCTTCCTCTGCCTCCTAGTGTAGCACTACACACTTTTGTTGGGTAGTGATGCCCCTCCTTGTGCCTTGGAACTATGGCATGTTCCATCCTTGTGGACATGGCCTTCATCCCTAGTGCATGGGACAATCCTAGTCAACAGTCCTAGTCACTGAGCCAACATATTTTCATGCATGTATCATGAATATTGTAAGATTACTCTTTTGATGTTTACATTATGTGTTTATGATTTCTTGTGCTAAAGAAATTGAACTATTTCATTGGCTTTGGTGCTTATATTATTAAATGTGTGTTGTTATTGTTTAAATCATCGTTATGTCTATGTGAACTATTTCTATAGATGATTAATGGTTATTTCATATGTATGTGTGTGGGTCTGTATTAGAATAGTACTACTACTTTCCTTATAGAGACTCACTTTCTCTCCCTCTCAGTGAAATAATATTTATACATATTGCAATTGAACATTTCACAAGGTTTACTTTCTCATTCGAAAGTACATGTGTGTTGCTCACTTATGATGACTCTTGTAACCAAAGAAAATCTTTAAGAACATGGCAGTTGGGCCCATATTTTAGATAGGGCTCTTATACCAAACAATGTGAGGTCTAATTAGGACTTCATATCAAGGATATTTTTGGTGGTTTCCAACACCGTCAATATGTCATCTAAGATATTTGAAGATGATAACAACTATTAAGAAGATGTATTATTGGCCAAGTATGAATAAGGAAGTTGTGGAGTACATTGCCAAGTTTCTAGAATGTCAACAGGTTAAAGTAGAATGTAAACACCTAGCTCGACTATTGTAGCCAATCTCAATCCTTGAGTTGAAGTGGGAAGTCATATCCATGGAATTCATCATAGGATTGCCAAAGATTCCAAGACAACATGATCCCATAATGATGATAGTGGAAAAATTGACCAAGGCAACTCACTTCATACCTGTCAAATCCACCCACAAGGCTATTAACATTACATAGATCTGCATGAAGGAGATGTTCATACTACATGGCATACCTAGGAAAATAATCTCATATCATGATGCCAAATTCACATGAAAAAATTGGAAAGCATTATTTATTGGGTGTAGCACTCAATTGGAATTCAGCACAACATGTCATCCTCAAATTGATGCACAAACCAAGAGAGTGAATAGGGTTTTAGAAGACATGCTAAGAATGTACGTTATGCACCAGCCAAAAAGGTGGGAATAATTTATTCCCTTAGTATAATTTTCATATAACAACGATTATTAGGAATCACTAAATATGAACCCCTTTTAGGCTCTCTATGGCATAAGGCATAATGCAACCATTAGCTAGGATGAATCAACAAACATGGTAACTCTCAGACCATATATTCCAATGGATATGGAATAGGTGGTCATTAGTATCAAACAAAAGTTGAAGGCAACCCATGATAGATAGAAGAGTTGTGTAGACATACAAAGAATGCATAGAGAATTTCAAGTGGGGGATCATGTATATCTCTGTATTAAACTGAGGAGTTCACTAAAATTGGGATCTTGTGCTAAGTTGACACCTAGGTTTTGTCAACCATTTCAAATTTTGGAGAGAGTAGGGCTAGTGGGTTATAGACTAGCCTTACCCCCCACCATAAAGGATCGTGATGTATTACACATGTCCTTACTAAAAAATTATGTGTGTGACTCTAATCATGTGATTGATTGATCTGTGAGACTAAAGGAGAGTTCCAACCTGAACCTTTATGCATCCAAGACTTGAGGTAGACTATGCTTTGTAACCAAGTAAGAA
Organism: Pinus tabuliformis; assembly: GCA_031772625.1. NCBI lineage: Eukaryota > Viridiplantae > Streptophyta > Pinopsida > Pinales > Pinaceae > Pinus > Pinus tabuliformis. The sequence continues at coordinate 664,267,312 of CM062820.1, read as the reverse complement.
AGCAGGTCAAGGTGTAATTGAAGCACTTTGGACTCGAAGAGGCAACCTCGGAGCATGTAGATCAGATGAAAGCGTTGAATCCTTTTTTGTTGAATATGTAACAAATGTAAAATAGTTGTATATATAAAGCTAAAATTTTGTTTTCCGTTTCTATTTTGTAGAACACTGAAGACATTGTTCCTTTAAGGCGGTGGGCCTTGTAACATGCCCTACATTAATAAAATTAATTCTTCTAGAGAGAAGGGACAATCGACCAAAGCATGAGAAAGTGAATTCCATTTTCAACCACTGGACTGCCATACTATAAGTTGTTGCAAATTAAATGCCAGACCCCTATGACATAGAAAAGTAATTCCCTATTTTGATTGTAATCATTAATGCAATTAAGTATATTTCCATGGAGTTAGCAAAGCATTGACCATTGGGAAGTTGAAGTGGAAAGTTAGCTAGTTGGTTCCATCATGACCTCCCCTTCTCATGATTGAAGAGGTAGCATGTAAGGGAAGGCATGATGGTAAAATATGTGTGCTCTTTGGCCATACCAGTGAAGAAAACAATGTGGGCATAAAATAGTTGGCTCAAACTTAGATGGGGGTTCCACTGGACTCTAATAGAAATTGTGTTAGCATCTGGGGAACAAAATGGGCGTGAATCTCATAGAGGGTGCTTAACCTCCACTTGACCATTGAATGCACTATCTAAAGTTACTTTGATTATGTGTGGCCTAGAAATTAGGTTGAATATTTTCCTTTTTATAGCACTATTGCAGGAGTAGTATTTTATAATAGCCCTTGATTACAATGGTCGAGTATATATTCCACTTAATTTGAGTTTGATCATCATGTACAAACTCACTACATTTAGCACAGTGTTCTGGGAACAATTTAAAATATTACATAAGTAATTTGGTTTGGCTTGCACCTTCTTCAGGTCTCAATAATGCCATCTCGGTGATTATCATACCCATACATTTACGTACTACCAAGTTTGGTGTCTCAAGAACCACATATATACATATATATTTTGTGAAAGTTAGTTGGGGTTGCACCCTTTTTTAGCCTCAACCTTTCCATTTGATGAAAATATGTTTGGGTTGTGTCCCTCTTCCAACCTCACATTTTCTATTTGTGTGAATGTGATTACCAATTTCATCTGCACCATGAAGTTTTTAAACATAGAAAGGTCATGAGTAAGCCTCACCAATTCTTTTACATGATTTTATGAAGTTTATTGTCTATCGTAATGCACAAAGGCCAAATTTCACCCTGAATTATGATGCTAGTCCTTTAGGCTGTTGGTGCATAAAGCACTTTCAATTGAGAACGATTGAAACACAATCATTCTGATAATATGCAGCCTCCAAGCCTTTGATAAAATTGAAATATCCTTCTTGATGATTCAAAAGAAAAAAAACATGCATGGAATCATGTTAAGTAATTCGGCCTTGGGCCATTTGTGATTCTTCCAACTGTTTAATGACCATAGGTTTTATATCTTCCATCCGACACAATGTGAAATGAGGTGGTTGTCGATTCTCTGGGTCTCAAGCCCTGGGAGTTAGAAATAATTCCAATCATGGGTGAGCCCTCCACCCAACATGAAGTAAGCCATGGTAGGCCTCGGAATATTTTTGGGCCTTCAATCTTCAGGATGAACCTCACTCGTTAAATTGTGTTGTAAGTAATGGTCCCTGACTGATAAGATGTAGTCTAGGGTAGGTCCTGTCGAACTAGCATACCATATCAATCCCATACTCTCTCAATGTGTTGAGTGGAAATGTCAATATGGAGAAGCCATGGATAGATGCCACCAGCGTCTCAGCCTGCAGGCATCATTGATGAGAAAAAGCTACACATGGATGCAAAAATGGGATATCTACCACAATGCATGTCCCACAAATAGCAAGGAGCGAAATATTTTTGTTATGGAAAAGTTTCGTAAATAGGTATGGGGAGAAGAGTTGGGTAGAAATAAGAAGTACTAAATAGTAAGGAGCTAAAGAATTTTGTTATGGAGAAGTTTTGTAAATGGGTATGGGGAAAAGAGTTGGGTAGAAAGAAGAAGTACTACATTGAGAAATTCAACCCTATGTGTGATCTAAAACAAAAAGAGTTCATTGGAGCTAGCGTTCCGTGGAGGGAAAAAGTTCTTATTGCTCAATTAAGAACCAACACGCATCAACTTCAGTGTGAAATAGGATGGTGGAAAAAGCCTAAAGAAGCTTGGGAAGAATAGGTGTGTACATTTTGCACGTTTGGTGCAGTGGAATCGGAAAAACGTTTCATTTTAGAATGTGATGCATTCAAAGACATCAAAGAAAGTTATGGGAATATGTTAGCATCAATTTCTTGGCATTGTCTTTTCAGTGAGGGGATTGTTGGAAGGTTGGGCCAGCTCATCATCAATTTGAATAAAAAAAGGATTGAATTGCAAAAGACAAAAAATAGGGAACCGATGGTCCCATAGACTAGTTTTAGTCTCGTGGACGTTAAAATATCATTTCATTGAACTCTTGTGTGGTGAGTGCGAGGTATATTTGGGACTCCCCAACCCGATGGATAAGTGTGAGTTGTTAAGACATGTGGTAAATACATGTGCCTTATAAGAATATCAGGTTTCCTTGTGAGAGTTTGAATCTCTCAAGAAACATGAATCTTTATTACATATAATACATATATAATATATAACCTATATAACTCGAGCTTGAGAGATCTACAAGTCCACATGGCATTGCCATTTGGACCAAGAGTGAAGTCATGGGTGCCATGTGGCGCAATAATGATAACATGACACTCATTAATGGATTAACAATTCAATCGTGCATAGATCTTGATCTAGTACTTAGATCGAGACAAATTTTATATCACCAAGAAGCTCTCACTGAGTTGGACATGATAACGATGTCAATTTTTAATTCTACAAAAAAATTTAATGAACAATTTTTTGTAGCCCCATTTTCATGACTAACTATGATGGTTGGTTAACATGTCAATAACACCTTCTACAATCTGCAATATTACAAGGGGATGGGAGGGAGCGTTAACCAACATCTAACCTTTTGTTACCTACCAAAGCCCTATGATTCTCTATTTTTTTATTCGACAAGAGTATTAGATTATGTTTGCATTAGGGCTTCACAATGGCCACTACTTAGAGTATCACCTAAAATTCAAAAACCAATACTCGAAAGTCGATATTATGTCAATTTCGTAACCACCTTTTTCCCATTGACATTTTGGGTTATGTTTACGTCGAGGGATGAATTGATAGCTACTTGATGTATTACTCGACATGGATGACCCAATAGCTTTGTTGTCACTCACTGCAAAATGTGTTTTCAGTTGCCCAAAATGAAAAAGAGCAGTGAAGTTTGAAGCCATCTTCCAAGCCATATAAGCTCTTAAAGATAAATCTGATCCTCTCCATTGGATAGTGCTCGGAATAATATTTTCAATGGTATGTGGAAGTCCAAAAATGGACTTCTAGATCAGAAGTTAAAGCAGTTTGAAGCTACCCTTTGAAAACTAGAAAAAAAAGAGAAAACGATCAAGGGTAAGGTCCCAACTCATCGCAAATCACATATTGTAACATCAGGCAACATGGCATTCGACGCTTCATGTAGTAGAGCTTCGATATCATTATATCGGCAGTCGGTGGGTCTAGGCCATATTGGTGATCACAGGTCTAGCAATAGAGCAAAGTGAAATCAACGATCAATGATCTTTGATGTCGCAAATCGACAATCGAGGGGTTTCAAAGTACAGTGAAAATGGTAGTCGGTGACCAGGCCGTATCGCATATCAGCAATCGATGTTTTCAAAAGTGACATCTTTAAAATGTTGTGATATCGCAAGTTGCGATATGTTAGTGTTTAAGCGTCGGGGAGGACCAATTTCGATTAACAAAGAAATTCAATGCAAAACCAAGGGCAAGTGGGCCTTTTCTCTCTCCTCCAACAAGATGTGTGGCAGCACAAGATTGGTCACAATAAATACACATGGCAACTAACATCAGCATGACATGGTAGTACAGAGAGACATGTGGCATGCTAATCTAGCATTTTCAAGGGTCCGATGGGGGAATATCTGAGTGACACGTGTCACCACTCAGGAAGTGCCACGTGGGATTGATGACATCACATCAGAAATCACAAATCATAGGTTGAGGTTTGTTGACACTTTGTAATGCAACGCATACATGGGAAAGTGTGATAAAGGGGATCCAATAAGAGGGATGGCGGCGGTCACATAAAGAGTCGAGGAATCAAGGGCTATCGCAATCAGAGATCGCAAACATGTTGTGGCTCCAGTATAAAAACTTCGATTGAAGGGCTCTGATACAGGGTTGTCATGTAGTCATAAGGAGTCATAGAACCAAAGGCTAAGGCAAAAGGGGCCAATCAGAGATCGGCATTTGCAGTTTTATAAAGCCTGTTCAATTTAAAGTTCCCAAACTGCCTAAGCCTCGATACACTTGTATGATCGTTTCATGAGGTAGACTAAGTTCTAGTGGATTGATAAAGGAAGGAAAGGGGATGGATGAGTTGGCATCTGTGCTTAGGACATGTTATGGTCATCATGGGTGATCTCTCTCGGTTCTTATGAGTGGTGAAGCCAAACAGTTAAGGTGAAAGCGACAGGCGGACTGGTTGGATCATTGAGGTAGAGACATGGCCTGAGTAGAGGCCATAACAGGGGTGTCTGGGAGATATTTTCCTCCCATCATCTTTAGTTTTATTTATTTCTATTTATTCTGTACTTTTGTGCATTTTCAAGAAAGGAATCAAATCCTTTGTAATCATTTAGGCAGGAGAGCTATCACATGCCGAGACAGCTATTCGATCAGACAGTTGGCCCTTGACAGAGATATTTTGTAACTGATATTCTAAGCTCCCCCTCTTCTTATAAATAGGGGGAAGAAACACTTAATAAATGTTACAAAATTTTGCACCCGCAAAGGGAAAAATTCTTAGATTCCACTTTTGGTTCTATTTGCATGTTCATGAGGGACTTGTAGGATGTATTGTTGAATGTAAATGGACTGGTGAATGGGATTCCTTTTTAAGACTAATGAAACTCTTTAGTGATTCCAATCATGGCAATGCGCAGTATGTTTTACTCTTTGTAAATCTCATTTCATATATGTTTTTATTTCTCTAAAATTGTGTAATGAAGTTGTTGGTCTCATCCTCTCATGGTTATACATATGTTTCTAAATATATGGCATGAAACCTCTTAGACAATTTCATAGTGACATATTTGGATGATATCACAGTCTTATCTAAGACCAGTGAAGAGCACATCCTCCACTTGAAGCTCACCTTTGAGAAACGTAGGAGATATGGACTATCTTTGAATCCCAAGAAATCTCAGTTTTCCCTGAGTGAGGAGAAGCTACTAGGACATATAGTAGCTCAAGAAGGAGTGAAAATTGATCCCTAGCGAGTCAAAGCTATCAGTCACATTCCTTTACCCAGAAATAAGAAAGAGGTCCAAGTCTTTTTGGGGAGAATCAATTTCTTGAGAAGGTTCATACCCAACTATGCAAAAATAGTGAAGGGTATTACATATATGCTTAAAAATGAAAATGAAGTCAAATGGAGCGCTACCTCTCGAGATTCTTTTACTAGAATCAAAGAAGTTTTTGCTGAAGCATTGATACTAGTTAGCCCTGACTACTCAACACCTTTCTATATATTTTCTTTTGCTTCTCTACATATTATTGTTGCAGTTTTGCTACAGAAGAATAAACATGGTTACGAGTAGCCCATATTCTTCTTCAGCCAAGTCCTGAGGTATGTTGAGCTGAAATATAACATCTTGGAGAAACAAGCATATGCACTAGACAAAGATTTGAATGCATTTCAAGTGTATGTGCTATAGTCAGAAATCACAGCATTCGTCCCAACGACAGTGGTCAAGGACATCCCTGTGCACGGAGACAGTGAAGGAAAAAGGGGTAGGTGGATAGCAAAGATATAGAATATGAGTTAGACATAAAGCCTACTAAGATCATAAAAGGCCAGGGTTGGCCAAGATTTTATCAGAATCTAGTTTACAAGCTTTGGGAATAAACCTGATAATGGAGGAAGGCAGAACAGAAGTTCAGCAGAACGGGATTAAAACATCAGAGCGAAAGATTTGTGCTAAATATGCGGGGTCACCCTGGTATAAGAATATCATCCATTATCTCTTGTTCCTGGGGTGCCCACTAAGGCTAGACAAATCTAAATACATGACTTTGAGACTACAAGCTCAAAAGTATATCATACCCAATGGTCAATTCTACTGGAAGGACCTGGTGGGAATTTTTCTGTTATGTTTGGTAGAAGGCGAAATTCACAAAGTGATTGAGGAATTCAATGGAGGAATTTGTGGAGGTCACTATAGCTGGAAGGAATGATTCTACTAGCCTAAACTATTTGGAAATGTTCATTTACAAGTCAGGTCATGACAAAAGTGCCAAGTCTTTTCTAAGAGACAAAAAATTTCTCCTCTTCCCCTAAATCTAGTGCATGTGGAAGAACCCTTCAGACAATGGGGACTAGACTTCATAGGAGAGATAAAATCACCTTCTAGTGGGAAAGATAAGTCGATATTAACAACCACGGATTATTTCACCAAGTGGGTAGAGGCCATCTCGGCCAGAAATGCTACAGATTCATTGGTAATCAAGTTTATGGAGGAGAACATATTAGCTCATTTTGGTAATCCTATCAAAATTATCACTGACAATGCTCAAGTCTTCAAATCTGCAAAATTCACCAGCTTTTGTCAGAAATTCAATATCATCATCGGGCACTCCACTACCTACTATCCTCAAGGAAATGGTTTAGTTGAGTCCTCAAATAAAACCGTGGTGAGAGTGCTGAAGAAGACCATCACTGAGAATCAGAGAAACTGGGACACCTAATTGAAGTTTTCCCTCTGGGCCAACTGAGTGACTCCTAAACGTTCCACTGGGAAATTTCCTTTCGAGCTAGTGTATGGTAAGGCTGCAGTCTTCCCAATCCAATTAGCAATGTCAGTGGCGAAGTTACTACAAGAAGCTGAGGAGGAGCCAAGTGCTTTGACACGAAGGATAAACCAATTGGTTGAGCTTCATGAAAACAGGGAACAAGTGGGGACTAAATTGGAAAATTACCAATAGAAAATGAAATCCCTATTTGACAAAAAGGCCAAGGATCAACCTCTTCAACCAGGAGATTTAGTTCTCTGATGGGATATCCGACAGGAAGAAAAAGGTAAACATGGAAAATTTGATTCACTTTGGTTCGGCCCTTTCAAAATTTCAGAAGGGAAAGGAAATAATACGTACCTGCTCGAAAATCTAGAAGGTGAATCGTTGGAGCTACCAGTAAATGGTCAGTTCCTCAAACTCTATTTACAGAATTAAAGGTACCTATCTTGCACTCATCATAAATACTAGTGTGTGTATTGTAATTATGATATGAAATTTCATTTTTATGTTTAAAGTTCCACTTTCACAATTTTTTCACTTCTTTAAAAGACTCCTTACCTAAAAAAGAGAAGTTCACAAACTGCAGGTTCTTGATGCATTGCAATCCAATGCCTCATCCCCAGGTGAATCCAATGTTGTCACCTTCTAAAAAAAAGAGTTCTAGTACAAAGAGGGAAAAATAATAGAGAAGTTCGCAGCCATCTTCCAAGCCACAGATGCTCTCAAAGCTCAATCAGACCCCCTCCATTGGATAGTGCTTGGAATAAGATTTCTAATGGTATATGGAACCCCTTAAATGGACCCCGGAATCAGAAGATATGGCCAGTTGAAGTTCAGGGGTTTGTTGCCTTTGAAAGGAAAGAAAGAAGAGCATATCAGAGGTCCGGGAGCAAATCGACAATTGGCACTTCAGAAAGCAAAGGTCTGATATTGCAAATATCATACCAAGAGAGAACTTGTGATCGACGATATAGGAAATTGGTGATTGGGGGTCCATGGCCCATAGTATATCAAAGGTTCGAGAGCAAATCAGTGATTAAAGGCCCTGGCATATCAGTGATCGATGCGCTGGTTGAGTGACAACCCTAAAAATGTTGTGATTTGCGATATGTTGGTGTTAAAGTGCCAAGGAGGGCTGATTGCGATTAACAAAGAATCACTGAAAAAGCAAGGGCAAGTGGGTCTTTTCCTCTCTTCTCTAGAGGGCCACGTGGAAGAATACTATTCGACCCAATAAATCCATGGGGCGTCTGATGTTATCATGACGTGGCAGTACAGAGGACACATGGCATGTAGATTTGGCATTTTATGGGTTTTTAAGGGGCCAAAATAGGGTGACATGTGTCACCACTCACAATGTGACACGTGGCAAAGGATGACGTCATCTCATAGATCGATGTTCGAAGGATGAGGAAAATCGTTGTATCAAGTTTAAACCTCTGATTTAAAAACTCTGATTGTAGGGTTCTGATACAAGGACTAGAATGCAAGCATAAGGAGTCAAAGAACCAAGCGCTACGAAGTAGGGGGTGATCACATATTGGCGATCGCAACCATGGAGCAACATGTAATCATCATCCTATAAAGGTGCATATTGGGGAAACACCCGATATCATGGGCCCAAAGCGAGGTGGACAGGTGGCATAAGGTGGGTCGCATGATTATGTGCACTTTATGTATCAAACCAATGGTTGGGTGGAGAAGTTGTTAAACGTTTTTTGTGTTAAATCCTTTGCGCTAGCCCTCCCTTACCCTCTTTCCATGTGGGCCAAACCACATCGCATATCGCAATCACAAGAGTTGGGAGGGTGCAACCAGAGGCAAGGATTAGAGATTCTCGATCTTCGAGCTCTGATATTGCAAAAGGGGCCTAGGCGCATATGTAGTATGGTCCTATGTATTATGCGTTCTGACCGGTTATAATGCAATATATCAAAGAATTGGCCCCCATCCCAGCTAAAGGGATTTTAGCTCCAGAAGGCTTAGGCCTTGAGTCCCCAGGTTTCTACCATGCAGTTTTCACCTAAGCCCCCAGGGCTAAGGCATAAGGGGCCAAAGGAGATCGGTGATCGTATCTCTATGAATCCAATTCATTTTAAAGTTCCCAAACTACTTGATCCCTGATACACTTGTATGATTGTTTCACGAGGCACGATTGGTTCCGTTAGCTTAATAAATAATGTAAGAAGGGATGGATGAGTTGGCAGCTGTGTTTAGAATCTTTTATGGCCATCATGGCTGATCACTCCTGTTCCCATAAGTGAAGAATTAATTTTTTTAAGACCAAAAGTGACAGAGAACCGATCGAGAGAGTATGAAGTGTAATTTAGCAAAAACGTGTTGCACTAGAGGGAAACAAAGAGAGTGGCGTGGAAATATTTTTACAGGACCATCATTTCAATTTCACTGGTTAATTTTGTTTTGTTGATTTTAATTGTTGTTGTATTGTTTTATTTCCAATAAAAAAATCTTTCTTTTGTAATAATTGGAGGCAACAAAGCCTGCACATTGAGGCAGCTAGTCATGCAGACAGATGGAAGCTCTAGCCTTATATATTTTGTAATTTTCATGTTCTACTTCTCCTTATAAAAAGGAGGAAGAAACACTTAGAAAAGGTTCTAAATCCTAAATATCAACTACATCTTATTTCTAATACTGTATGACTTCAAGACCTGCATCTTTCAGAATATTAATGAAATGGTGGTGATTCCTACATTCGAGTACTACAATATGTTCCCTCTCTGTTTAAATTCCATTATGTTCACATTTCCTCTCTGATTTCATGTAATTGTAGCTGCCAGAAATATTTCATATGTTCTTACAGATTCATTTGTATTGACTTGTTAATGCACATGTCTGTATGTATCTTTGGGATTATATCTTTAAATAGCGCTCCATGAATCATAGCACCCAATCCTCTTTCATCTAGTATGTCTATCTTTAACTTAGCTAAGTGTAGAATTATTGAAGTTTCAAGCTCTATATGATGAGTTATTCTATCTCCTTCTCTTCTTTCATTGCTCTGCAAAAGTTGATTAAATTATAGGTCCTCGAACTACTCAGCCTCCACTAGTTCATACATATATTTTTGTGAATTGTATATGTGAAAGAGTACTAGAAATACATGGCTTATGTCCTTGGATGAATGAACCAACCCATGTTGTTTATTGTATTCATTTACATATGTGTACAAAATGTATATGATGTCTCTCTTTTCCTGAAAATCATATGATACATCTCCTCCCTCTTCCATATTTCTACTGGAACGTCGTGGCTTAGGATTTTGCATTGTGATCAGCCCTATACACCGAATTCCATTCTCCCTTTCCTCCTCTTTATTTTAATACAACGTCAATATTAAGCTACATGTTTTTGTGTTTCGGCCACCAGAGTAAGACATTCCTCCTTCAAATCAGCCTGATTTACCCCCTGAACATTCAAATCCATGTATTGTCTTGAGTTTACCTTGATGAATGACAATTGAACCAAGCCCCCTTTTATTATCTTTTTAAACTTTGTGACAAGTGGAGTGCTACCGAAATCCCCCATTGATAATCTTCCATGCACTCCTCTATTCAAGATTTCCTAGGCACTAGTCTACAATCAACCTAGAGGCTATCTCTAGGAAGCTTTCTATATCTCCTGAAGCACTTGTGCCGCAGGTGCTAGAAAAAGCAACAACATCTTTCTAGTGTCAATGTCGGGGAACAGATTAGAACATTTTTCCTTGGGCGCGATAAATATTTGTACATTCCCTCTGTTAGGTGAGCAAGGGAAGTGTGGGTTGAAGATCTCTCGCCTTGGCAACTCCACTGTTTCAATTTTATGGTAAACATCCTGGCGACTCCACTTTCCCTACCTTTGAAACTGAGATCACTCACCTAGGGGGTTTTCAAAATGGCCATTCCCGCATTCTTGGCCAACCAATTTTCCCCACTGGATTTTTCTTCTATCTTTTGTTATCTTAATCATGTCCCTTCGTTTCATGAATGGAATACCTATTTTCCTAGATTCAGTGGGAACACAGATAGAAGGCTTGGCCAACACCTCAAAGACTTTGATGAATGCATGGAGAAATAGGGTATTATTTTTTAAGATGCGCAAATGAAATTGTTCATGTACTCTTTAGAAGAATATTTTAGAGTTTGGTACAGAACAATACCTCATGGCAACATATCCTCCTTAAAATGTTTTCATATGGCATTCCATAATTATTGCAAAACATTGTTGAAATATGGCAATTAGAATATTCCAATTTAATTTGTCCTTGAATTTTTTTATTTTTTTTTTCTGAATATGTCTACTCCTATATTGATACAAAAAAAATTTACATAGAGGCGGCAACCTTGAGAAGTCTAGCCCAGAGAGGCGGCATACTCACATTACATAGCTGAAAATTGACCAAAAAGACTTGCTGTAGACTGACTAGAAGAGCTTCTAGGACCAGGACCATGATAAGTGCATGGACATAGAATACAACATTGTCAAAAATGTAGATTGACTGGAGGTAATTCAGGGACCAAAACGGATTGTCTGGGCTTATGCAAATAAGCAGGGAAGTGCTGCCCAGGTCAAAACTGTAACCTGATCCAAAATGCAACTGTACCCGTAACTTTGAGCAACAGGGAAACAAAAACCAAAGAGCGCAGACCTGTTTATGCTTCATTAGTGGTGGAAGGCAACTCTTCAACGATACGACACCCATAATTGAAGGGGTCATCATCATCAGAGGGATGGCCCTCTTTGCTTGAAGAACCGCCAACAGTTGGGACACTCAGACCAGCATGAGTTTGCGTTTCCTAGGTAGCAGTACCACCTGGAACCTTTTCCTGCTTGCTGTGCAGCTGTGAAGTGCCAGGCGAGTCTTCCACCTTCATCTCCATAGTTACTCCTGGAGTTGTGGCCACCAGACCCACAGTACCCTCACGCAGCTCAATTGTGACAAAAGCAATGAAAGAGTGATTGCTGAGAGTGCAGGGGAATTGAAAACGAGTAGTGTGAGAGTGAGAGTTGTGAGAGCTCGACGCTAATCCATGTTGCCCACGACCTCGTCCACGACCACTCCTGGTAGCGGGATAGCGATCAGAGCCAAAGCCCGAGGAGTAAGACGAGGAATCCGTGGTAGAGGAGGAGGGCTAGAAGATAACTCGCCCACGGGAGCTTCCCCTCCTGTAGCCCATTCGTTGGCACAATTTAGGCATGATGAAAGGAGCAGTAGGAGCTAAACTGACAGCAGGACTGTGCAGGCCGTGGGAGACTGAAAGGGGCAGAGCTTCAGCACGCAGAGGAGCGCTGAGAGTGACAGAGGCCGAGCGACACTTAAAATTGCAGGAAGGACTTTGGAAAGCATGAAATCCCGACTGAGAATCAACACTACAATCCTGAGCACAGCGATTAACTGGTCTGGACTGAGAGCAGGGCTCCGTGGCAGCAAGGGAGCAATACATTCGCAGGGGAGGAGCGTTGAGAAAATGGAGGAGCGCCATATCAAAAGGACGAGCAGGCAGGTATGGAGGAATGAGCTGCAATAATGCAGCATTGAAGGAGCTTGCAGAGAGTATTAAGGTCGGCAGCACGCGAGGCCAGATGGCGGTGGGAGTGAGCCACGCGCCAACCCACCTAGCCGCCTTCGTACCATATGTCGTGCTAAACACCCGCATCTGGGAGAGATAGATCTTGTTGCACCAAAAGAGTGCAATCTTGTTTGAGTTGCGCATCATTAGAACTTCTCGGAGAACCAGAGAAGAAAGGGAACTGTTGATCAGTGCCTTGATTAGCCAATCTGTCTGCTACCTTGTTGGCCGATCGCTGAATGTGCTTTAAGGTAATGTTGCGGGGAGCCTTGAGCCATTCTTCAATTTGCTCCAATCTGCTTAGAAGCCGCCAGCTTGAAGCAATCTTTCTTGCTAAGGTGCCTAACTGAATCCCAAGAGCTGCCTCTATTAAGATTTGAGAATCCCCTTCTACCTCTAGAGGGAAAAAAATTTCAATTTCTGCTATACAGATGCCCTTCCATAAGCCTTCAAGTTCGGTAGCATTGTTGGTGTCTCTTCCAAGCGAACCATGATATAAATGCAAAGCCGAGCCTGCAGCATTTCTAAAAATACCACCATAACCATCCAGCCTGGATTGCCCTTAGCAGCTCCATCGAAGTTCAGTTTATAAGAGTGGGGGGCAGGAGGAGACCAGAATTGGGGAGAATCAGTATGGATGGAGGAGCTGGGCTTGATTTGAGTTGAGATATTGAGGTTCAGGTCCCAATTTTCCAGAATGAGGCATTCCTAGGGAGTAGCTAGCAAATCCGAGTTTTGCCACTGTCTAAGGGCTAGAGTTTCTTGAAGGTTTTGTTTGAGAAGAAGCCATAGGGTGTCAAGGGGTGAATTGTGATTTTTAAAGATTCTGTTATTTCTCTCCTTCCAGATGATCCAATAAACGAAGCCCAGTAAGAGGTTCCAGAGGGAATTAAGTAGAAGACTTTGGAAAGGATGTTGAGGCCAATTCCGGATTGTGTTTAAAATATCTCCCACACGTCTGCCCATTCTCCTGTTGCACTATGTTGTTCTCTCCCAGAGTTGTGCTGCTAATGGACAGGTATCCAAAAGATGCAAGATGGTTTTTGTTTGAAGATTGCAATTGGGACATCTGGAAGGCCCAATAAATCCTCGCTTTTGTAGATTGTCCCAAGTGAGGATCCACTGTTTGCTTAAAAGCCAAAGGAAAGTTGAGACTTTAGGCCAGGTGCTTGGTTGCCAAACCTTATCCCATAGCTGATCCTTAATTACCTGCGTGGGATGATAGAGAAGATGATATGCTTCCTTGGTAGTGAACATCCCTTTGGGAGTGTATCCCCATCATACTTTGTCCTTCTGATCAGAGAGCTTGATTTTCCTTAGTTTGAGCTCGTGATCGATCTCTTCATAAGTTTCCTCCTGCCAGTTAGCCTGCCAGGTGCCAGCTGATCTCCAGAGTTGAAAACCTTGAGGGGATTGCTGCTGCCAAAATTGATGAACATGGATTTGATCATTGTGTTGCATAGTAGCCTGCCACTTGGGTTTGTGGAAGAGAGTGGCAAGTTTGGGAAGCTGTTGCTAGGAGTCTTCCCAAAATCTTGCTATGGTGCCTGAATGAATTTCCCAAAAGCTGTGCGCTTGAATAAAGGCACTATGTTGCCTAGCCACATTCCAAATTAACGAGCCAAGGGTGGTCGTGCTGATACGGATGAGCTCCTCTAGGGGACTTCCTGGAGCATATTTGGCTTGCTAGAGACGAGCCCAAGGAGAGTACGGTTTGGAGATCCAGTTCCACCAGATATGGGCACCCATGGTGTTATTGCTATGAAGGGGATCCCTTAGACCAAGCCCACGAGCTGACTTTGGAAGACAAACTTTAGTCCATTTGACAAGTGCCCATTTTCTGTTGAGGCCCGAGGAACCCCAGAGGAAATTTCTTTGAAGATTGTGAATTTTTTTAAGAACCCATTTAGGGGCTGCCAATATGGAGAATAAATACAGAGGCATGGCTTGGAGAACGGATTTGATTAGAATGAACCTGTTGGCAATGTTGAACAATCGGTAGATCCAGGAAGAGAGCTTGGTTTCTAAATTGTCAAGGAGGGTTCTCCAGGAAGCATGTTTCATGGCTAAGTCAAACAGGGGAGCTCCAAGATATTTTGAAGGAAGCACAGCTATCGTGAAGCCCAAAATCCTGGCTATATTTCTCTGAGTGAGGATGGGGGTATGGAAAAAGAAGAGCTGGGATTTGGAGGCATTGATGGTGGTGCCAGAAGCTTCTGAGAAGAGATTGAGCAGGGATTTGAAGGCAGAGGCCTCTTGAACTGAAGGATGGCCAAAAAGCATATTGTCATCGACAAATTGTTGGTGAGAGATGGGGGGTTGGCCATGAAGAGAAATGCCCTTTAATGAATGAGAAGAGATTGCAGAGTGAAGAAGGCGACTGAGTCCTTCGGCCATGAGAACAAAAAGGAACGGAGAGAGAGGATCGCCTTGACGAATACCCCGGGTAGGATGAAAAGGCAAGGAAGGAGACCCATTAAGAAGGATGGAGAAACAGGGGGAGGAGATAAGATTCATAAGCCAGCGAGTCCAAGTAGCACTGAAGCCAAATGCTAATAACATTTGATTGATATAAGTCTAGCTTAGTTTATCGAAAGCTTTAGAAAGATCTAACTTGAGAATCATACCTAGCTTTTTTAGAACTTTGAGAGAATGGATCACTTCATGTGAGAGAATGATACCATCCAAAATCTGGCACCCTTCTACATAGCCGGTCTGCTCTGGAGAGATGAGGAGAGGGAGAAGAGGTTTGAGCCTGTTCGCCAAGACTTTGGATATGAGTTTGTAGATTACGTTACAGAGAGCGATGGGCCTGTATTTATCTGGAGTGTTGGATTCTTCCACTTTAGGAACTAGCGCTATGAAGGTCGTGTTGAGGGAGGGAAGGATCCAATGCATCGATCTCGATTCTTCCACGAGTTCCCAGACCTCTGTTTTGATGTGCTCCCAAAAAGCATGGAAGAAATTGGCTGTGAAGCCATCTGGTCCGGGCGCTTTGCCATCTTTAAGTTGGGCCATGGCATCCTCCACTTCCTGCATAGAGATTGGCTGGAGAAGCATTTTGTTATGGTCCTCCGTGATGATCTTTGGAATATGCTGCGTGATAGAACATATAGCCTGATTTCTGCAGCCCGGAGGCTCTCGAAGAATGTCCTAAAAGTACTCTCTGAATTCCTGTTCCACTTCTTCATGCACCTCCAGACGCTCTCCTTGCCTATTATTGATGAAGGCAATGTTATTGTGCATTCTCCTTTGAATAGTAGACCTGTGAAAATTTTTTGTATTTTTCACCCCATCCTTAAGCCATCTGATCCTGGATTTTTGACACCACGGGGTCTCTTCTTGTTGCCTTCATGCTTCAATCTTGCTCAAGAGGGACTTCTCCTGTTGTGCATAGTCTTCCGTTCTTCCTTCAGTGATAATGCATTGTTGCAATGTATTCATTTACTGCTCCAGCATTTTCTGATGGTCAAAAATATTACCAAACTGAGAGCGGTTCCAAGATTTGAGAGCTTGTTTGAGGTGTTTTAACTTTTGTTGAAACTGGAACATCTTGGCTCCTTCTAGGGGAGTGAAGGATTTCCAGGCATCGATAACAACATCTTTGAAGTTAGGATGTGAAAACCAAAAAGATTCGAAGCGAAATGGTCTATTACACCTTGCACCCGGACGCGACCATTGTAACATTATGGGCCAGTGATCAGAGCCCACTTGAGGCATGATGGAGGCATGAAAGTCCCCACCCAGATGTATGGCATTATCCGACATAAGGAATCGATCCAGCCTGGAGGCTATATGTTGTGGTCCCCTTCTTTTATTGGTCCATGTATACATACCATTGGAGGTCTGTAGGTCCATTAACTGATTTCTGTGGATGAAGTCTTTGAAGCCGATGCTATCTCCTTCCAGCCTCGATCACCCTCCTGAATTTTCCTCCAAAGCAGTGATGATGTTGAAGTCACCACCACAAATCCAGAGGGGAAAGCTCCTGACAGAGTTGAGAGCTGAAAGAGTGTCAAGTAGATCCAACTTTTTTTGTAAATCTTGTGGGAAATACACATTAGAAAGATGACCATGGATATTGGTCCCGATTAGGTGGAAAGTAGTCTGAATAAAGAAGTGTGAGGCATGAAAATCATGAAGGGAGAGCACTTGAGGGTTCCATATGATTGCCAACCCTCCGGAAGCCCCTGAAGCATCCACTAAGACTGAACGACATCCTGACCAGGCTTTATTTAGAATCTTTTCCAGAACAGTGCTATTGCATTTTGTTTCTTGTAGGTAGACTAATGAAGGCTTATCTTGCTAGATCATATTTTTTAACATTTTGTGTTTTGCAGGGCTGTTAAGCCCTCTCACGTTCCATGAGATGAGCTTCATGAGGAACAGTGGGGAAGAGATTTGAAAAACTTGGTCAGCTTAGGGAATCTACCAGATTCCACCAGCATTTCTCCAATAATGATGGTCCTCTGCAGATCTGTTTTATGCCCGCGTTTCTTCGTGTCTTTCAGTATTTTTTTTCCATCCCAAGGACTTCCTGCCTAAATACCAAGGCTTTTGTTATGCTGTGCTCTAGCCAAAACCACTTCAAGATGTTCGATTTCCCAGGGGGGTACAGCACTGAATTCTTTCTGTCGACACGCTGTTTCCAGGCAGAGAATTTCCAGACCTCCCAGATCCACACTCTCTAGTTCCTCATCCATGTGTATTGATATGTTCTATTCTTCCTCGTTTAGCTTTTGATGGATACTGAGAGCTAGTGCTGCATCTACCTCCATATTGGCAGTTTGAAGGGTTGTATCTTGATCTTTATTATCAGAGGAAGTGGAGGCGGTGATGTTGGTGAAGTCGGAGGCTGAGGGCGGAGCTGAGGGTTTTGAGAAAGGAGGGGGTGAGGTAGGAGGAGGATCTGAAGAAGGTGGGAATGGAAGGTGATCCTCCATGTTGTTTTGAGAGGTAAGGATTTCGAAGTTGTTCCGTATTTCAGGATTTTTGAGATTATCTGGGGCGGCTGGAGATTTCTTGGCATGCTTTCTTCGACTAGTAACTTTTGTGAATCCTTCAGCATCTTTTCTTGACTCAGTGACAGGGGTTTTAGATTGAAGATTCAGAGGGCAATCCCTGAAAAGGTGGCCATGTTCATGGAATTTCCTGCAGCGAAAAGGAACATGTTCGTAGTCTATTGTTTGAACCCATTCATAGTCGTCATGAAATAAACTTACCGAGTCCGTGAGAGCTTTGGCCAGATGCATGTGAACACAAATCCTGGCATAGGAGGTGTATCTTCGATGCTTAGTTTCCTCAGCGACCTTGATAAAAACCCCAAGCCATTTCCTATGTCCTTTAAGGTTTCCTCATCCCAGTATTCCAGGGGAAGGGAGTACAGTTGGATCCATACTGGAGCCCAGTTGAAATCTTCTTTGTCTGGGTTGAATCACTCTATCCAATCATGAAGGTACAGGCCTACAGAGTTGAAGAAGTACAGGCCTCCTTCAAAGATACGGGTTCTGTCCTCCAAGCAGTTGAATATGGCAGTGAAAAATCCCTTGGGACCGAGCTGCAGGGTGACTTGTCCCTTTGGCTTCCATTTGGAAGCGATCCATCCTTGCAAGGCCTTTTCAGTAGGCCAAAGTCCTAAGAACTTGCCTATGAGTGCATGATCCCTCATATATTGGATTTGGCTATTGATTCGTTCACTAGGGAGATCTATTTTGGTTCTTTCTAAAGCCTTGGGGATGCATGTAGCAGAGGACGCCTTTGGCTATGACGTCATGGCATTCTGATCTTTGCCCTTGTAACTTGCTGCTGTGGAGCTTGTATCAGAGTTTTCGATGCTATCAATGATAGGATCAGTAGCTTGTACGACCAGACGGGTAGGACCGGGCCCAGCGTTTGCATCTGCACTTGCAGAGTTGTCAGAAGAGGGTCTGATGGGGGGGGGGCTGTGCCCACCCCTCCAAAAGGCGATTCGTGGAGTTAGTATCAACAAGGAGATAGAGTCAAGAAACTAGGGTGCTCAGCGGAGATGGACGATAGGGTTTGCGCAGGAACCCTAGCAGGAACATCTAGCCCGATCCTGATTCAACTCATCATTTGTCCTTGAATTAAATTGTTAATTAAAATCGAATTTAGTCTTAACAGCTACGTGGAAATAATTGATTAATTCATTTTGAATTAATTAGTTGCAAAAATTCAAGTTAGAATTCTTTTTGAAGTCATGCAAGAGTTATCCCTTAAATTAAGGAGATAAGATTAAGTTATATTTGAGTTGTAATTAGTTAACTTAGTTTACTGAGTAAAGTCCAGTTAAATTAGTTCCAAACTGTTTGAGGAACTAATAGAGAGTTAATAGTCAGTTGATGCATGCATGCACTCAACTAGTGTACTCCAATTAACTAAAGATTCCCTCATCAGAAACTCATGCATGTCTATTATGAGAAAGACCCAGTTGAGATTAAAGTCAAGGACAGTGTACAATTAGTTGCATGTGTTTTCTTATAAAGAAAACTCATGCATGCAGTCAAGGCATCATTCCTTGAGGATTGCGCAGTTCTGACAGTGTGTGAGAGAGTGTTACACTTAGTAACAGGAGAATCATCCCAGAGGAACAGTGCAAGGAAATAGGAGCTTGGAGGGTAGAGAGGAAGGCTTGAGAGATGCCAAGATTGTTTGTGAGCATCTATGAGGATTGCACTGAGAGCTGGCTAGCTGTGAGAGCTAAGGCTTTGTATAATTCCTATGTATTTCCACCTTGTATGATAATACAGATAGTGGGGTTTTCAGCTGAGGCTTTCCCCAAAGTATTTTCATGTGTATTTTGCCATTGATTCTTTTTCTTTTGGTTATATTATTTAGCTTGATCTTTAAGCTTCCGCAAATTGATAGTAGAATTAAGTTATAGTATTTTGCTTTGATTTATGTTGCATTATTGGGTTAACCTACAACAGATTTTCTACATGGTATCAGAGCTGTGAACAGTATATTGAGAAGAGAATTCGAAGTTTGAAGTTCGGGGTTGCAGGTGCAAATCGAATTCATATCATAATTCAAGGTTGGCCAATGGCATTCTATGGCTTGAGACTCGAGTATGCCTTGGAAGGTAGCTCAAATTACATGGCATGGAAAGATAGAATGGAAGATGTATAAGAAGATAATGGCTTGAAGGAATTCATTGATCAAGAAATCCCAAAGCCGGCTTCAACTAATGCACAAGAGTTGGCTGAGTGGAAGAAGTGTGTGGCAAAGGTGAGAAGGATCATCCTTGAGGGAGTTAGAGACCATACTGTCTCGAGTCTCCATGGGAAGGATACTCCATTTTCAATGTGGAAGACACTGAAGGACCTTTACCAGAATAGTAGCGAGCAGAGGAAATTGGTGCTCAAGGAGAAGCTTCGAAGAATCAAGATGGAGAAGGGCAATACTATTTCCACATATCTAAATAAGCTCACCACCTATAGAGATGAGCTTAGTTGTGTGGGAATAATTACTGTCGATGATGATATGGTGAGCCTCACTCTACTTGGCCTTCTAAAGGGTTGGAATAGCTACCAGGACTCTGTGAATGGAAGGGAGAAACTGTCGGATTGGGAACGATTGTGGTCGGGTCTTATGCAGAGGAGATTAGGAGGAGCACACAAGATGGTTCTTCATCCAAGAATGATGATGAAGAAAATCTGCCTTAGCAAGTAAGGCAAGGAAAGGGAAGGGGAAGGCTTCCCATTCCAAATCAAATTCTTCTCATGGAGGGAAGAAGGGTGACATGTCTAAAGTAAGATGCTTTAATTGTCACAAGATGGGACATTATGCGACTAAATTCCCATCGAATAAGTCCAAGAAGGGATCCTCAGAAAGATCGGAAGGTGAGGCATTAGCCTCTCAGTGAAAAATGGACTTTACCCTCATCGCATGCATGGTGTCATCGATGATGGGTTGTGTCTGGTATCTTGACAGTGGAGCCTCATTCCACATGACCAGTGATAAAATTTTATACAGTGCCTTGGAGGAGAAAGACCTCAAGATGCGCATAGAGATGGGTGACGACGGAAGGTATAGTGTTTCAAGAGTGGGCACGGTTGCTTTTCAGAGGGAGCATGGAGCTCCTATCACCTTGACAAATGTGAAGTATTTGCCTGGACTGAAGAAGAACTTGGTATTGGTCAAAATGTTGGAGGACAAAGGCTACGATGTTGTCTTCAGTAAAGGAAAGGCCTTCCTAAGACACATAGCCATGGGTCAGACCAAGAGGATAGGGATTCGGGTGAAGAATCTCTATAAACTAGAGGTATATGATTGTGCAGCATTGAGTATGAAAGCAGAATTGTTGCAAAGCCAAGACATTGGCGAGTTATGGCACAGGTGATTGGGCCATTTGCATCATGGGGCTTTGAAGATAATGCAGCAAATATCTACTAGACTTCCCAAAGGTAAACTTGAGCAAGTTGACACATGCAAAGGTTGTACCTTGGGAAAGTACACCAAGTCTTCCTTTCATGATCGAGACAGTCGAGCAGAGGCTATCTTAGAGTGAGCTCATACTGATGTGTGTGGACCATTCTCGATGGCATCCACAGTGAAGCAAAGGTATTATGTGATTTTCATTGATGACTATTCTTGTAAATGCTGGATTTATTTCATGCAGAAGAAGGACCAAACCTTCACAAAGTTTTGTGAGTTCAAAGCTTTGGTCGAAAAGAGTCAAGGAAGAAGATCAAGGCCTTGAGAAGAAACAATGATGGATAATATGTCTCTCAAGAGTTTAAGGACTTCTGTGCAGAGGAAGGAATTAAACAAGAGTTGACAACACCTCATAACCCACAGCATAATGGGGTGGCCAAGAGGAAGAACAGAACTATTGTAGAGGCAGCACGGGCAATGCTACATGACCAAGGCCTACCACTTCACTTGTGAGCTAAGGCATGCAACACATCAGTCTATTTGCAGAATAGAAGCCCGCATCGTATACTTGGGATGAAGACACCAAAGGAAGCTTTCTCTGGTAAGATACCAGATGTGGATCACTTCAGGATCTTTGGCTCATAGGTATATTGCCATGTGACAAAGGATGCATGCAAGAAGCTTGAGCTGACAGCAGAGTTGGGGATATTTGTAGGGTACACTAATACACCTCACAACTATCGGGTGTACTTTCCTACCAGCTGGAGGACAGTGGTTTGTAGAGATCTCAAGTTTGATGAGCAGAAGGCCATGTGAGTTTCCCTTGAGAGGGAGCTCCAACTACAGGCTGTGGAGGAACTGTTGGTTCCTAAGGAGGAGGAGCCTCAGACTAATGCGGTGCAGCCGCATGCAGAGGTTCTAGGAGTGGAAACATCCACTCAAGCAGAGTTTTCCAGAGATGGAAGGAAGCGCACAAGAGAAGCTGACAAATTGTTGGAGGATGCGAGAGAGAATGTGGGAGCACCATCTTCTCAATGCAAACAGAGGAGGTCACCTGAGAGGTACACTGGATACATGGCCTTTGCTGGGGAATGTGTTGAGACCGAGCCATCTTCCTTTGAGGAAGTAGTGCAGCAGCCGATTTGGGTTGATGCTATGGTGGAGGAGTATGACTCCATATTTTGTAATAGTGTTTGGGACGTGGTTCCGAGACCAGAGAACAAGTCAGTTGTGAGTTCCCGTTGGCTTTACAAGGTAAAGAAAGCTGTTGTGGTAGTGTGGAGAAGCATAAGGAAAGATTTGTTGCCCATGGCTTTTCACAGGTTGATGGGAGGATCATGTTGTTACAGTATATTTCGACAGAGGAGCAAGATGCTGACATTTTGACAAAGGCATTGTCAAAGTGTAAATTCAAGTTCCATAGAGACAAGATCAGGGTGGCAGATAATCCCTTTCTTGTTGAGAGGGAGTGTTGAAATATGGCAACAATAATATTCCAATTTAATTTGTCCTTGAATTAAATTGTGAATTAAAATCAAATTTAATCTTAACAACTACTTGGAAATAATTGATTAATTCATTTTGAATTAATTAGTTGGAGAAATTCAAGTTAGAAGTCTTTTTGAAGTCATGCAAGAGTTATCCCTTAAATTAAGGAGATAAGATTGAGTTATATTTGAGTTGTAATTAGTTAACTCAGTTTACTGAGTTAAGTCTAGTTAAATTAGTTCCAAACTGTTTGAGGAACTAATAGAGAGTTAACAGTCAGTTGATGCATGCATGCACTCAACTAGTGTACTCCAGTTAACTGAAGATTCCCTCATTAGAAACTCATGCATGTCTATTCTAAGAAAGACCCAGTGGAGATTAAATTCAAGGATAGTGTACTATCAGTTGCATGTATTTTCTTATAAATAAAACTCATGCATTCAGTCAAAGCATCATTCCTTGAGGATTGCACAGTTCTGACAGTGTGTGAGATAGAGTTACACTTGGTAACAGGAGAATCATCCCAGAGGAACAACGCAAGGAAATAGGAGCTTGGAGGGCAAAGAGGAGGCT
The DNA here is from genome assembly GCA_031772625.1 of Pinus tabuliformis. NCBI lineage: Eukaryota > Viridiplantae > Streptophyta > Pinopsida > Pinales > Pinaceae > Pinus > Pinus tabuliformis. The sequence continues at coordinate 664,244,324 of CM062820.1, read as the reverse complement.
TGAGAGAAGCCAAGATTGCCTGTGAGCATCTATGGATTGTACTGAGAGCTAAGGTTTTGTATAATTCCTATGTATTTCCACCTTGTATGATAATACAGATAGTGGGGTTTTTAGTTGATGCTTTCCCCAAAGTATTTTCATGTGTATTGTGCCATTGATTCTTCTTCTTCTTGTTATATTGTTTAGCTTGATCTTTAAGCTTCCGCAAATTAATAGTAGAAGTAGGTTATAGTATTCTGCTTTGATTTATATTGCATTATCAGGCTAGCCTACATCAGATTTTCTACAAAGATTATATCCACCGGATGCTCTGTTTGAAGATTGTTGCACACATTTTAATGTTGAAAATATCCCTGAGGGTAATGATCCTACTGAAGATGTTTGTGAGACTCCATTCCAAGAAGATATCTACTCACATCAAGAAGCATTGCCCAGTGGTCAAGAAAGAAAAGAAGGAAACATCATCGAGCTGCAAATAAACCCTCAGAGATCTTATTCAGCCAAATTTGATGATTCTCCTTCTTATGATGAGTATGACTCTGATGGGAAGTTGAGTGACACTGAACTACAATAGTCCCAGTCATGGGAAGATGCACAGAAAGAAGAGGCTCCAGGCCACAATTCCCAGCCTTCGCCTGGAGAACAAGTTCAAGAACCTCCTCCAACTTATGATTCATATTATTCAGAGGAGGATGAGATGGTTACAAAGGTTCAAAGGGATTTTTTTACCAGCAAGTGGGGAGAAGGCTCTCAACAAAAAAAAGATCAAGAAGAACCCGAAGTTGAAGGACCAAGCAGTGTCTGTGATTATGTATTGCAGAAAGGTCCCCGTCGGGACTTCTCAGTAGTCCCTCCAGTCCATGGCTCTTACAATTCATAAACTGAAGATTCTATTGCATATTTCCAAGAGGGTTGGCCCATTGACAAATGGGTATAAAAAGATCAGCAACAAGCTTTTCTTAAAAAATCTAAGGCTGAGGAGCTGAATAGTATTTGCGGTTGCCCTAACCAAGAAGATATCGGTCAACAAACTTTTCATGGAAATAAGTAAACTGCAAATTCTTCTTGTCGATTCTATGACCCTGTAGCTGACTACATGATGACATTCTTAAGTAAGAAGCAGAAGTTGTTTCTAGAGCATGTATCCATTTTTTATTTGAAGACTTTTCATGGTGCATGCTTGTTTTGATTTTTAAATTTCAGCAGCATGGAGGCGTTAGGTCTAGCACCCAAATGTTAGCCTGGCTCCATTAGAGGGTTGAACTCACTTAGGTGAATTGAGCCATGTACGTAGGTAGGAGTTGTATATAAATAAGCTCACTAACTGAGCATTTACTTTCCAGTTGTTAGAATTTATTTTTCTACATTTCAGTTTGATGAGGAAAGGACTCTTTGCAAATAAAGTTTCATGGAGATTTTTTGGTTATATAAGTTCATTATATTTTTAACTCCATGCCTAATGGTGAAGGCTACTAGTCTGCAGGTTATCAGCACCTTGCCAGCAAGGCACTATCCCTAGTTGGAGCCAATGTTGTCACTCACTGCAAAATGTGTTTTCAGTTGCCCAAAGGGAAAAAGAGCAGTGACATTTGAAGCCATCTTCCAAGCCATAAAAGCTCTCAAATCTAAATAGGTCCCTTTCCATTGGATAGTGCTCAGAATAAGATTTCCCACGATACATGGAAGTCTAAAAATGGACTTCTGGATCAAAATTTAGAGCAGATTGAAGCTGCCCTTTGAAAGCTAGAAAACAAAGAGAAAAAAACCAAGGGTAAGGTCCCAGCATATCGAAGGTCCCGACTCATTGCAGATCGCATATCACAACATTAGGAAGCATGGAATTTATCACTTCATGTAGTAGAGCTCTGATATTGACATATCAGTAGTCGACGATTCTAAGCCATATCAATGATCGCAGGTCCAGTAGCAGAGCAAAGTGAAATCAGCGATCAATGATCATCGATGTCACAAATCAGCAACCGGGTGGTTTCAAAGTACAGTGTAAATGAAAGTCGGTGACCAGGCCGTATCACATATCAGTGATCAACATTTTCAAAAGTGATAACTCTAAAATGTTGTGATATCGTGAGTTATGATATGTTAGTGTTTAAGCGTTGGGGAGCGTCGATTTCGATTAACAAAGAAATTCAACGCAAAACCAAGGGTAGGCGGGCCTTTTCTCTCTCCTCCAACAGGAAGCATGGCAACACAAGATTGGTCTTGATAAAGACACATGGAAACTAATGTCAGCATGACATGGTGGTATGGAGAGACACATGGCATGCTAATCTAGCATTTTTAGGGTTCCTATGGAGGCATATATGGGTGACACATATCACCACTCAGGAAGTGCCACATGGCATTGATGACGTCACATCGACAATCGTAAATTGGAGGTTGAGGCTTATTGACACTTTGTAACACAGTGTACACATGGGAAAGTGCAATAAAGGGACTCCGATAAGAGGGTTGGCCCGCGGTCGCATAAAGAGCCAAGGAACCAAGGGCTAAGCACTAAAGGGCTATCGCAATTGGGGACCGCAAACATGTTGCGGCTCCAATATAAAAACTCTGATTGAAGGGCTATGATACAGGGGCTGGCACACGGTCACAAGGAGTCAAAGAACCAATGGATAAGGTAGAAGGGGCTAATCAGAGATCGGCGTTCGCAGTTTTATAAATCTTGTTCAGTTTAAAGTTCCTAAAGTGCCTGAGCCCCAATACACTTGTATGATCATTTCATGAGGCAGACTTCATTCTAGTGGATTGATAAAGGAAGGAAAGTGGACGAATGAGTTGGCAGTTGTTCTTAGGACATGTTATGGCAATCATGGATGATCGCTCCTAGTTCCTGTGAGTAGTGAAGCTAAATAGTTAAGGTGAAAGCAACAGGTAGACTAGCTAAATCATCGAGGCAGAGACGTGGCCTAAGCAGAGGCCATAACAGGGGCGTCAGGGGGATATTTTCCTCCCATCATATTTCAATTTTCTTTATTTCTGGTTATTCTGTATTTCTGTGTATTTTCAAGAAAGGAATCAAATCCTTTGTAATCATTTAGGCATCAGAGCTATCGCACGTCGAGACAGCTAGTCGATCAGACAGTTGGCCCTTGGTTGAGATATTTTGTAACTGATATTTCAAGATCCCCCTCTTCTTAGAAATAGGGGGAAGAAACACTTAATAAAGGTTCCAATATTTTGCACCTGTAGAGGGCAAAATTCTGAGATTCCACTTTTGGTTCTATTTGCCTGTTCATGAGGGACTCATAGGATGTATTGCTGAATGTAAATGGACTCGTGAATGGGACTCCTTTTGAAGACTAATGAAATTCTTTGGTGATTCCAATCATTGCAATGCGTAGTATGTTTTCCCCTCTGTAAATCTCATTTTGTATCTGTTTTTCCTTCTATGAAATGGTGTAATGAAGTTGTCAGTTTATCCCTTGTTCATGATTGTATATTTGTTACTAAGTAGTAGCAGTACCTGTGTTAGCTGCAAATGTACTTATGCACTTGTAATGTGCACAAATTTACTTATGATGTTTGGTGATAGAGGTACCCATGAGGTATATGACATGAAACCTTAATTTGCGCTCCACTCTTTCCGCTCTTTCATCTCCTCAATCTTCCATACTTCTGCCAAAATATTGTTGCTTAGGATTATGTCTTGTTTATAGCCCTATGCATCGGATTCCCCTCCTTTCTTTCCTCCTCTTTATCTTACTACAATGCCAATATTGAGGTTTCTTAGTGTTGTGTGTTGGTGTTGAGGCCTCAGAAATCTGTGGCAACAACAAGGGGGATAACCACCCGGTCTGGACCTTAAAGCAGCTCCTTTTCCATTTGGGATAGTGGCTCCGACTGGGTATGATGGGACTAGTTTCCCAATGTTTTGGGTTTATATGATTTGTGGGATTTTTTCTAATGATTCGCAAAAGAATAACTAGAAATTAACAAAATTTTATTCTAAGATGCAAAACTTTAAATTAAATCTATTTTAATCTAACCCAGGGTATTGTTGGTTTTATGTGATATAAAAAGATGTCTGTGCAATCTATGATGATATAGATCAATCGTAGATTATATAGAGTTAATATATTGTAAGATAATTCCTTTGAAAAAATAGTTAATCAAAAGAATTGTGAAAAACATATCACATATTCTAATGATCACATATAAAACAAACCATTCTCTATTCTAATATCGTACAATAGTGCAACTAATACTTCAAACATAGATGATAGATTTCATACATAATTCATGAAAGATAAAATTATCACTAATACTAGAACAAAGATTTAGCAAACATGATAATAGTACCAAATGTGTACCATTCTGCTCATTTGACCAGTGACAATAGGCCACAATCAATCTTCTACCAATGAGTATCTCAAAGAATACAATAGTGCATCAATAGTGATCAACAAAAAGATATTTGATTGAAAAGACCATGTTCCATGATTCCATCAAGGCATCTACAAATTTACGATAGTGCATTCTTTGTAAATGTTCTTAATAAAATTTTGGACCCTTCCCTAAATGCATGAGAAGGGTTTAAACACTATTCTTAATTAACTAAAAATAACTTATACAAAACATCTATGAGGAGGTTTCAAATAACCTTCCTCATTCCTAGTATCCAACTTTCCAAAAATAAAAATGCTCAGAAATGACTCAGATCTTCATTGATTAATCACCGCTGGAAGCTTTGCCTCTCAGCTCACAAATGTCAGACATTGGCCTGACTTGTGGTGGCATCCTGAATTGTGTTCTCAACTTCCCTACAAATATAGCATCATGTAAAGGTGGTAGCATTCTTTGTACTGAATCCAAGGAGCAATTCAAGGTCATGATCTGACTGTGTGGTTTGACCAAAAGTTGCCATACTGCTTCCCAGTCGGTTTTTGACAGCCCCTCAATTGTTTCTTTTTGTAGCTGACTCTTATTCTTCCAATTCTCGTCTAATGATTTAAGATCGGGAAGTGTTTTTGGATCACTCTCCTTTATGAGGTTAGATGTGTGCAACATGTGATTTATTGTTTTGATAATGCTTTTTGAAATACCCGATGCTCTTTCTATTGCTAGTTCGGCCTATTTCACCTGTGAGTCCCAATTAGTGAATAGAATATCCTTATGTCTTTCGTTGATCTTCGGGAGACTTGACCTTTTCCCTTCATCTGAATCCTGCCATTCAATATAATTAGAGATCTTAGAATTGAGTTCATTGAACTCAATTCTTTGATCAATAATGATGTTTGTTAATTGTTCACTAGTATTCAACTATGGAATGATATTTGATATATGTTGGAGGAAGAGCTTCTTTTGCTTTGACAGTAAAGTATTCAGTGTTAAAGCCTCATTAATGAATTCCTCTGCAGTAGGAATATCCTTATACTTTGCTAGGTCACTCTTTAGCTCCTGGATTTGTTTGTTTTTAGCAGATAAGTCATTTTCATGACTTATTCTCAGTACTTCCATATCCTGTTGTAGCTTATGAAGCTGCTCCTCTGCTTGATGGTTCACGCTGGCTCTTTCTTCATCTAACTGTCGCTATAATAGTGTGATTTAGTCGTCTTTTTCTTTAATCAAAATAGAGACTTCGGTTGCTTTGTCGATTGTTGTTGTAGCATAGGCTCTGGAAAATTGAGATAGCCGAGTCAAATGTTCGGTCGGATTTATTTGTGTGTCCTTCCATAGGACATCCATAAATTCATGTTCTGAAGGAGTTTCGATTCTCCTCCTCTTCCTCTATCTTTTTACAACAACTTTATGAAGAGGGCTGTAAAATACGTCTAGAGGAGGGATATATGTTACATTCAAGACAATTTCAGTAGTTGGGTCTGCAGGAATTACCTTTGTATCTTGGAAACTTGTTTTTGGACCTTCAGTGGTCACTGTTGCTATTTTCCCTAGTGGGGTCTAAAATCCTGTGGGTTCTTGTGTTGATGATACCTTAGGGGTATCCTATAGTTTGTCATTGAATGCATCCCATAAATTTTCTAATTCATATGTTTTTGCTTCCTGGCCTTGCGACGTGCCTACCTTAGTCTACTCTTAAGACTTGGTTCCAATTCTATGATCAATAATCCAAAATTCTTGTGGAAGGTATTCTAATATTTGTTCTCTAAACTCCTGGAATCTTCTCAATTTCTCTGGATTGAACTTTCTCTTGACTGCATTCAGAATCTACTCAAAATTCTCAGTTGATTCCAGTAAATCTTCAAACTCATCTACTGTATGAGTTACAAGTCTGATCTTAACTGAAAGGGTGAATTTGTTTGCTACTTGTTGTGGATCAAAAGAACTTGCTAGTAGAACATGGACCTTTAATAACTACAAATTATGATATTCTTTATACTCATGACCATAATTAAAAAGGGTAAATGATCCACACTGAAGGGGAAAATTTGGCCATAGGGATTTCTTCATTTCCCTCAATGTTTTTGTGAGGCCATTTCCTACTATTTGGTATGCTACATCCCTTGCCAATAGTTTATCCGAGACATACATAGGGAGGACATGTGGAAAAGCTTGGCTACCAAATATCATGATATAAGAGAAGGATTCTTCAAGAAAATACCTTCTAATTTCTTGGTGGTCTACTATAGCTTCTTTTGTGAATCTCGGACATCTTTTGTTGAAAACTAACTGATGTAAGGGAAGAACAACTCCATGGCATAATTGGTGAAAATGTGGAATAAAATCTTGTTCCCACATTTGCTTATAACTTAGGAAGATAGGAGTAGGATCATTGGTATTCCATTTCCAACCCATGGTTGGAAAATGAGTGCATAAACAAATAGCATCGAAGACATATGCATACATGAAGAATTGGGGAACTGCTCTAGAGGAGGCAGCCCTGGTTTGGTGATATTCAGTAATCGCTTTGGCCAAATTCTCAGACAGAATGGTTGCCCAATTCATAATGTGAGAATTAACACAAGCATCAATTAAAGGAACCCAATTGATCGAGAACTTAGTATTATCAGGGAGACCATACAACCTACATAGCATAGAGGCTGCAAAATTATAAGGGTTGGCTAAAGAAGTAATGGGGTACATACCTGCTTTATCTTGTTTGTATTTATTGTCTCTTCTCATCCATTCCCGTATCATTTGAAACAGGTCTTCATTTTCCTTTACAAACTTTGCAACAAACTATTTGTCGTAAATGTCATGGGCATCAGGTAGCTTGTACATTTGTTGTAAATCTTCGGCTCTGAAAGAACCCAAGACTGTGTTTTTAGCTGTCTTGATAAGTCTGTCTTCCACTTATGTATTCTCTACTACCCATCTTATCATATCTATGTATGGCAAGAGCCTAGCCCTTGCTGCTATTCGATGAAGGAAAGAGCATGCAGCATCTCTGAACTGTACTCCTGACGGTTTTGTGCTGTCAGCAGTTGGTCGAATATCTGTTACTTCAAGGTTTTCATTCTCCAGCGTAGTATAGATAGTTTGCCATGCAGTGGCACCTCCATCTGCAATGCATACTGTATCTGTAAAAATGGACGACATATCTATGCTTTCGGTTTTTGCGATAGATTACTTAGTATGCTTCTGCATCACCTTTCGAATGGACATCACTTGAGCGGAGTTCCTATTAAAACCAACAGCAATTAATTGTCACGTAAAATAAAATATTTGATGAAATGACTAAACTTTGTAAGAAAATATCCGGGAGCGGGTTCAGCATTAATCAACCATAATGAACACCATGATTACATGCATAGGGATGATAATTGTATTAAATCATTCTGACCTAACTCGTGTCCAACTTAAAAACTCTATTAAACATTTGTCAAATCCATCATATCGGATATTTAAGATATAGCGCGAATGAAACTTTGTTGATGGATCTTGCGATATGCGATATGCGATATCGCAAAATCGCAAGATCGCAATATCGGGATATCGTAATATCGGAGTTTTGATAGATAACAATTAAGCTCTTGCCATAATATCCTCCGATGTGCGATATGCGATCAGGATGTCACATGCAAAGTTCAATCGCAAGTCACATATCGGTATTTTTTGAATGTGCTTAACTTTGTTACCAAGGAATTATGCAATTTGTGATTTGCGATGAGGACTTTAATATGTTTTAAGTTAGATTCAAAAAGGGCTCTTTAAAAAGTAACAATTTTCTGAGAGTTGGCATTTTATTCAAAAATGGGGAAAAATTCAATTTTTAAAAGGGTCCCCATTTGTATTATATATAATAAAAATGGGGGGGTTGTTGTATAGCACAACAATTGGCGATTCACTTGGGAGAACCAGCTATCTCTGATTAGTTTCTTTGACATTTCTCAAACTTTCAAAACAAGAAAAGTTGTGAAAGAATAAGAATTGTATGATTCATAAATTAAACAGTGTTTCTATGGAATATAAAGTATTCACCTATCTCACTTCTTTTCTTACTCAACTCTTTAGGTGATAAAACATAAATGTTTGTACCAGTCAATACTTAGATTTATAAAGATAAAGTAGGTATTCTCTTAAAATTGGCTTTATAGATTTTTACTCATTTATCATAGATAGAGCCCCTGCTGCCAGCAGGCGTTCATAGCCTCGACAGGGTTATCTTTTAACCAACAATGATTCATAGTCCCATCTGAAATTGATTCCTAATTTCAAAATTTAATCAAAATTTTATTCAATTTCCTTTCACTTGGAACTTGTTTCTTTTTTATGGTACTTTTCACTTTAAATATTCTTAAAAGCCATTGTCTAGGCTTGGTAACCTGATGGTAACAATGTCATTCACTAGTTGTAATTTAAACTGAACAAGCTGGCTCGTGATGAGACCCCTTGTCTTTTGATTGTTTCAATCATTAGCTATTACCCTCTTAAGATATGCAGTATTGGTAATATCAGTCTAGGTTATTTTCCTGTGATCATGATAAACAAGGTGATGACACTCATTATCTTTTAAGTTTTGAATATTTTTTAATTACACTATGAAAAAGAAATTTTTATCAGATGGGGTGAATCATTGGCTCATTTAAGAGTTATGGATGATAATTATAGAGTTGGTAAATACCTTTTGTAGAGAACCCTTGCTAAGTTACTGGTTCTTTTCTTGACTGGTACAAAAACATCTATACTTTATAAAATCTAGAGTCTTTTCAGAAACTAAATGCCTTTAGTAAATTCAAAATTTTACCAAAGGAATAAGGTTTATTTAAATCTCATATTTATAATTATCCTTCTACTCTTCTTATTTATAGAAGCGAGAAAAAATCAAGTAAATTATCATAAACTTAAAATTTTGAATAGCCAAAAAGAGATACTATTCAATCTTTATTTTCCTAAAAAAAACAACAACAACAACAACAAAACAAAACAAAACAAATAGACAAATGAACAAACAAACAAAACAAAACAAAACAAAAACAAAAAAACAAAAACAAAAACAAAAACAAAAACAAAAACAAAAACAAAAAAAAAAAAACAAAACAAAACAAAACAAAAACAAAACAAAACAAAACAAAAACAAAAACAAATACAAAACAAAAAAAAACAAAAAAAACAAAAAAACTAAAGTTTAACTTCTAAGAAAAATATTTTTTAAGAATTTGCCCGTTTACAGGTAAAGAGTCTTTCCTACAAATCTTGGAACAAAAAGGTGGATGGGCCTAATTTCTCTATGACTTGAAATGGACCAAGCCACAGTCTTTGGAATTTGGTATGTTTACCGTTGTCCTCATGTGCCTTATCCCACTTCAAAACAAGATCTCCAATTTCAAAAGTTCTTGGACTGGTGGATGTTGTATCAAATGAAGCTTTAACTATCTGTTGATGATGAGCATGTATTGCTTTGGCTTTCTCTCTCTATTCTTCTAATTTAAGGATTTGACCATGTCTAAGTTGAAGAGAAGAAGAGGGGTTTTCATCAATAAATTGAACTAAAGCAAGAGATGGTATTGTTATGTTTGTGGGTAGAATTGCTTCTTTCCCATAAACCAATACAAATGGAGAAGTACCTATTGAGGTCTTTTGAGTGATTCTATCTGCCCAGAGAGAAAATATTAGTGCTTTATGCCAGTTCTTATGATTTTTCTCTACAGTCCGTTTGATAATTCTAATCAGGTTCTTATTTGTAGATTCAGCTAATCTGTTACCTTGCAGATAATAGTTAGCTGAGTATTTAAGTTTAAAACCTCTTTTCAAAGAAAACTCTACCATAGCATTTCCGGAAAAGTAAGATGCATTATCAAACATTAAAGCTGATGGGAGACCAAACCTAGTAATTATAAACTGATCAATGAAATCCATAATGTTTTGGGTGTTAACTACCTTTAATGGGATAGCTTCTACCCACTTTGTAAAATAATCAGTTGCAGTTAGAATATACTTATGTTGTTTGGAGGAGGTTGGAGTTATTTCACCAATAATATCTAACCCCCATTGTTCAAATGGTTGTTGTATATTCACTGGATTCAACGGGAGTGCTGCTTTGCTTTCTCTTCCTACTGCGGTTTGACATACTTTGAATTTCCTCGCATATTCATGTGCATCTTTGAAAAGGGTTGGCCAATAGTACCCGGCATGCAGAATTTTATGTGTTGTGGTATTTCCTCTGAAATGACCTCCAGCTGGCCCGTCATGTAATTCCTGCATTACCTTTTCAGCTTCAGGTTTCTCTAAACATCTTAATAATACATTATCATAGTTTCTTCTAAATAACACATTATCAATTAATTGATACTAATTTTCTTTAAGCCTTAGAGCACACTTAACTATATAATTGAGATATAATGGAGCATGTCCATTTTTCAAGAAAAATTTCAGATCAGCATATTGTGATTGAGAATCGTTGAGGCTTACCTCATATAATTGCACTTCACTAGATTTATCGTCCTCTGTCATTAAATGAGAGGCTCCAATTAGCATTCTGCAAAAAACTTGACCTCTAATAATTTTTTCAAGATGTATTTCTACATCATATTCTTGAAGTGCAGTAACCCAATTTACTCTCTTCTCTCCTACTTCTCGTTGGATTAACAGTTGCCTTATAATGGGGTAAGGTACTATTATCTTACTGTGTGTTTTTAGGAGAAAAGGTCTAAAATGTTTCAAAGTTTTAAATACAGCAAAAGCCTATTTCTCACAGCTGAATAATTTATCTCAGCACCTTGTAAGTTAGAACTAAAGAATGAAATAGGTGCTTCAACGTTCTGATCATTTAGCTATGTCAAAATTGTCGTGCAAGAGATATCAGAAGAGAATGTGTATAATACAAATGGTTTTAGGAAATTACGAGTTGTTAAGGAAGGGGCCCCAATGATGGATTTCTTTATCAACCCAAAAGAATCTTTCTCATCTTTTCCCCATTTAAAAATTGAACTTTTTCGGATCATTGACTATAGGGGTAAGATGATTTGAGAAAAATCAGGAATAAATCTTTTTACAAAGTTAATTTGTCCTAAAAATGATTGCATCAGTTTTTTGTTATATGGCAAGGGAATGTTTTCAATTTCTTGAATCCTATCGGGATCGATATAGATTCCTTTCTTAGATACCATGAATCCTAATAATTTACCTTCTGCCAAGGTAAAATAAGATTTTTTAGGATTCAAAGAAATGTCGAATTTCTCACATCTCTCAAAGATTTGTTTTAGGTGACTGATATGGTTGTTTCTATGTTTAGAATAGACAGTGATGTCATCTAAATATATTACAACTAAATTGTTGATTAGTCCTCTAAAAGCTATGCCCATAGCACATTGAAATGTAGTGCCAGCATTAATCAATCCAAACAGCATCTTTTGATATGCATATGTTCCCCATTTTGTCCTAAATGTAGTCTTTAATCTATCATCTAGATGAACCATAATCTGATTGTAACCTGAAAATCCATCAAGAAAAGACATCAATTTAGAACCTGCAACTGACTGCAAAATCTAATCCATGGTAGGCAACAGAAAATTGTCTTTTTGGCAGGCTTTATTCAAATTTCTAAAATCTATGCAAATCCTAATGTCTCCATTATTTTTCTCACATGAACCATGTTTGACACCCATTTTGAATGTCTTACAGGGAAAATGATTTTGGCTTTAAGCATTTTATTGAGTTCAGACTTAATTTGACTTTCTAAGTTTGGGTGGATCTTCCTAAGTTTCTGTTGGACAGGTTTGTCATTTGAAATCATGGGTATAGTATGTTGAATTATAGAAGTATCATATGTTTTGAGATCTGAATAATCCCAGGCAAAGATACTTTTATATTTTCTTAGAAATTTAATGAATGACATCCTTTCATCGGGTGTTAAGCCCAAACCTAGGTTTATGTTTTGAGGTTTATCAGGTGTACCAAGATTAATCAACTCAAATCTTAGAGTAGAACTCTATGTTTTTGAATTGGTGGTCTTTTTAAACCTATCTTTTAAATCATAGAGATCTTCCATCTTGACTACAGACTTGGGAATTGGATTTGCATCCTGTTTATTTTCAATCTGTAAGTCATGTTCATGTTCATCTACGATTTGACCTTCATAAGATCCATCTGATGAAAGAAAGTCGATTATATCTGTATCATCATTAAACACTCTCCAATTTGTTATGTTATCAGGAATGGAAGGCCTAAAAATCAACTCAATCGAAAATCTATCTGGACTAAATTCTTCTGACGGTATCAATTTAGATGCTACATTGGAAAGTAAATCAGCACTTGCATTTTGTAATCTATGGACTGTTGAAATATTAAATGCAGTGAAATGAGAAGTGAGGCTCTGAGCTAATGCTTGATAATGTTTCAAGTGTCCAGAAATATAATGGATTGTTTCCCTGACTTGCTTAGCAATTATTTCAGAATCCCCATACACCTACAAATATTTAACGTTTAATCCAATGGCTTTGTACAGGCCTTGTATCAATGCTTCATATTTGGAAGTATTATTCGTGCATTGAAATTCGAGTCTGCAAGCTAGCATTGTTTTCTCTCCTTGCGGATTGATTAAAATGCAACCTTCTCCTGCACCATCGTCTGATTTTGAACCATCAAAGTATAGAGTCCAGAACAAAGAATGATCTAAAGTTTTATTACTAAGATTAATACATTTAGAAGTGTCTGATTGAGAAAAAATTTCAACCTAAGAAGTAACAGTATTTTCTGGGAAAGGTGAGATTTGGGCATTGAATGAGCCAAGGAATGATTCAGCAGAATAATTTCCAATAATATTATTAGTGAAAATTATAGGCTCGTTCACTCCTTCTAATTCAGTGACTGTATGTTTCATAAATTTTTCACGATCAACTCTAATTTGATTTGGTTTACCATTATATGGTAACCACATGTGTGACCAATCGGTTGCGAAATATCCATGTAGTTTCTCAGACCAATCCCTGCTTAAAATAAGACCATAAAATTCAGGGATGTCTGCCACTAAGACATCAATCACTTGCAGTACCTTTGGGTTGGATGATAATCTAATTGATACTGATAACATTTCTCCAACAACCTCAACTTTTGTTCTATCCAATTGAACTATATGCACAGTAGACTTTTGAGGGGTAACATTAAGTCTTGCACACAGAGATCTTGGCATGATATTCGAAGAAGCTCATGAATCAATGAGACAATTATGAACATTTTTATTGAAAATTTCATAAGTCAAAAGGAAAGGAGGAGTGTGAGAACTAGATCTATCACCAATCAAAACAAGATCATTTGATTTTACCTTGTTTGAAGGTGACAGGGGTTTTCCCATATCTTTGTCAGCTTGGGCTATAACCGGTGGTGGTATGGGAGCTACATGAACTACCTTGAGTTCTCTCAGTAATATTTTCTATTGTTGTTTGAGTTTGGTCATTTCATATAATGAAATGTTTGCCTTGGTCTTTTTCATGTCTTCAACTATATTGTATTCCACTGTATCTGAAACTATCAAAGTTTTGGAAGTATCTAGGGGAATAGGATCAGTTTGAACAGTTTTAGATTTCTTATTCACTGCTTTCTCCTTTGTGGGAGGAGATTTCTGTTTCTGATTTGGTATAGTTGAGTCAGCAGATGTTTTGCTCCTTGTAGATGCAGGCATAGCCTCTCTTTCTTCTTCGGTGGGGAGAATAAAGTCCCATAACCCATTTAATTCGACTTCTTCTTCAGGTTCTGGTTCTTCTTTAGTTGTTGAGGCGTCTTCAACATCTTGATCCAATTCAGCACTTGAAATCACATTCGGGGGCTGAGATGGTGAAGTAGGACTTCTATTGTATGGGTGATATGCTTTCTTAGGAACTGATGATTCAGCTACTTGTTTCTTTATTTCAATCATATCATTTGACATAGTTTTCAAGACTTTTTGAAGACCTTCAAGATCGAATGGATCCTTTGGGGCTTTCTTTTTTTATTCTTGGCTAAAAGTCACTTTTTTAGATTTCTTATCTTCCATCTCAGATCGTTTTTCTAAAGCTAGAATTCTCTTTTCTACAAACAGGGCTTCTTTCATGTTTTCTAAAAGAGTAGCCTTACTGGCTCTATCTACAAAAATGGCTATATTAGAAGGTAAAGCAGAAATGTACCACTCTATTTGTACATCAACAACAGGTTTAGAAGCAGCTGGGATTTTGTTTAATAACTTGTTAAATCTGGAGTTGAAATCTTTGATCCTTTCACCTGAATTTGTTTTCAGGTTAGAGAGAGCATTGATTAAAGATGCCACAGTTCTATCGTCTCCAAATTTTGCAAGAAACAGTTGTTCAAAAGTTACCCAGTCTGTTATAGTTCCTGCTAGAAGAGAAAAGTACCAGGATCCCGCAGATCCTTTAAGAGTATAGGGAAACAATCTTACTACAATATCTTCATGCGCAACTCCATTCAAATTCATGGCCAACATAAAATTGTTGATGTGTTCTTCAACAGGAAGACCATCATCTGGATTGTATTTGGGTAACCATTTCTCTGGATGATCAGGAAGAGGATGTGGGTTTGCAAACAACACGGCACTAGGATTAGTCCAAGGCTGATTAGCCATAACTTGAGTTGGGATTTGAGAAGATATAGAAGCAGATCCAGAAGTAGTAGGTATGGATGTGGAACTTACAACTGGACTAGTACTACTTGTGGTAGCACTAATTGTTTGAGTAGAAGAAATGGAAAGATGAGAAGATGTGAATGGAGGTGTAGTGAATGAGGGAGTGAATGGAGGGGAATTTTATGTGACCTCACTCATATCTAACTTAGATCTAGACACAAAAACTTTCTTACATTGTGAATGTATTGGAAACTCAAAAGGAGGTATTCCGAGTTTATCACTTTTTGATCACGTTAGGATACCAGTTTCTCTAAATAGTGAAGTAACACTTTCTTCAAAAGCTTTGGGTTTATCAAGCTTCTTAGCAAAAATAGATATTCGTTCTAGTTTATGAACTAAAGACTGAACTTCAAGAAATTCTGGAGTATATTCTAAAGAAGGTAACTGTCAAGATACTTCAGGAGATGAGGGGGAAGTTTCTACAACTTCTGACTTCTGAGTGGGTGACTTAGAACGTGATCGAGAAGTTGTAGGATTTTTTGAGGGAGATTGACTCTTGTGAAGGCTTCGAGTTTGAGATTTAGATTTATAGGCCATTCATAGTTGGGGCCCTCCTTCTAGCGCCAAAAATGTTGAGGCCTCATAAATCTGTGGCAACAACAAGGGGGATAACCACCCATTCTGGACCTTAAAGCAGCGCATTTTCCATTTGGGATAGTGGCTCCAGCTGGGTATAATGGGACTAGTTTCCCAGTGTTTTGGGTTTATATGATTTGTGGGATTTTTTCTAATGATTCGCAAAAGAATAACTAGAAATTAACACAAATTTATTCTAAGATGCAAAACTTTAAATTAAATCTATTTTAATCTAACCTGGGGTATTGTTGGTTTTATGCGATATAAAAAGATGTCTATGAAATCTATGATGAAATCGATTAATCGTAGATTATATAGAGTTAATATATTGTAAGGTAATTCCTTTGAAGAAATAGTTAATCAAAAGAATTGTGAAAAACATATCACATATTCTAATGATCACATATAAAACAGACCATTCTCTATTCTGATATCATACAATATTGCAATTAATACTTCAAATAGAGATGACATATTTCATACATAATTCATGAAAGATAAACTTATCACTAAGACTAGAACAAAGATTTAGCAAACATGGTAATAGTACTAGATGTGTATTGTTCTGCTCATTTGACGAGTGACTATAGGCCACAATCAATCTTCTACCAATGAGTATCTCAAAGAATAAAATAGTGCATTAACAATGATCAAAAAAATGATATTTGATTGAAAAGACCATGTTCCATGATTCCATCAAGGCATCTACAAATTTACGATAGCACATTCTTTGTAAATGTTCTTAATAAAATTCTGGACCCTTCTCTAATTGCATGAGAAGGGTTTAAATACTATTCTTAAATAACTAAAAATAATTTATACAAAATATCTATGAGGAGGTTTCAAACAACTTTCCTCGTTCCTAGTATCCAACTTTCCAAAATTAAAACTGCTCAAAAATGACTCAGGTCTTCATTGATTAATTACCGCTGGAAGCTTTGCCTCTCAGCTCACAAATGTCGGACATTGGTCTGACTTGTTGTGGCATCTTGAATTGTGTTCTCAACTTCCCTGGAAATATAGCACATGTAAAGGTGGCAGCATTCTCTGTACTGAATCCAAGGAGCAATTCAAGGTCATGATCTGACTGTGTGGTTTGACCAAAAGTTGCCATACTACTTCCCAGTTGGTTTTTGATAACCCCTTAATTGTTTCTTTCTGTAGTTGACTCTTATTCTTCCAATTCTCATCTAATGATTTAAGATCAGGAAGTGTTTTTGGATCACTCTCCTTTATGAGGTTAGATGTGTGCAACATGTGATTTATTGTTTTGATAATGCTTTTTGAAATACCTGATGCTCTGTCTATTGCTAGTTCGGCCTATTTCACATGTGAGTCCCAATTAGTGAATAGAATATCCTTATGTCTTTCGTTGATCTTCAGGAGACTTGACCTTTTCCCTTCATCTGAATCCTGCCATTCAATATAATTAGAGATCTTAGAATTGAGTTCAATGAACTCAATTCTTTGATCAATAATGATGTTTGTTAATTGTTCACTAGTATTCAGATGTGGAATGATATTTGATATATGTTGGAGGAAGAGCTTCTTTTGCTTTGACAATAAAGTATTCAGTGTTAAAGCCTCATTAATGAATTCCTCTACAGTAGGAATATCCTTATACTTTGCTAGGTCACTCTTCAGCTCCTCGATTTGTTTTTTTTAGCAGATAAGTCATTTTCATGACTTATTCTCATTACTTCCATATCCTGTTGTAGCTTATGAAGCTGCTCCTCTGCTTGATGGTTCACGTTGGCTCTTTCTTCATCTAAATGTTGCTGTAATAGTGTGATTTGGTCGTCTTTTTCTTTAATCAAAATAGAGACTTCGATTGCTTTGTCGATTATTGTTGTAGCATAGGCTCTAGAAAATTGAGATAGCCGAGTCAAATGTTCGGTTGGATTTATTTGTGTGTCCTTCCATAGGACATCCATAAATTAACGTTCTGAAAGAGTTTCGATTCTCCTGCTCTTCCTCTGTCTTTTTACAACATCATTATGAAGAGGGCTGTAAAAGACGTCTAGAGGAGGGATATATGTTACATTCAAGACAATTTCAGTAGTTGGGTCTGCAGGAATTACCTTTGTATCTTGGAAACTTGTTTTTGGACCTTCAGTGGTCACTGTTGCTATTTGCCCTGGTGGGGTCTGAAATCCTGTGGGTTCTTGTGTTGATGATACCTTAGGGGTATCCTATAGTTTGTCATTGAATGCATCCCACAACTTTTCTAATTCATCTGTTTTTGCTTCCTGATCTCGTGACGTGCCTAGCTTAGTCTGCTCCTGAGACTTGGTTTCAATTCTATGATCAATAATCCAAAATTCTTGTGGAAGGTATTCTAATCTTTGTTCTCTAAACTCCTAGAATCTTCTCAATTTCTCTGGATTTAACTTTGTCTTGACCGCATTCAGAATCTGCTCAAAGTTCTCGGCTGATTCCAGTAAATCTTCAAACTCATCTACTGTATGAGTTACAGGTCTGATCTTAACTGAAAGGGTGAATTTGTTTAATACTTGTTGTGGATCAAAAGACCTTGATGGTAGAACGGGGACCTTTAATAACTACAAATTCTGATGCTCTTTATATGCATGACCATAATTAACAAGGGTAAATGATCCACACTGAAGGGGAAAATTTGGCCATAGGGATTTCTTCATTTCCCTCAATGTTTTTGTGAGGCCATTTCCTACTGTTTGGTATGCTACTTCCCTTGCCAATAGTTTATCCAAGACATACATAGGGAGGACATGTGGAAAAGCTTGGCTACCAAATATCCTGATATAAGAGAAGGATTATTCAAGAAAATACCTTATGATTGCTTGGAGTTCTGTGATAGCTTCTTTTGTGAATATCGGACATCTTCTGTTGAAAACTAACTGATGTAAGAGAAGAACAACCCCATGGCATAATTGGTGAAAATGTGGAATACAATCTTGTTCCCACATTTGCTTATTAACTTAGGAAGATAGGAGTAGGATCATTGGTAGTCCATTGCCAACCCATGGTTGGAAAATGAGTCCAGAAAAAAATACCATCGAAGACATATGCAGACATGAAGAATTGGGGAACTGCTCTAGAGGAGGTAGCCCTAGTTTGGTGATATTCAGTAATCGCTTTGGCCAAATTCTCAGATAGAATGGTTGCCCAGTTCATAATGTGAGAATTAACACAAGCGTCAATTAAAGGGACCCAATTGATGAAGAACTTAGTATTATCAGGGAGACCATACAACCTACATAGCATAGAGGCTGCAAAATTATAAGGGTTGGCTAAAGAAGTGTAGAAATTCTCACTATAGATTAACTTGATAATACAATATAACTAAAGCAAAATACTTTAATCTACTTCTATAATCAAACTTGTGGAAGCTTAATAGATTTGAGCAAGATCAAGCGGAACACAGATAACCAGAAGAAGAATCTATGCACATGAAACACAAAAGAATACTCAGGGGAAAGCCTCATCTAAAAACCCCTTTATCTATATTATCATACAAGTTGGAAATATCTCAAAATTACACAAATCTTTAGCTCTCACAGCTAGCCAGCTCTCAGTACAATCCTCTCAGATGCTCACAGGCAAAATAGACTTCTCATTAGTCTTCCACACTGCCCTCCAAGCTCCTATTTCCTAGTGCAGTTTTTCCTGGGTGATCCTACGGTTACCCAGTGTATCACTGATCACTCACACTGATATCATACCCTGTAAAACTGCGCAATCCTCAAGGAATGAATTCCTTCTGCATGCATGAGTTTTCCTTATAGTAAAATTCATGCAACTGATAGTACAATGTCCCTGTCTTTAATATCAACTGGGTCTTTCTCAGAATAGAAATGCATGAGTTAATGATGAGAGAATCTTCAGTTATCTGGAGTACACTAGTTGGATGCATGCATGCATTAACTGACTGAACTCAAAATTAGTTCCTCAAACAGTTTGGAACTAATTTAATTGGACTTAACTCAGTAAACTAAGTTAACTGATTATAACTCAAATATAACTCAACCTTATCTCCTTAATTAAGGTATAATCTCCTTAATTTAAGGGATAATTGTTGCATGACTTCAAAAGGACTTCTAACTTGAATTTCTCCATCTAATTAACTCAAGATGAATTAATTAATTATTTTTCAAGCAGCTGGTGAGACTAAATTCGAATTTTAATTCAAGGACAAATTAAAATTGGAATATTCTTGTTGCCACATTTCAATACTCCCTCTCAACAAGAAAGGGATTATCTTCCACCCCGATCCTGTCTCTATGGAACTCGAATTTACACTTTGACAATGCCTTTGTCAAAATGTCAACATCTTGATCCTTTGTCGAAATATAATGCAACAACATGATCCTCCTCGCTACATAGTCTTTGAGATGATGGTGTTGGATATCGATGTGCTTGGACCTATCATGAAATACTGAATTCTCAGAGAGTTTGATACAAATATGATTATCACAATAGATCACAGTTGGATCCATCCTCTAATCAAACAAACCAACTAGAATTTTCCACATCAGGATGGCCTCACATGCTGCCTGACTTGCAGCCATGTATTCAGCCTCTGCCGAGCTAAGTTCAACCGACCTCTGTTTCCTGCTATACCAAGAAACTGCAGCTGACCCAAGGTTGATAATCCCTCCTGATGTGCTCTTCCGATCTGATGGACTCCCTGCCCAATCTGCATCCGTGAAGCCCTATAGCTTCACTCTCTATGTCCGTCTGTACCATAATCCATACTGAGATGTACCTCTGAGGTATCTAAATACATGCTTTGCTGCCTTCCAAAACATCTTGGTAGGCTAAACCATTTCTTGACTCAGCTAGTTCACCGCATAGCAAAAATCTGGTCGTGTTTTCACTAAGTACATCAGTGAACCCACAAGCTGCTTGTACACAGTAGCCTCTACTACTTCTCCTGAAGTAGCATCCTCCTTCCTCCAGTTACCTGCTAGAGGAGTCTACATGGGATTGCACTTCTCCATGTGGAATCTCATGAGTATCTCGTTGGCATACTTTCCTTGAGACACAAACAACTTCCCATCATTTTGCCACACTTCCATGCCAAGGAAGTAATGCATGAGACCCATGTCTTTCATCTTGAATTCTCTTACAAGGTCCTCCTTGCAAGACATGATCAAGTAATCATCACCTATTAAAATGAGATCATCAACATAAAGTACAATGATCAACTGCTTAACTTCACCATGATGTGGTACAGGTTCGCATCCACTTCACTCTTTGTGAAGCCCAACGCGGTGAAGTAGTTGTCTATCCTGGTGTACCAAGCATGAGGTGCTTGCTTCAGCCCATACAAATCTCTCTTGAGTCAGCACACATGCGACTCACAATCGAAGGTCTCAAAACCTTCCGGCTGCTCTATGTACACCTCTTCCTCAATATTGCCATTGAGGAATGCAGTCTTCACATCCATCTGATGGATCTTCCAACCCATATGTGCTAATAGTGCCAACATCGATCTGATAGATGAGTACCTTGTGACAGGAGCAAAATTCTCATCATAGTCAATCCCCTCGACCTGTGAGAAACCACAGGCAACAAATCTTGCCTTATGCTTCTCCACACTACCATCATTGGCTTGCTTTACTGTGTAAAGCCAACGGGAACTCACAACTGACTTGTTCTCCGGTCTTGGAACCACATCCCAAACACTGTTACGAACTATGGAGTCATACTCCTCCACCATAGCATCAACCCAAATCGGCTGCTGCACTGCTTCCTCAACGGAAAATGGCTCGGTCTCAACACATTCCCCAATAAGGGCCATGTATCCAGTATACCTCTCAGGTGACCTCCTCTGTCTGCACTGAGAAGATGGTTCTCCCACATTCTCTCTCGCATCTGACAACAATCTGTCAGCTTCTCTTGTGCACTTCCATCCATCTCTAGAAGACTTTGCTTGAGTGGATGTCTCCACTCTTGGATCCTTTGCATGCGGTTGCTCTGCATCAATCTGAGGATCCTCCTCCTTAGGAACCAAAATTTCCTCCACAACCTCTAGTTGGAGCTCCCTCTCAAGGGAAACTCGCATGGCCTTCTGCTCATCAAACTTGAGATCTCTGTGAACCACTGTCCTCCAACTGGTAGGCAGATACACCCGATAGTTGTGGGGTGTATCAGTGTACCCCACAAGTATCCCCAACTCTGCTGTCACCTTAAGCTTCTTCTGTGCATCCTTTGTCACATGGAAATATACCGATGAGCCAAAGATCCTCAAGTGACCCACATCTGGTCTCTTACCGAAGAAAGCTTCCTCTGGTGTCTTCATCCCAAGTATGCGATGCGGGCTTCTATTCTACAAATAGACCGTTGTGTTGCATGCCTCAGCCCACAAATGAAGTGGTAGGCCTTGGTCATGCAGCATCACCCAAGTTGCCCCTACAATCGTTCTGTTCTTCCTTTCGGCCACCCCATTCTGCTGTGGGTTATGAGGTGTCGTCAACTCTCCTTTAATTCCTTCACAGAATTCCTTAAACTATTGAGAGACATATTCTCCACCATTGTCGCTTCTCAAGGCCTTGATATTCTTCCCTAACTCTTTCTCGACAAAAGCTTTGAACTCACAAAACATTGAGAAGGTTTGGTCCTTATTTTGCATGAAATAAATCCATCATTTACGAGAAAAATAATCAATGAAAATCACATAATACCTTTGCTTCGCAGTGGATGCCATCGAGAATGGTCCACACAAATCAGTATGAACTCGCTCTAAAATCACTTATGTTTGACTGTCTCGATCATGAAAGGAAGACTTGGCGTAATTTCCCAAGGTACAACCTTTGCATGTGTCAACTTGCTCAAGTTTACCTTTGGGAAGTCTTGTAGATATCTATTGCATTATCTTCAAGGCCCCATGATGCAAATGGCCCAACCGCCTATGCCACAACTCGCCAATGTCTTGGCTTTGCACCAATTTTACTTTTGAACTCTGTTACACAGTAATTTGTCACCATTTGTCACCGTCCTTGTTACCCCTTTCCCGCACCTTGGAGGACTCATTCCGGGACCTGTGAGAAGTGACATAACTTGAAAACACTTGCATTATGTTCCCCTAAGTATGGACTTCATATGCCTTGAAGACATCTCCTGCAGAATATCCTTAAAAAGTCCCCTTTTTCCATTAGCGCGGATCCACAGTGTATCACCCGTGCCAATGGGGGAAATTCTCCAAAGAAGGCACGCCCATTGGCACTCTATCTCAGAATCTTACCCGCACCAACCAATTTTGGGAAAGCTTTTTAACAAACGCACGCCCGAAAGTTTTTTCCTTTCGACTCATGAGGCTTTTCAAGGATAATTCCAATCTCATGGATGTCGAGATTCATCGTATCTCTATCCATAATAGCTTTTCGAGGATAATGCTAATCCCATGGATGTCTGGATTCATTGTATCTCTTCCTCCTCCTCCATCTATAAAAGCTTGTTCTGGTGCATTTGACAAGCTAGTTCGAGTATAGGGAGAATTATACTTTCGGAAGTCTAAGAGATTGCTGTAAGAGTCTTCTTTGCATTCATAATCAAAGAGAGAGAGGCTTGTTCCCAATCCCAACAAGCTTTGGAAGGCATATGTAGCTGATCACCCAGCCAAAGGAGGATTCGACGTCAGAACTATGGTTGTATTCTTCTTTGTTGTTTATCAATAATAGATGACTATCATTATGGTTCCACTCTTGTTATTCATTGTAATAATGTTTGAGTTATATCTTTTTTGACCGATATATAATTGCATCTATTGGATTTTATGCTTGTATTTGTGTTGTTCTTTGCATGTGTAGGTGTCCATTCACGGAGATCGTGGGGATCGTGACTGGCCGGAGCAAAGGAACGAGAGCGGCGACTCTTCTACGAATATTAGCGTTGGAATCCAAGTAGGCTCTCATCATCCACCTTTAATTTGCAATTAGGAACTTGCGTGATAGCATTGTTTGATTGTTGCTAGACCCGATCTGGGCTAGTAGGGATCGCCTCTGTCCGCTGGGGACATGCGAACTCATAACAAGCATAGTTTTTCATTTCAAGCTTGTGTAAACATGAAACTGAATCCAAGCAGAGTTCTCCATGGTTCAAGCTTGTGTAAAAATGAACCCATACCCATTTTACATCTCGTGATTGCCGTTATTCCGCTAAATTCTGTTAGATGAGCCTTGGTTGTTTCATTCCATCGCCACCATCTCTTTGGCTGATCATATGCTCTCACTTGGTTGTTTATTCTTTCCTGAGGAACCACAACAATGAGTGGTTTTATTAGCCAGCCTCTTGACCATTACATGTTTTGAGCAGTTCCACCATTACCGGAACCAGTTGCTACCCTTTATACCACTCGTTCCTCCAGGACGAGTCTCCTTTTAAGCTCTTTTCTAACTCGTAAAAGATGAAAAGATAGCCGAGTATTTTTCCTTTTTTGACTCGTTAAAGAGAATAAAAATGGAGGTCTACTTTCAGCTCTTTTCCGACCGTTTAAATGTGAAAAGATCGTCGAGTTATCCCTCTTGACTCGTTAAACGTAAATAAGAGGCGGTCGTCTTTAAACTCTTTTCCTACCGCGTAAAAAATGAAAAGATCGTCGGACCCTTGTCGTTTCAGGTTCGTTAACGGTTACGAAGCGATGTGGTTTCGATCGTTTTTTACTTTTTCAGGTCGAAATCACTATTCATGAAAAGTACTCCTCGATCGTAATGGTCGGGCGGTTCTTTCGAGCATTGTTTTATACTTTTTTCGGGCTCGCGAGACACAACTTTACGAAAAAGGACACCCTTGGAGTTTTCTTTTCTGCTATCTTTTCAAACTTTCTAAACATGAAAAGACGCCGAGTTCTTCCTCTGTCAGACTCGTTAAAACTTGATGACATTGGAGTCCGTCGAGATGACGCTTTACAAGCATATGTTATCCCCGTCAAGCTTGTTAATAAAAATAACTGGGGTACTCGCCAGAAATGGTGGGGGAAAATGGAACCATAATTATTGTCGTGTCGGCAGTATGTCGCTCTTGAACATTGCACTTGTCTGCTTTCGTGTCTGGGTGGGGACATCTCATCTCGTTTTTCACTTGCCTCCGTGGATTTGGGTAATCCTGTTTGACCTCTCATCTACTCATTGCCTCGTCATCATGACCTTTGATCCATTGATGTCAAATACTGCCAAGTCCACTGTCGTGCCGCCGATATGTTCAAGAGAAGTTGACCTCTGCAGAATAACAACCTCCCTCTGATAGCTCGCATAATTCTGATTTACCACAACATTCTTCCTCTGTCTCGTGTCGATGATGTGGGAAACACTATGGCCCACCTTCGATCAAGGTCACCTCCTACCGACTTCAACTCATTATCCAGGAAGTTGATCTAGAGACTCCCTTCCGGTGCCTTGGAGCATGCATGCCTCAATGGAAGGTTCTTCGTGTTCAACGTGAGGTTTTCATCATTGGCCTCCGATCGAATGATTCTACGGGTGTTCGACGCCAGCTCACTGATTCACATGCCGTAGATTGTACCTATAGTACCTTGAGGGCCATTGTCATTGTTGGTGGTACCTCTCGCGTCTGTTAACAATTTTCATTATTTACTGGTAATCAGACGATGTTCATGCATATTCGACTTCAACTCATGTATTCACATGCTTGAACTTTTACTTTTGTTCGGGTCGAGATGGAGTGCAAGACCTTGGATTTTGTCTGTTGGAATCCAGGCTGCGATTTTGTGGATTATTGTTACATGACTCGTTCACTGGATGGCTGCGACCATGCCTGAGTCTATCCATCGATCCTCACCGGATGGCTGCGCCCATACCTTGGATCTAGATTATTATTTACTCTGTTATGGATGGCTGCGCCCATACCACATATATCATGTACTTGAGCTATCAGTTGTATCTCTCTATGCAGATTCTCCGGTGGCAGCTGCATGTGTTCTTGTAAAGCATTTCACCCCTCTCTCTCTCTCAGACCTCATGCTTTAGGGGGCATCTGTTACACAGTAATTTGTCACCATTTGTCACTGTCCTTGTTACCCCTTTCCCGCACCTTGGAGGACTCATTCTGGGACCTGTGAGAAGTGACATAACTTGAAAACACTTGCATTATGTTCCCCTAAGTATGGACTTCATATGCCTTGAAGACATCTCCTGCAGAATATCCTTAAAAGGTCCCCTTTTTCCATTAGCGCGGATCCACAGTGTATCACCTGTGCCAATGGGGGAAATTCTCCAAAGAAGGCGTGCCCGTTGGCGCTCTGTCTCGGAATCTTACCCGCGCCAACCAATTTTGGGAAAGCTTTTTAACAAACGCACGCCCGAAAGTTTTTTCCTTTCGACTCATGAGGCTTTTCAAGGATAATGCCAATCTCATGGATGTCGAGATTCATCGTATCTCTATCCATAATAGCTTTTCGAGGATAATGATAATCCCATGGATGTTTGGATTCATTGTATCTCTTCCTCCTCCTCCATCTATAAAATCTTGTTTTGGTGCATTTGACAAGCTAATTCGAGTATAGGGAGAATTATACTTTCAGAAGTCTAAGAGATTGCTGTAGGAGTCTTATTTGCATTCATAATCAAAGAGAGAGAGGCTTGTTCCCAATCCCAACAAGCTTTGCAAGGCATATGTAGCTGATCACCCAGCCAAAGGAGGATTCGACATTAGAACTATGGTTGTATTCTTCTTTGTTGTTTATCAATAATAGATGACTATCATTATGGTTCCACTCTTGTTATTCATTGTAATAATGTTTGAGTTATATCTTTTCTGACCGATATATAATTGCATCTATTGGATTTTATGCTTGTATTTGTGTTGTTCTTTGCATGTGCAGGTGTCCATTCACGGAGATCGTGGGGATCGTGACCGGCCGGAGCAAAGGAATGAGAGCGGCGACTCTTCTACGAATATTAGCGTTGGAATCCAAGTAGGCTCTCATCATCCACCTTTAATTTGCAATTAGGAACTTGCGTGATAGCATTGTTTGATTGTTGCTAGACCCGATCTGGGCTAGTAGGGATCGCCTCTGTCCGCAGAGGGGATTTACCTCTCCAACAAACTCAATGTTGCACAATCATATACCTCTAGTTTATAGAGATTCTTCACCCGAATCCCAATCCTCTTGGTCTGACCTGTGGCTATGTGTCTTAGGAATGCCTTTCCTTTACTGAAGACAACATCATAGTCTTTGTCCTCCAACATCGCGATCGATACCAAGTTCTTCTTCAGTCTAGGCACATACTTCACATCTATCAAGGTTAGAGGAGCTCCATGCTCCCTCTAAAAAGCAACCGTGCCCACTCCTGAAACACTGTACTTTTCGTTGTCACCCATCTCTATGCGCACCTTGAGGTCTTTCTCCTCCAAGGTACTGAATAAACTTTTATCGTCAGTCATGTAGAATGAGGCTCCACTGTCAAGATACCAAACACAACCCACCATCGATGACACCATGCATGCGATGAGGGTAAAGTCCATTTTGAACTGAGAGGCTAATGCCTCACCTTCTGATCCTTTTGAGGATCCCTTCATGGACTTCTTCAATGGGAAATTAGTTGCATAATGTCCCATCTCGTGACAATTAAAGCATCTCACTTTAGACTTGTCAACCTTCTTCCCTCGATGAGAAGAAGTCGATTTGGAATGGGAAGCCTTCCCCTTCCCTTTCCTTGCCTTACTTTGTAATGCCAGATTTTCTTCATCATCATTCATGGATGAAGAACCATCTCGTGTACTCCTCCTGATCTCCTCCTGCATCAGATCCGACCATAGTCTTTCCCAATCTGGTAGTTTCTCCCTTCTATTCACAGAGTCCTGGTAGCTATTCCAGCTCTTTGGAAGGCCAAGGAGAGTGAGGCTCACCATATCATCATCAACAATAGTTATTCCCACACTACCAAGCTCAGATATGTGGAAATAGTATCGCCCTTCTCCATCTTGATTTTCCGAATCTTATCCTTGAGCGCCAATTTCCTCTAGTCACTACTGTTTTGGTAGAGGTCCTTCAATGTCTTCCACATTGAAAACGGAGTATCCTTCCCATGGATACTCGAGACAATATGGTCTCGAACTCCCTCCAGGAAGATCCGTCTTGCCTTTGCCACACACTTCTTCCACTCAGCTAATTCTTGTGCATTAGCTGCAGCTGGCTTTGGGATTTCTTGATCAATGAAATCCTTCAAGAAATTGTCTTCTAATACAGCTTCCATTCTATCTTTCCATGCTATGTAATTCGAGTTGCCTTCCAAGGAATACTCGAGTCTCAAGCCATAGAACGCCATTGACCAACCTGAAGTATGAGATGAATTCGATTTGTACCTGCAACCCCGAACTTCAAACTTCAAATTCTCTTCTCAGTATACTGTTCACAGCTCCAATAACCTTTTCTCTGATACCATGTAGAAATTCTCACTGTAGATTAACCTGATAATGTAATATAACTAAAGCAAAATACTTTAATCTACTTCTACAATCAAACTTGTGGAATCTTAATAGATTTGAGAAAGATCAAGCGGAACACATATAACCAGAAGAAGAATCTATGCACATGAAACACATAAGAATACTCAGGGGAAAGCCTCAGCTAAAATCCCCACTATCTGTATTATCATACAAGTTGGAAATATCTCAGAATTACACAAAGCTTTAGCTCTCACAGCTAGCCATCTGTCAATACAATCCTCTCAAATGCTCAGAGGCAAAATAAACTTCTCATTAGTCTTCCACACTATCCTCCAAGCTCCTATTTCCTAGCACAGTTTTTCCTGGGTGATCCTACTGTTACCCAGTGTATCACTGATCACTCACACTGATCTCACACCCTGTAAAACTGCACAATCCTCAAGGAATGAATTCCTTCTGCATGCATGAGTTTTCCTTATAGGAAAATTCATGCAACTGATAGTACAATGTCCTTGTCTTTAATCTCAACTAGGTCTTTCTCATAATAGACATGCATGAGTTAATGATGAGAGAATCTTCAGTAATCTGGAGTACACTAGTTGGATGCATGCATGCATTAACTGACTGAACTCACAATTAGTTCCTCAAACAGTTTGGAACTAATTTAACTGGACTTAACTCAATAAACTGAGTTAACTAATTACAACTCAAATATAACTCAACCTTATCTCCTTAATTAAGGGATAATCTCCGTAATTTAAGGGATAACTATTGCATGAATTCAGAAGGACTTCTAACTTGAATTTCTCCTACTAATTAACTCAAGATGAATTAATTAATTATTTTTCAAGCAGCTAGTGAGACTAAATTCGAATTTTAATTCTCAATTTTAATTCAAGGACAAATTAAAATTGGAATATTCTTGTTGCCACATTTCAACAAGAAGCAATGGGGTACATACCTGCTTTATCTTGTTTGAATTTATTGTCTCTTCTCCTCCATTCCTGTATCATTTGAAACAGGTCTTCATTTTCCTTTACAAACTTTGCAACAAACTATTTGTTGTAAATATCCTGGGCATCGGGTAGCTTGTACATTTGTTGTAAATCTTCGACTCTGAAAGAACCCAAGACTGTGTTTTTAGCTATCTTGATAAGTTTGTCTTCCACTTCTATATTCTCTACTACCCATCTTATTATATCTATGCATGGCAAGAGCCTAGCCCTTGCTGCTATTCGGTGAAGGAAAGAGCATGCAACATCTCTGAACTATACTCCTGATGGTTTTGTACTGTCAGCAGTTGGTCGAATATCTGTTACTTCAGGGTTTTCATTCTCCAGCGTAGTATAGATAGTCTGCCATGCAATGGCACCTCCATCTGCAGTGCATACTATATCTGTAAAAATGGACGGCATATATGTGCTTTCGGTTTCTGCGATAGATTTCTTGGTATGCTTCTGCATCACCTTTTGAATGGACATCGCTTGAGCGGAGTTCCTATTAAAACCAACAGTAATTAATTGTTGTGTAAAATAAAAGATTTGATGAAATGACTGAACTTTGTAAGAAAAGGTCTGGGAGTGGGTTCAACATTAATCAACCATAACAAACACCATGATTATATGCATAGGGATGATAACTGTATTAAATCATTCTGACCTAACTCGTGTCCAACTTAAAACTCTATTAAACATTTGTCAAATCCGTCATATTAGCTATTTAAGATATAGCGCGAATGAAACTTTGTTGATGGATCTTGAGATATGCGATATCGCAAAATCGCGAGATCGCAATATCAGGATAGCGTAATATCGGAGTTTTGATAGATAATAATTAAGCTCTTGCCATAATATCCTTCGATGTGTGATATGCAATCGGGATGTCGCATGCAAAGTTCAATCGCAAGTCGCTATCGGTATTTTTTGAATGTACTTAACTGCGTTACCAAGGAATTATGCGATTTACGATTTGTGATGAGGACTTTAATATGTTTTAAGTTAGATTCAAAAAGGGATCTTTAAAAAGTAACAATTTTATGAGAGTTGGCATTCTATTCAAAAATGGGGAAAAATTCAATTTTTAAAATGGTCCCCATTTGTATTATATATAATAAAAATGGGGGGTTGTTGTATAGCACAACAATCGGCCACTAGAACAAGACATTTCTATTTTAGGTTGCCCCGATTTACCCCCTACACATTTGGATCCATGTATTGGCGTGAGTTTACCTTACTGAAGGGTTATTGAACCAAGCCCCTTTTATTATCATTTTAACTATGTGACAATTGGAGTGCAACATAAACCCCACCGATAATCTTCCATGCACTCCTCTATTCAAGATGTCCTAGGCACTAGTCTGTAATCAACCCAAAGGCTATCTCTAGGAAGTTGTCGATATCTCCTGAAGCACTTGTGCCACAAGTGCTAAAAAAGGTGACAACAAGCTCAATAGTAGATAGACAATTAATGGACTATCCACTAATGGTAACTTCCCCATATACTCACATTTTGAGTTTTATTAACATTGGGCACTTGTATTGGTACCCATTTGTAGTGTCATTTGACACCTAGTAGTTCGTATGTTGATAATCAATCTCTTTATGGCTAATATCAAAAAGGTCGATACAACATAACTGAGTGGAAACTCTATGATAGTTAAGGGATGTTATTAAGATCCATTGATATCAAGGGATTTGTTGAATGCCAACTATTTGTAGTGATCCCAATGCTCTATAGCTAATGGCTTGATGTTTGACACTAGAAAGTCGAATCGCATTCCTTCAATAGCTTGATCAATTGAATCCCCTTTTTTCTAGCTCCTGATCACAACTCCTCTCACCCATGTGACTGGTGGATGAAGCTAAAGACCCCTAATCCCCAAATTTCTAAAAAGGGACAATCCTTGAAATTAAAACTCCCAACAAGTTATTATGAATACTTTTCAAGGGCTAAAAGAGATCTTGAAAAATAAATGAGTTATGAAGGAAACCCAAAACCCTTCACTTTATAATCACTTGTCATGCCTTTCTTCCAAGGTGTCAGATTAAGGCTACTATCATAGTTTTCCCATATGAGGCATTCAACCCTTGTTATCCCAACTAGGGGAAACCTTCCAACTACTCAACAATCCAAATAGATATACATCTAGGATATTAAATCCTTATTCTAGCCTAGTAAAGGCCAATCACCTCACTTCAAAGCCACTTGAGCTCTTCATTAGGGTTTTTACTAGTTCAAGAGTCCTTTAATAAATTCTTCAACACTTATCATTAGATCTTCTGAGAAGATTCTTTCCCTTTGAGTCACCTTTTTTTTTAAATCAAAACTTATGTTCTTGCCTCTAGCCCATATCATCCATAAGACTCTTTGGTAATCTTGGCAGGCTTAGGACTTCTCCTTTCCATCTTATAACAGAGCATGGACATTAACCATACCTAGGACTAAAACTCCATCAATCCCATGCTTGATGTGAGCCATTTCATTTCTATCCATAAACATGAAAGACACAACATAAAAGTACATTAAATATGGATTAACAACCATATGAATACTATGCAACCACTCCAACTAGATTTACTAATTCAAATCTTAAATGGACAACACATATATAATATTCATTCAATACACAAGCACATGAGCTCATTTTTTCAATTATCATTTCTTTCTCATTAACATAGTTTACATTAAAGAGATGAAGTCCATAAGAGTACTTATATGATCAAAGATCCTATGCTATCTACAACTAATGAAGTGTGAGCCATGTTCTGCCCCACCGTACCCTCAGCTACCTTGCATTTTTTCTTGTAGTTAGTCACCCTTGAGTCAAGCCATGAAGCCAAAAGGGAATTTCTAACTCAACACTAGAGGGTGGAGTAATTAAGGCCATTCTCCATCTAATAAATATCATCAGTTCCCTCAATATCACATCAAGCCTAGATTTCTACCCAACTATTGTGTGGTTTCTCAGCTGCTCTACATGACAAACATCCAAAAGGAAAAATATCCCCCAGACTATCAATGGTGTAAATATGAAGGCCACTTTCCTTCATCCATATAGAAGTTAGTATAAGTCTTTCAGCCTGTTGACCAATGGCCTATTCTAATTCACAATGTGACCACAATGGGACCTACAAAACACAAGGAGAGCTCTTCACTTAACCAAGATTTCCTCGATGCCTCTCTTTGGTGTTTTATTGCATGGCCTTCAATAATACTTCTCAGTATTTGGGCATCTAGGCCTACAGTATGAAGGGAGCCATTAGCTTAGCGAAGAATTCCTGAGTGGTTCCCTCTAGAATTTTTGTGTATAACATAAATAATTCCTCAACAATCCAAATGGCCCTTTCACTCTAGCTAAAGACTCAATCTTTGACCTTTCCCACAAAGACTAGGTGGACTAAAATCATGCATAGGCATTTTCTTTTGGTTCAATCGAGAACCTCATCTCACTTCTCTTCCTTCGCAACGATCTTGTACTCCCCACAAGTGCTTCCTCCTTCCTTCAAACATCCATTCCCCTTCATGCACATGAATGCCTAATTCTTTCTTCCCTGTGAGTGCTTCCCTCTTCCTCTTTGGGTTTCTTCCTTGGTATATTTTCCTATTATGGCTATCTACTAGGGTCAATTTAGAATATTCTTGTTAGAACCTAGAAGTCTTCTAGTGGTATGCTACCGATACCTCTGAGAAATTTGGTACTACTACCCCACTCCCTCATAACTACTAGTAGTTATTACTGCACCTTGCCCTTTAATATTTTCTTGGGAAAGTTTGACAATCTTAGATCTCATGATAATTTGGAATAGCCAATAATTCATTGGTAAAAATATTAATTTTATAAATTCCCTTTTGTTGGCTTCCCTCCTCATGGATTTTCATGGTTTGTATCAAGGCCTCACCCCTTCATCAACTATTATTAGATTGCAATTACAATTATGTTGGGAC
Organism: Pinus tabuliformis; assembly: GCA_031772625.1. Taxonomy (NCBI): domain Eukaryota; kingdom Viridiplantae; phylum Streptophyta; class Pinopsida; order Pinales; family Pinaceae; genus Pinus; species Pinus tabuliformis. Next base: position 664,211,386 of record CM062820.1, on the reverse strand, counting down.
TTTTGCCCATGTACATTTACATGCCTATATATGGATTAAAACATAATTAATTACAATTATAATATCAACAGGGGTTAAGTGTCGGGGATGCCACATAGAGGTCCCATTCTACGGTTTTGTATTTTGTTCCATATGTTATCACTGAAAAACCATGCACTCAATTTCACTAGCCATGATGATCAATACTGAAGAATGGCATGTGTAAGTGCATTAGTGATTTCTAGGAAACATAAAAAATCAAGAAAAACCAAAGGTTCATAATATTTCCATTCAAAAATTCACACCACACAAAGTCACCTCAACAATTTTGCAGAGATCACAACAGTTACTTCTTTGATAGCCACACTGATCTAAAGAAGTGGCCTCTCATTAGTTCACAGGCCAAATCAAATTGACAACCGCCAGGTGAAAGGATAATGTCAGGGAGCTCAATATTGAGCCACTACACCATTGAAGTGTAGATAAGCAGCCTCAAAATGACTCCCCTTGTCTCCCACTAGCTCACTCAAAGATCAAATCTCATCAATGTGCCAAGGGCAGGATAGTCATGATATTTGGCCTATAAATATCACTGCATTTGGGATCAAGACAAGAGAGAAACCTAAGTAAAGTTATGCTACCAAATTGTATAACAAACTAACATTGATTTGTGTTCATAGAGCTCACCATTAGAGAGCTCCCATAGGAATTCTTTGAGGAGAGATCATTCTTACAAGGAGAGGGAAAAGGGACCTTCCTTTAGGAGAGTTATAGGATCCATTTTCCTATCAGTTCCCTTTAGTGTCTCTAGGATGATTTTGTAACTCTTTTCATCAAGAAATAAAGAGAATTCTTACTTCCCAACCTTTATTGTTCATCTTCTTTTATTCTTTGTTTTTACATTGCAACTAAAGATATTGTTTAGATTTAGTTGCTTTGCTCGTTTGTTATGTGTTTTTCTTGCTAACCATTTTCTTGTTGGTTCTATGTAGGGAAGAACAATCTTATAATAGAGTGGATTTTGGTACATCCATGCCCCAAAAGACACACACCACCATAGTTGAGCAGAACAACTAGAAGTGGAAAGTTATAGAGTAGAACAAAGGGGTTTAAAGCTCTATAATAGTCTTACAAGCTATAGGTCTCATGTAACTCCAAAGAGTTGAACCTTTGTACATGCACATTTCCATACTAGAGAAAGGGGAGCAAAGTAGCCTCACCTTCTAATTAAGTTTTCTCTCATAAGGGTTTTAAACATTTCATTCATTTAAACAAAAAAATAGCTATTAAAAAATCTGAGATCTAAAGCAAAAATCAACCTACATAATATGTGTTTTAGTTATTTTTATTAGATTTGTTGTGACAAACTATTCTAGTGGAATATCCATAACAATTTACAGATCAACAAATGAGCCCCTTCATTTGCAAACTTGTCTACATTGAATTGAGATGCCTAAAAACACGATAGAACACAGATTCTGAAAGAATATTTACCAATCTTCGAGCTCTAGTAATGATTTGGCTTAGTGAGGGATATTGAGGGGTTGTTTGGAAGTGCATACATTAAGTTATCATTGTTGAATCACCAGTTCAAGAATTGTCACATTCCTTGCTTATTTAGAAGTAATAGCCCTTGTAGCAATGCTAATGCTTCCACTTAATTGCTTGTGGTCTTCCCTAACCTCGAGACAAAAGTGATCTTTTGTTTTCCTAAGGGATCATGGATGTTCCCCATACCTACTACCACAATCCCTATTCCAAGCTCTAGTCACAACATCTATGGATATTTTACCAACAAAATACCCTAATATAATGCGATGATTTAGGTTATCACAAATCATTCTTTATTTAGTAATAATAATTATATTCAATTTTATAAAAAGAGATTTCTTTACATTGTGAAAGACCATTAAGTTAAACCTACTTTCTTTTGTAGCACCATTAATATTATTATACAATAAGTTTTAAAATATTTAAATTGAGAAATGTTGAATGAGTAACTATTTACTCCCCTTAAACCTTATGATGATTATTAGAAACCTATAAACCAACGATAGTAATAGTAAAAGTTACCATTATTAGTGTAAAGGTTTTTGAGATGGATACATAGCAACAAATCTTTCAAACCCTTCACATTAGGTTCCCATTTTTTTTTTCACTTTGCACATTATTGATAACCTAAAAGATTTTTTTTTGTAATTGTATAAACTTATTTGATATATCCAAGTTTTTTCACTTAAGAGTATGTGGATCTCGTGGTAATAGGGAAAAGGGTATTATAAAGTATTACCACTCAATTTTTTGTTTTTGTTTTTTAATTTTCCATTACCAAATAAAAGCAAAGAGGAAGGGAAGGTCAAACAAAAGCACATTGTAAGTTGAAAAAAAAAAACTTCCAATAATAAAAACTATTCCAAAAATTTACCGTTGGATAAAAAAACACCATCTAATAATAAAAAAAACAATTCCAATAATCTAATAATAAAAAAACAATTCCAATGATCTAACATTTTAATCTTGCGCACCCAGTTCACAAAAAACTCTTGTCAGACTCCCGTTTCAAACCATTGCTATTTTACACCTTCGGGGAAAATAAATAAAAGATTACACGGAACCATTGCAAGAACGGAACTGAGAAGACCTCATAACTCGCCACGTGATAAAATTAACAAAATATTTTTGCAAATTTAATGCTTCATTCACACATCCCCTGCAACTACTTTACTACATATTATAAAACTCGCTTTTTCCGACTTTCATGACGTCATCCGAGCCGTTGGAGCGGATGACGTGGCACAATCGGTATTCTCTAATATACCCATCGCGGCTATCAATTTTGTGACCGTTAGTGACCACGAGCGAACAATATACCCGTTACAAGCAACGAATTCTTCTCAGGTCAAGGGATTTTAAATTAAAACCTTGTCTATCAATCTCATCTATATTTTCCTCTGCGGGGATCGTCTGGTTTGGCATTGGGCGGATGTAAATGTGATTCTTCGGGCTGCAGGGCTAAAGAATGTCTATAAGATCGACCATGCTCTGCAGTCCCTCTGTTCTTTGAGTTATGATGAGACTGATAAATTTGATTACACCCGTTGCAAATCCAATTATTGGGCTTCTCCCCATTTTGACATAAATACAGTATTCTTCCTTCATATTTGTTTGTCCATGGAAACTTCCCTGTAGAGGCCGGATCTGTCTATCTGTTCTATTGGACTCAGGCAGAAAACCCATCAAACCCTTCTTCAGAACAATGTATTACACCAGGGTGAGTGCTATCTTTTTCTTATGGACATTATAGGGTTTGTCTTTTTCTCCATAACAGGGTATTGCTACGGAAGCAATATATTTGCTTTCAGGGAGGGGTTAATTTTTGTTTTTCATTATGGCTTTTGGCCTTTGTTTCAGTCTGTTCCTTGCATTTTTAATGCTGGCAATGCGATTTCTCCCTCTGTGTCTATATTTTTCGCTTTTACAATGGTTTAGTAGGGCACCTTGTGACATTAACCGCTTTGGAGATATTGTGGCAGCAGCAAATGGCGGGATTTGCTGAAAACAAACCTGGATTGGCCAAGCCCACCACCACTAAAGGTATGGTTCTGATCCAATGCACCAGATATCTTTTAGGAGAAACTAAAAAAAACTTGAGGTGCAAATTTAATAAATATTCAGATGCTCTTTAATAAACATTAAGGTCTGTACCTCACCTTAATATTTGTACCTTACCTTTTTGGATGCTTTTTAATAAATATCGAGGTTTGCACCTTTCTCTCTCACACACAGTGATCTTTCTCACCTGTGCATATGCTTAATTTTTTATACTCTGTATTTTGGTTTGAGATGATCTGTATCAAATATTTGAGGTTTTCAACTCATAAGCACACACTGTGAGGTTTTCCACCTGGGCATATGCTGTGTACCCTGTTTTTGTTTTAGATGCTCTGTCTTAAATATTGAGGTTTTCACCTCAGAGAGGCACACATGGGATCTCCCCCTTACTGGGAAAATGCTTAATTTTTTGTATACTGTATTGGTTTGAGATGCCCTTTTAGTAAATATTGAGGTCTGCGCCTGGCAATATGCTTAAATGCTGTGCTCTGTTTTGGTTTGCACCTTACACAGACAGTCACACTTGGGGCATATGCTTAATTTTTCGTTTTGGCTTTACATAATTTTGAATGAAGATTCCCATATTTGTATTGAGCAATGAGTGAGTTGAGTATGCTGACAGGTCCTCCTGAAATGGAAGGCAACAAAGCAGCAGCACCATCAGGACAAGCAAATGGTCGTCGAGTTCTAGGTGACATTGGGAATGTTGTTTCTGCCATGCCCCAAAGGTGTTATTTATATGCTCTGCCTATTTATTTGAAGGGAGTTCTATACTCTGTTTTTATCTTGTGACCTTAGATTTAATCGCATGTTTGGCTTATTTTCTTCAATGTCGGTTGTGGTGCCATTAAAAATGTTGTTTCTGCTATGCCCACAAGATGTGCTAGTACTGTTAGAAATGATGGATTGCAACAATGTGTTTACATGCCTTTATTGGTGCGCTCCGCCTTTGGATTTGAGTAGCAGTTTCTATTCTCTGTTCTCTGTTCTTGGGGGACGTTATTTGATCGTGGTTACTTATCTGGGTTTTTCGTCATGGCCCTTCAGGAATCCACGTGCTGTTGGTTCTAAAAATGTTGTTCCGTTCAATCGTCCAGTGACAAGGTGAACACTTTTCTTCAAAAATCATATGCATTCTTCCTAGATAGTTTGAACTGTAGATTTATGAGTGCAGGATTTGATGCCGTCTCTGTGGTTGTTTATTCCAGGAAATATGTTGCAACACTAGCAAACAATCAGCATTTTGTACAGGTATTCTTTCAAGCATTTTGCTGTTTAGTAAATGTCCAGTACCGAGTTCCATGTAAAAATTGAGTTAAGGATACGTATTTACTTTGCCTAATAGGATTCCCAACCTGTGAATGGACCTGATGAGAATCTGTGGGTGGGAGCGAAGCAACAAAAGACACTCTCATCTACAGGGAACAATAAACATCAAATTGCACATGAAGTTGATATGGAAGATCAAATGACATCAGAGCCGACTGAGGTTCAGACTGAGGTTAGTTGAGAGGGCAATCCTTGTCTGGCAGTTAGTTTTGCATCTCTGCAATTTGTTTCTTTGCCTTTCATGGCAGAAGTCATGATACATAAGAACAGTGCATCCAATGTCAGGAATGCTGTGAAGTGGAAATGGTAGATTCAGTTGATCCAATGTCAGACATCGACGAGGCTGATGCAGGAGACCCAATGGCTGTTTCAGAATACGTACAAGACATTTACAGTTTGTATAAAACTAGAGAGGTAAGAATTTGCAAATTGCTTCTCTGCACTCCTATAAAAATTCAATTCGGTGGAAATTTTAAGTGGGTTCTGATGCCTGGAATCAATGCGGTTAACATAAAGCCTTGAATTTATGACAGAATTTTAGTTGTGTTCCACATGACTACATGTCCCAGCAATCAGACATAAATGAGAGAATGAGGGCTATCCTGGTTGACTGGCTCATTGAGGTAGATTTTGTCTGCCAGGCAGTCCTTTCGTTACAGCCTTCGAATTATATTTCTCCTTTCCTTAATTTATTCTATAAGTGCTGCTAATAGTATTAGTCCCTGTTTCCTTCTGCAGGTGCACATGAAGTTTGAGCTCATGGATGAAACTCTATTTTTGACTATCAACATTATTGACAGATACCTTTCAAGACAGAAAGTGATAAGAAAGCATTTGCAGCTTGTAGGGGTCACCGCCATGCTTTTGGCATGCAAGTACGAGGAGGTCTCTGTTCCTGTGGTTGATGACTTCGTTCTTATCTCTGACAATGCCTACACTAAAGAAGAAGTTTTACAAATGGTGAGAACTTTTATTCCATCTTTTGCAAAGAGAGGTTAGCCATAAACTATTGGTAAGCTCTTATAGAAATAGAGTCAAGTCTCAACTAAACTTCTGTAGCACCAACGAATAAATAATGCAGAAAAAACTACTTTCAAAAAACTGCTTTAAGCCCACTAATAAATTATTCAGAAATATATTTCAACAACTGGCTGCAAGCTTAATTTTGGATGTCAGGTCCTTGAAAATTTAATAAGCTGTGACTAATCTAATGTTGGGGTCACGGCTGCTTAGGATGACTTGAGCGACTTAGCTAAACGAAACCCTCTAGTTTTACAAAGGGTGAGAACTTTTCTTCCATCTATTCACAAAGAAGTTAAGCCTAATCGTTTCATATATTAGCGATAAACTATGGGCAAGCTCTTACGGAAGTAGAGTCAGTCAAGTCATAACAGAACATATCAACCAATACATGATGCAGAAAGAACTTTTTCTCGATAAACGGCTTTAAGTCAAGTCATAAATTATTCAGAAATAAATATTTTTCAACAATTGGCTGCAAGCCTCATTTTGGGTGTCAGGTCCTTGTAAATTAAATAAGCTGTGACTAATCCAAGGTTTGGATCACATTAGGCTGCTTAGAATGACTTGAGAGACTACTGAACCGAAACCCTCTAGTTTAATTGACCTGTAATGTTTGAAAAATAGATGACCCAACATTTGTGGCTTTTCACTTCACTAATTTTCAAGCCTTCTCTGAGATGCAGGAGAGATTGATACTTAGTACTCTGCACTTCAACATGGCAGTGCCAACTCCTTATGTCTTCATGAAGAGATTTCTGAAGGTAGCTCAATCTGATGAAGAGGTATGATGCCTTTTTTATATAATAGGAATAGGTTTTCATATAACACGGTATTGGATGGAAAGTATCCATGTCTCATGAATTGCAATCCTTTTATGCATTCCAGATGGAGAGATTGTCTTTTTTCTTCATGGAGCTTTGCCTGGTGGAGTACGCTATGTTGAGATATCAACCCTCCATGCTTGCGGCGGCCGCAGTTTATACTGCACAATGTACCCTGAAAAGAATTCCATGTTGGAATGGAAGTATTGAATGGCATAGTAGCTACTCGGAAAGCCAACTTTGGTGAGTCCTAACCTTTTTTTAAAATCTGATTTCTCACTGTATTTGTTATTACAGTAGTTGTTGCCATTTTATTCATTAAAGATCATTCATTAATTCACTTTTATTTGTCCTTTCAGGGAATGTGCCAAGATGATGGTGCATTATCATCAGAAGGCAGGGGAAGGGAAGCTTACTTGTGTTCACAGGAAATACTCTGCCTCCAAATATGACCGTGTAGCCAAGATAGAACCAGCTCTCTTTATTAGAGAAATGGTCCTCTAGGATACTGACAGATTAACAATCATTCTATAGCATGGTTTACTAACCATGCAAGCTCATGTCATGTCTTTTATCAGGTTTTTATTTTATGCATAAGTATTGTAGTTGGAGTTCATGTGCTGAATTAAGCTTTGAAGTGATCATGATGACATCCTAATTCTTTGATGGACAAGAAGAGCAAGAGAGTAGAGGCGTTAAATTTAAACAACTGAGGCACTGAGTAGCAATCTCTGTACCTCCTCATTGATTTTTGACGAGGTGGGTGAAGAAGCTTAGCTGTCTTGACTATTTCACCAAACTTCTATTACTGCCTGAGAACAACACTGGTAGGTGGTGATCAGAATATGTTAAGATGGTCTGATCTCTTTATCTATCAGAAAAAGAAGTGAGCAAGATCCTCCTCCATTGGGGTGATTAGGGATCAAATTTAATATTTAATAATTCTCTGTAAACCAAAAGATACATACACAGATTCAGGAGGGATGATTGGTGCAAGACCAACTTCTTCTCACTCGTGTTACAAGTAGCCACCTGACTAAGCAAAGGTACTGCTGCTGGACTTGTGTTTTTAAGTCGGATCAGTTTGGTAGGCTCAGGATATGAGGAGAATTGGTTGTAAATTCAACAGCCACAGCATTGTTAGTAGTTGAATATTTTCCACTCCGTTTTGAGATAATAACAATAATGATTCAGAGTAGCTGTTTGCATAATTGTTTTCTTTGTTATTCTATGGAGATCTTCAGTTTTTCATTTCAGTGGGTTCTAATGCTGTTTCTAAAAACATTAACCAATTTATTTCTCCATACTTAAATCAACAATTCTTTGTTTCTCAGGAAAATCAAGATGCCCTGTGTTATGGTACACTTGTTGTTGATTCTTTGTTTCTCAGGAAAACCAAGATGCCCTGTATCTTCACCAAGAAAACCAAGATGATGTTATTTTGAAAAACCATAAAGACATGGACACTAAACAGACTATTTCAATAAATCCAAATCCACATATGAGGAGAATTGGTTGTACAATCCATCCCACAGCGTTGTTAGTAGCTAATATTTTGGATAATTCGGATTTCTGTCTTCGAAATTGTTTTGTTTATTAGTCACCCCCTTTCACCATGGACTCTGGAGACTTTGTTTGCTGCTAAGTGCTAACAGGTTATTATTGAGCAATGTAAATATTGTAAATAATACCACTCTTTCTTTGTTTGATAATGTCTGTGTTGATTCGAAGGAAAAATTTTCATTTTCTCTGCTTCCCATAAAAATGTTTTTTAGTCTTTTTATGGAGAGATTATCATTTATTTGAAAAACATTAAAATTTAAAATATCATATAGATAATTGTATTAAAAATTAAGAGGTAAACCGAAAATAGTACATGTGTTATTACGTGATAATCATTTGCTATTAGGTAATTTGTTAATTGACCTAAGTCAAAATTTAAAATATTATATAAATAATTATATTAAAAATTAGGAGGTAAATAATGTAGTATAGATGTTTATTTATTAAAAAAAAAATAGATTATTAAAATGGATTTAATTCAACAAGTATAAAAATATATTTAGATTTCTAAACTTAATAAATATATTATGAAGATGAACGTATTTACTAACAAATAAAAATAAATATATAATAGGTATAGAAATGTATTTAGATTTTTAAACTTAATAAATATAGTATTAAGATGAACTTATTTATTAACAAAATCAAAATAAATATATAATAGGTATAAAAATGTATTTATATTTTTAAACTTAATAAATATATTATGAAGATGAAGATATGTATAGTAAATATATTCTGAAAATAAAGTATAATTTTAAAAAGCATTGTAAGATTAAACAAATATTGGAAAACAAATTCTAAAAAGCATTGCAAGAGTAAACAAAAATTGGAAAACAAATTCTTTAATTGAAGATTGTCATTTCTGTAACACATTCGGAAGGGGGTGAATAGCAATTAACTAAAAGACATAATCAAAGTTATAGCTCGACATGTGTTATTACGTGATAATCATTTGCTATTAGGTAATTTGTTAATTGACCTAAGTCAAAATTTAAAATATTATATAAATAATTATATTAAAAATTAGGAGGTAAATAATGTAGTATAGATGTTTATTTATTGAAAAAAAAATAGATTATTAAAATGGATTTAATTCAACAAGTATAAAAATATATTTAGATTTCTAAACTTAATAAATATATTATGAAGATGAACGTATTTATTAACAAATAAAAATAAATATATAATAGGTATAGAAATGTATTTAGATTTTTAAACTTAATAAATATAGTATTAAGATGAACTTATTTATTAACAAAATCAAAATAAATATATAATAGGTATAAAAATGTATTTATATTTTTAAACTTAATAAATATATTATGAAGATGAAGATATGTATAGTAAATATATTCTGAAAATAAAGTATAATTTTAAAAAGCATTGTAAGATTAAACAAATATTGGAAAACAAATTCTAAAAAGCATTGCAAGAGTAAACAAAAACTGGAAAACAAATTCTTTAATTGAAGATTGTCATTTCTGTAACACATTCGGAAGGGGGTGAATAGCAATTAACTAAAAGACATAATCAAAGTTATAGCTCGAAATGGATAAAAATTTAAATGAAATGTGAAATAATTTAAATAAAATGCATTTCAAAGCTTTTAATAATATAGAGAAATGACTCCTAGTTAAATGATATAAGATTTTTTTAATAAGACCACATTATGTGATCTATTTAATAAATATTTATGAAAGGTTTGCAATTTCATCATGTTGTAAATTTCTACGTTTGATTGGACCATTTGATTGGATGATGATGGTTTTTTATGGGGATTTTTATGGCACATACGAGAAAGGGATTGCTTTGTAATGAGTTACTTAGCTTGAAAGACTTGAAAGATAGAAGAATTTGACCAAGGTTATTCGAAAAGATTATCTTGTCTTCATGAAATTTGTGTGAGACTTATAATTAAAACCTCCATGTATTTTTTAGAATCCTTATTCCAATGAAAGATAATGAAAAATGATGACCAAAAAAGGAGGAACCAAACTGCTAACAATTTTTTTTGCTAATGAGTTTTAAATGTTTTTTTGTCAATCAACATTTTGTATTTAGTGTTAAAGGGAGTATTGGTGTACACATCGATATGCACCATTATATAGAGTTTCAAGGATCTAAAAATGATTCATTATAAAAGTTTGCATCATTATATAGAGTTTCAAGGATCTAAAAATGATTCATTATAAAATTAGAGAAAGGGAAACCTTTGAAACCATTTTCTTAAAAAACCACAAGTTTTTAACAATGCAAAAGTCACCTCAATTGCAGATTGCATGTGGAAGTTATGTTTCTTGTGAGTTAAACTAGATTGACCACCATGGTAAGTGTATGCTATGTGAGCCCAAAATTCTAGGAGGTCCATAAACCTTATCGCAAATTGAGGGTTGAGAATACAAAAACCCTAACCTTAGATGCCATAGTGTCAAAGTAACTCCATAGTGAGTGGCCCCTTTCATAAGCAAAGAAAAGAGAGCAAAGCATATGCCTCACCCTCTAGTTGGGTTTGCTCCTATATTAGGTTTCATAGGATACATGTTGTGCTTGTTTGCATGGAAGACGTGTTCTTTCTCTTATTTTTTCATTTTCATATTTAAGATACTTTTATAAATTTTAATAATAAGCTTGTAAAAGAGTTTAGCATAATATAAGATCTATTATGATGAATTGTTCCAATGGAATATTCAAAATAGTTTATAAATCATATTGGTACCATAGATAGGTTTCTTTGGAGCATTTGTGGATGGTTGTAGGATCTAGGAATAAACTTAAGAAGGAAGTCATAGAACCCTAATCATGATAGATGAGTTTGTTCATAACAACCCTTATTATATGTTGTGATGAATTGTTCCGCTGGAATATTCACAATAGTCTACAGATCATATTGGTACCAGAGGTAGGTTTCTTTGGGGTTTTCATGGAAGGTTGTAGGATTAGGAATTATAAGAATTAACTTAAAGAAGGAATTCATAGAACCCTAGCCATGATAGTTGAGTTTATTCATAACAACCCTTATGATGCAATTACATAGATATTTGTGAGGCTAAAGTTTTCGATATCCCTTACAACATGGTCCTCCTCATGGTAGCCCTAGAAAACAAGTTTTCTAACTTAGAATTTGGACTAGATGAGAAATTAAGATAACAAAAACACAAAATGAGCCCCAAAGAAGAGCATGAGAAAGAGTAACTAAGTTCCAATGACTTCATTACCTTCACAACCACTATTCAAAATGGAAGAAAAAGCATACATTAAGCCCTATTAAGGTGAGATTAATGTTGTTAAGTTGAATCATTGGTTGGAATAGTTAGAAGTGTATTTCAATGTCCACAATTATAGATGAAGTGTGAAATATTATATTTGTTTGACTGAAACTAGAGGGTGATGCACTAACCAGGTGGGAAATCCATGCAGAGAAACTTAGTTTATAGGGTAATCCACTGGTAACGAAGTGGAAGGATTTTAAAACCATCATCTATTAACATCTTTAGACAAAGATAAAGGGTGCTATATCTTTCCAACAATGCAAAAAGCACCTTATCAAAGTTTATATGTGGAATTTATGCCTCTCACAAGTTGATCTACCTTGTTGATCACCATGGTATTGAGTGGATGCAAGAAAAAATCTCATAACTCATGTGTGGCAATAGTCATGTGTGGAATTTTTAAAACATTCTAGAAAGTCCAAAAATCTAAGCAGTACTTGAGGGTTGATGATGTAAAAACCCTAACTCTATATGGATATCAAACTATGTTAAACAATGGGTTGCTAGTTCCAATCTTTAGCATTATGCTTGTTCCATAGTTGAGTAGAGCATCTAAGAGTGGGGTTTAAGAGAATAACATAGGAGGAAGAAGATTTATTAACTAATCATTCATGCCATAGGGTCAAAGGAAACTCTATGGAGAGTGTCCCTTTCATAACCAGAGAAAATATAGCAAATCATAGGCCGCACCTTTGAGATGGGTTATCTTCTATATTAGGTTTCATAGAATACGTATGTTCATTTGGGTGGATGGTGTGCTATTTTTCTTATGTTTTCATTTTCATATTTAAGTTATTCTTATTAATTTGCATAATCTGTTATCTAAGAAAATAAGCCTGCATAGTAAAAGAGTTTAGGATAATATAAGATTAGTTGTGATGGATTGTTCCAATGGATCAATATCCACAATAGTGGTATCAAAAGCAAGTTTTTTTGGGGTATTTATTTAGAGTTGGGGGATCCATGAATTAACTTAAGAAGGAATTCAAGAAACTTAGCCATTGCAGATGAGTTTGCTCATAAAAACCCTTATAAGGATGTAATCGAAGCGATATTTATGAGGTTAGAAGAGAAAGTTGTTGATATATCTCTTGCAACATGCCCTCCTCATGGTGGCTATAGAAAATTATTTTGGACCTTTCAAGGTGGTTGGTTTCTCTAACTTAGAAGTTGGACTATATGGTGTTGTAGCTACAACAACAATAATCCTCAAATATCCTCTTAGTGCCTTGTACCTAGAGGGAATTGAAGGACCCACTCTTTCAAAATAATGCAAAGATGAAAATAATGCTATAATATATGAGCTATGATCAACCCTCCTAACTTGATATATCAGAGGAATGTTTCCGAGCCTAATGCAACTTGCTTGACTAGCCAAAGAAGAAAGCACCAAGCACCTTCCATGTTTTCGCCTCCTAAGGTAATCCTTTGAGAGGTTTTTACTTAATTTTTCTTGCAAATATGACTCTCTTGTTGATTTTACAAGGTATTTCAAACTGATAATTATTTTAGATATATTCACAATCATCATTCAATAATTACACAGAAAGACATCAACCATATAACATATTAGTATATCCAGAATATAAAGAGATGATCTACACAAAGAGCACATAGATTTACCCTGGAAAACCCCTTAAACGGAAAAACCCAACAACCAATTTCAAACAAGAATTCTTTAACTCAATAGAGACACATCTAAGTCCAACTAAGTCAAACCTGGTCTAAGGTCCTTCTTCTTCGTCAAGTCAATCAGGCTCACAAACATACTCTTTTTATTCTATCTTTACTATCTTAGAGAAGACCCTTTTGTTGACCTCAGAAAGATCCTTTGCTTGCCACATAAATGCACTTCATTATACTAGAGAAGTGCCCTTCACATGCCTTAGAGAAGGTATTTTATCTACCTGAGAAGTGCCCTTCACATGCCTCAGAGAAAGACGTTGATCTGCCTCATAAGTGCCCTTCACATGTCTCAGAGAAGGCCTTCATTCTACCTCAGAACATATGTGGGAGCTACCTCAAAATGGATATAACAAAGTTACCAATCAAATAAGAACTGTACAAAGTTCTCACTTTTTAGAGGTAGCAAAAAAATCATCCGATTTTGAAAAGTGTTGATTCAGAATACACCTTTTTTTTGGAGCATATTTTTGACATGTTCAATTTTATTATATAACAAGTATGAATATATTTTTTAAAATATTAGTGATTTTCATGTTGATTTTGAAAAGTGTTGATGTAGCATCAACCCCTTTTTTATGGGGCTTATTTTTGACACTCTAAATTTTATAATATATTAAGTGTGGATAATTATTTTTAAAATTTAACAGATTTTGAATTAGTCATTGTCTTCTTCTTTTTCTTCCCTGCTTTATTTATTTTTTATTTTTAAGTGTTTTTCAGGTTCATGTTTTTTGTTCTTATTTTCAATTTTTTTTGTAATAAAATCTTCGTTTTTTTGCATAGCTACAAAAAAGGGGGTCAATATTTTAAAATTAGGATTTTCTATATATTTATGTATCGTTAATTAATATTTCAATGCACATCAAATAATTGTCACTAAAAAACAATAATTTTAAACATTTGACAAAAAATACACATTTTGAATATAGATATAATAAAAATATTACACATTTTGAGACTTTCTTGCTAAAAATGACATATCAAATAAATAATTTTTATGGGAAAATTTTAGCAAAAAAACTTTAAAAAATAACATTTTTTTATGATTTTATGTTAAAAAATAATAATAATCACATTTTTTTTTCAAAAAATACATAAAAATTAAATTGAAAATTAGATAATACAAATATTAAACATATAACAACAATAATTGAATACTTATTCTTCTCATAAAATCTCAAAGTCAAAACATTACAAGTATAACTAATGAATAGTTCTCAAAATTGAGCTTGATTTGCAAGCATAACTTAAATTTAATCAATAATATCATATAATCCATGTTCATCATCTTCTAGAGTTTCGTTATTATCTTCTTCCATAGTATTATGTGCTTCAGTTTGGTCATTTTCCTCTTCTAACAGATCTTTGATGTCTGCAAATCTCCCAAAGTAACCTTTTCCACATTCCATCCAACTATGGTTGAGGTTCCTTTGTCTTTTTTTCCACACTTATTCATTAAAACCCCCTTTCCTCAAACCAACTTCTTGCATTGCATTTAGAAGAAATTTAATAGCATTAATTCTCTATTGAATAAAATTGCGTTCTAGTGAGCCTTTTTCAATGACAATGAAATTTCTTCCTTTTTGTAGGCAACATGCTAGTGTTGTACCTAATCATCAAGTAGAAAATATATAATTAAGTAAATTAGTCTAAACACAAAAATTTAAAGAAAATATTGAAATTCAATTTTATATAATAAAAATTACCTAAACCTGAGAATAAATCCAAGAGTCAATCTCTTTCATTTGAACATAAATCTATAATATAGTTAATAAATGCCTGTGGTTTTTTATAAATGTTAACTATATCTCCTTTTTCATCTTTATCCTCATATATTAGTTTTATTACGACAACATCATGAACCAATACTTTGCTATGACTCTTTCCATCTACTCAATTCAGAAGAATAGACTTATACCTATAATCCTTTGTCCAACATTCAACATGGATGAACTCACAATCACTTATAATTGGTTGATCTCTGCAACCAATAAGATTTGACTTTTGCCTGTAACATGAAATAGTAAAAATTCAATTAACTTGTAAATAAATAATTTTTTTTAACATTAATCAAACATACAATTTCAATGCCTTACCATGTAAGGTGCATCCTTGAGTTTGCTTTTCCCTTGAATCTTGATAATAACATTGCAAATTGCGTGTCTGAATGAAATGTCAAAAATCTCCAAAGTGGTGATGTTGTGACTTTTTGAAAGCATGTAACCACTTTATTAAAAGGCTGATAACTATAAGGCTCGCTATCATATCCAGTGTTTGAGAAATTGAAACCATGAGGAATACATGCAATAACTAGTGCATATTCCCTTTTACGTATGAATTTTGTAATGTCTTCACAATCACCTTGTATTATTTGATATTGGATAGTGTCGAGCCCATTCCAAATGAAACGATTAAGATGATGATCAATCTCAACATTCTTAAGAAGATGCCTGCTCATCATTTCCAACTTAATTTTTTCAATAAAGCTTTTGAAACTATTTGGTATTCTATCTGCACCCTTCTTCGACATCTTTAATGGAATAAACAAATATATGTATAATAAAACAAAAATAGTTTACATATGAATAAAATGAATGTATAAATCAACGTACCTTTTTGAATGCAATATAAAAATCTTTAAGTGTTGTAGAACTTGAATCTAGGTAGTTGCGTACAACATCATCCCAACTCTCTTCATTCAACATTTTAACCATATGTTCTTGTATTTTTATATAAACCTTATGACTGAATAAATAAAGTAAACATGTTAATAGAGTTGCATGTATAACAAATACTACCAACAACAATATGTTATATAAGCAAATTATAATTCAAAAATAAGTAAAACTAATTCAACAAACTTACTTTTGAAATTTCTTGCACATTTCGCCTAATGATAATTCACTTGACTTCACACGAGATAATATTGATTTGACTAGTCTAGATCATCCTTCACTCCTTGCATTGTTCTTCAAGGCGTGATAGTCATATCATCTGGGAGATGTTTGATTTCAGGACCTATCTTACAACTAGTACATATTAAGGGTTTAAACATTTTAACCTTCTGATTTTTTTATGGCAATATTCTCCCACATGTTGGAAATGTCATCAATCAATTCCCATATATCCCCAGTTCTAAATGCTAACTAGAAAATGTTATCCATACATCTGAATATATCAGAGTTTATTTTTCCACCAGTTGAATTGATTTTTTTTCTCAATTTGATAACCTATTTCCATACAACATTCCTTCTAAAAGATTAGATTCACTTTTGCCTTATCCCCACCACATTTTTCTTCAAATTCACTACGATTAAATCTGACCCTTTGGATGAGATTCATAGACATCCTGTACTCATTATTTGTATTATGATCCTATGTTAATAAATTTTCTTATGTTTTTGTTAAACTAGCGTAAATGATACATTTCACTATTTCAAAAAGTGAGTTATTGGGATATTCCTCCATCAATTGTCTTATAGCCTCTGAAGACTGGTTCCCCCGAATTACATAATATTTTTATTCAAAACATCTTGACCTATTAAATGCCTCTTTGTTGGGAACTTGAATTGGATCAACAAGAACCACATAATCAACCACATGTGCATATGAATTATACCTAATCAATGTTTTCAAGTTATGAACATGTAGGTGGTGTGGCTTTCTAATTTGATATTTAGATTGTCCTTCATTTGAATTATAGAATTCACTAACATTAGGTTGAAATGTTTGACCACCGTTAATTAAATTTTTCTTCATCAACTGATTTCAAATGAAATTTTGTTTTATTTTAATAATGTCATCCTCTAAATCAACACTTGGTGTTATGATTTCCCTGCTGCCTTTAGAGCTTTCACTTTGATATTCACTGGTGCCCATGATTTTTTTAGATTGACCAACTTTTGATTTCTTCCTTTTATTGGTTAACATATTTCCTTCTAAATAAGAAATCTCATCATCATCAACTGGAAGAGAGACATCTGTGGGAATTTTTCGTTTGGTCTTTTATAGTTTTTTTCCTTTTCAACAACATTTCTAATCTCATTCATACTAATGGCAACCTATCTTCAGCTTCAGCTTCCACATCTTCAAAAATAACATGTCTAGATTTACTAGATTAATCCACTTTAGCCATTATTTGCTAATCCCTTGTATGTACTCTTGTAGTTTCATGAACTATTGTTGTTTGCTTCTTTCTCTTTTCTCTTTCTATTTCCATGTGGAAACTATTGACCACATTCATAATATTTGGCTCTAGATAATAAATACCCTCCAACATAATTGAAAGACTCTTAGAAAAATCCTTTCATACAAAATATAATATTTCAATGATAAATAAGTTATAAAAATATATTGATACTTACAATAACGCATAACACATAAATATAATAAGCATACTTACAATGTTATTTGCAATGTTGAGTCTGATTTCTTCACCCAACTTTGTAGATTCTTCGTATGTGTCATACTTGACCTTTACGAGACGATATCTAACCTTCTCACATGTCTTGGGTAGTCTTGTAAGAACATAAAAAATATATGTATTCGACACCAAACATATGTCTCGTACTTTTCCCATCACCTCATAATTTTCACCAAAGTTAACCATACCACAATATAAATAGATATGTACACCTTCATTACTTTCTCTATCTTTAACATGCCATGTAAATTTAGTTTTATTATTTTTCGTGCATTCTTCCATTATGAAATAACCTTGAATATATTTGAGGGGCAGGTTGTTTGACTTTTACCATGTGTCTCAGTTCAACTTCGTTCACCAATATTCATAGAGGGTCCAACTGCAACTTTAGATGATATAATCGCTGCCCTTGTTCCAAATACATTCACAGATACCTTCTTTATATATATATATATATATATATATATATATATATATATATATATATATATATATATATATGATGATGATGATGATGATGGTTAACGTCCGCTGAGACCAAATAATGATCTATCGGACCTAAAAAGACAAATTATTTATTTTGATTTAAGATTTTATTCCTATGCTCAAAAAGCTTGGAGAGAAGCCTCCCGAGTTCACTATAATTTTGGCATTGTAAAAGGCTAGGAAGGTCAGTATTGTAACAAAGGTTGTGAAATTGAGATCTAATGTGGTTGTATGCAGGGCACTCTAAGAGGAAGTGGTTTTCATCCTCGATGCTCCTATTCTCACAAATATGGCAGATTCTTTCCATCCATGGCGTTTTAGGAACTATATATAACTTAATTTTTTAAAAATGCATATCTTAATTAAACAAAACAAAAATTAAATACATTCATTCTAATTTAATTAAAAAAATACAAAAAATAAAACACTTCAAATATTAAAAAAAACAAAAACACACGCACACACACACACACACACATATATATATCAAAAAACCAATTAAAATTTAATTTCAAAATTTCAAATAAAATAAAAAATAAAAATAAAAACCAATGAACAATTTTTATAACAAAAAAGAAGGAAAAAAAAATTGTCCCTAGGCAGGTGCTCCTGGCCTTCTAACCGTTCGCTGGGCAGAGGGCCGATTCCAAGAATCAGTTGCTCCGCCCAACCAAGGGCTGATTCCAGGAATCGACCCCTCCGCCCAACTGAGGGATGATTTCGAGAATCAACCCCTCTGCCCAGCCAAGGCTAGGCCGCTCGCAGCCCTTCGACCCCCTGTTAGATATAAATCGACCCCTCCAACTAGCGAGAGGCCGAAGGCCTATGAGCGTTCTTGGCCCAGGCCTGCTTGTGACCTTTCGACCCCTTGCTAGGAGGAGGGTTAGTTCTCGGAATATAGGTTTAGATTAACTTTTATTCAACGTGGGATAAAAAATAAAATATAAATTATAAAAATTAACTTAATTACCTAGTTAATGTTAAATAATTTAAGTAAAAGATTTATTTTAATTTCGAAGGAATGCATTAAAGGAAAATTTGAATAGAAAGTAGGGTAAAAATTTTGAAGACAAAATTTTAGTAGAATGTTTTCAAATAAATTTTAGAGGGAAATTTTGGAGGGAAATTTTTCGGCAATTTTTTTGGGGGGAAATTTGGAGGGAAAATTTCATTCTCTAAGTTATAAATTGTCATTGGGAGAGAGTGAATTTGTATCATTCAACATCTTCTATTTGAAAGTCATGGATTCTTCTGATAGTGAAGTTTCTCTTTCTGGAGCATCAACATCTTCCTCACGTAACAACTCTATTTATATTGATGAATATAATAAGAATTCTTTCACTATGAATAGAGATTCAAATTTTCCACGTGGTCCTAATCCTAAGGATTATGAGATTAGTATTGATGAAGGGTAGGGTGAAGAATTTCCTGTAAATAGAGAGTCAAATTTTCCACTTAGCCCTAATCTTAAGGTTTATGAGAGCACCACTAATGAAGGGTAGGATGAATAATTTCCAGCAAATAGAGAGTCAAATTGTCCGCTTGTCCTAATCCTAAGGATTATGAGAGCACCACTGACAAAGGGCAGGATGAAGAATTTCCAGTAAATAGATAGTCAAATTGTCCGCTTGTCCTAATCCTAAGGATTATGAGAGCACCACTGATGAAGGGGAGGATGAATAATTTCCAGTAAACAAAGAGTCAATTTTTCCACATAGTCCTAATTTTAAGGATTACGAGAGCACCACTAACGAAGGGGAGGGGGACTATGAAGAATTTTCAGTAAATAGAGAGTCAAATTTTCCACTTAGTCCTAATCCTAAGGATTATGAGAGCACCACTGATGAAGGGGAGGATGAAAAATTTCCAGTAAATAGAGAGTCAAATTTTCCACTTAGTCCTAATCCTAAGGATTATGAAAGCACCACTGATGAAAGGGAGGATGAAGAATTTTCTGCAAATGATAATTTTACTATGAATAGAGAGTCAAATTTTCCACTTAATCCTAATCCTAAGGATTATGAGAGCACTAGTGACGAAGGAAAGGATGAAAAAATTCCTGTAAATATTAATTTTACTATGAATAGAGAGTCATATTTTCCACTTAGTCTTAATCCTAAGGATTATGAGAGCACCAATGGTGAAGGGGAGGAATTTCCTACAAATGATAATTTTATAAGCACAATGTGAATAATGCATTTTCTCTGAGTCAGTATTTCAAAGGCACTCATGGTGATGATGAATTTCCTCCAAGCGAGGATTTCAAAAGCAGAGATGAGGATGGTGAAGGATTTCCTCCAAGCAATGATTTGAAGGGAAGAAACGATGATGATGAAATTCCTCCAAGTGAGGATTTCAAAAGCATGGATGAAGATGGTGAAGAATTTCATCCGAGTTAGGATTTAAAAAGCGCAAATGATGGTAATGAAGAATTTCCTTCAAGTGAGGATGGTAATATTTTCCAAGCAATGATGGTGATGAATTTCCTAACTATGTTCATAATGATCATAGTGAGGATAATATTCCTCCTAATGATGATGAAAATGCTTCTAGAGAGGATAATTAAACGTTGGATGTGTTGCAAGCAAATATTGTATCTAGGAGTAGGAGTAGAACTTTTCATATCAATCCAAGATATTCTGGTTATACAAGGGGTAGGACAAAATATCTCACAAGAAGAAGTTCTATCAGTGATCCGATTTCAAGCGAATGTTTTTAAAAGGATTGCTTGAAATATATGGATTTCATGTTTTCATTGGAGAAAAGGAAGATAAATTTGTCAATGAATAAAAACATGCAAAATTCATATTTAGTGGGTTGCATGCAATCTACACTGGCAGGTTATGATTATCTTATTGAGAAATTTATTTCTATGTAGAAATACTTTCAAAATGTTTCATTCAATTGGTAATTTTCATTTGTCAAGAATCCAAACAATATTGGAAAAAGATCCCACATTTTATTCAGAAGTACGTCATAGAGGAGAGGTTGGGCCATTAGACAATACTACAATGTCATGGATGCAAGAATTATTTTCTTGAGAATGGCATGGAGAATGTATGCCAAATAAAGGCATATACATATTCCAGATAATTTCTCAAGATGAGAAATCTACAAATTATAGAAAGAATATGCATAAGGTGCTGAAGGAGATGGTAATTTTATTACATATTCATATTTTACAAGGATATGGAAGAATAAATTCAATAATGTTTGTATTCCTAAGAAGACAAGGATGGCGGTTTGCGATACATGTGCTTCTCATAAATAAAAAATGGATAAATGTAAAGGGACAGAAAGATGTATGCATTCATTAAATTATTTTTAAAAAATGGATAGTTATCAACTATGAAAATATATTTATTAATAGGTTTATTTTATGTTATGTGCAAATTCCATTGTCAAAGAACTTTAATAACATCACAATCAACAAACGAGTGAAAGGAAAAGGTTGAATAAGCATCAAAATAAGTGTTATGATAATCCAAATAAATATTTGGGTTTGATAATTGATGGTATGGACTAGAAGGAAACACCTACCACATTTTGTCCGCACACCAAAAAAATTATAGGAGGAAAATTTTATTCAGTTTTGCTTGGTTGGTTATATAGTCTTTAATGGGAAAATGTTGCAAAGGTTTTACTTCACAACTTCAAATATTCATAATGATGAAAATTTGACCATAACCATAATTCATGATGTGCTTTCTCATCGGTGTGGTAATCTTCCTAAAGTTTTGTATCTATAATTAGACAATGCTAGTCATGAAAACATAAATCAAATTGTTTTTTGATATCTAAACATGCTTGTTGAATTGATAAATTTTCAAAAGGTAAAGGTTAGTTTCCTTCTTGTTGGGCACACTCATGACCATATTGACCAGATGTTCAATCGTTTCTTAGTAACATTGAGTAGGAAGGATGTTGGGAGCTTGCCATCATTAATTGAATGTATTAATAAATCATACATTTCAAAGCCTGTTTTTTATGTGTTGGAAAAAACTATTGACATGCGAAGGTTTATTATGGGATCACATGGTGAGGAGAATGCATTGAAAAACTTAATGACATTAGCTTCCAACATCAATTTCGTATCAAAAAAATTGATGGGAAAAAACTTATTTGAGGCAAGAAGTATTCAACTACTGCAGAATGGGGACCGTTATGAGGTTTAGCAGTTTTGAAGTTTATTCTAGATCATCCAATATATATATCAAATATATTGTTATTACAATCAGTTGTTGAACTCCATAATGCACAAATACATAAGAGAGATATAAATTATTTTGAATGCTTGGAAGAAATTAAAAAAACTATTAGAGATAAATATGAGTACTTTGATGTTGGTGATTTAGTTTGGCAAGAGTCTTTTTTCAATAATCAGAGTGATATCATTTCAAGATAAAGAAATGAAGATATGTTTTTGAAGACTCCATTTATTTGGCCAAAAAATATGCCAAATGAACATGAACAAAGAAACATTGTTGAGCAACAACAATCTCAAGGTATTATTAATTCTCCACAAGTAGACAAAAGATAAATGTATATTGGTTCTAGAAGATCATGTGCACAACGTGAAGCCATGGAATCCCTTTATAGGGGTTCTATGCAAGATGTTAAGGAGGGTTGCATGATCACAGTGTTAGTAGATGGAGATCCACATGGCTATCCATTATGGGCTTCTAATATTATAAAGGCCATTAAAGAAAATGAATATGTCACAACTATTGAAGTACATTGGTATGCCACAAATACCCACCCATTCAATGGTGTTGTTGACGGTGCTTGACCCACCAACAAAGGGGATCTCCTCAGTATGAAGTCCCAACTAGACCTCACACCGTTTGGTGTAGGAGTCCCATCCGATACGATGGCCCAATTTCCATTATATTAAAGATCTGCCTTGGCTCTAGCTGTCAGCACATGAGAGTTTTACGTTGGCATCTTCAAACAACAAGGTATGTGTGCCTAGTGAGTGAGTAATGTAACTCGTGTCTATATTCTCTTAATGTAAAAGGGGAGAGTGAAGTGAGTCTCTTCATGAGAAGGAGTAGTCCTAACCCAGGAAGAAACACATGTGAAAACAACAATGTTTGTCTAGCATCCAGTGGAATAGTCCACAGTAGATGCAACAGTCATTAAAAACAAAGTTCAAGGGAAAACACGTACACCGTCCAGCGGAATAGTCCACGCAGGGGCGATGGTTGTTAAAACCAAGAAAACACAAATATGGCCTGTCTAATGTCCGATAGTTTAGTCCACATGGACAGGAAAATGATGATAAACAATACAACACATCTTCAACAATGTAAGTATTAAAATAACCGAAGTAGTTCAACTATCTTAGTACAAATTAAGCAAACATGCATTGCAAACGTTTAAATAATAGTCTTACAAACGAATACAAATCATGCGTGAAAACATGCTAGCCTGAGATAGGCTTCTGAATTAAGAAAAAGTTCCAAGACACATCTGTACACCATACATCACTAGCTCCGATAGTGGGACATTGGAGCCACTCCTCACTCCTCAAAGAACATACTACAGACTCTCAAGGCTATGCAGGAGGAGCCATGGTGAAAAGTCCTTTGCTCATACAATGAGGGGGTATACATAGCCAAGAGGGGATAATTGACCCTTATGACTCTTCGACTTCCGTCATGATTGTTTGACTTCCTATGACTTTTCAACTTTACATGAATCTTCAACTTCATATGTGGGTCTCTTGGACTTTCACTTTACATTACATTGACTACAATAAGTATGGCCCATAGTAGTGATGTGGTTGAGACAACTCATGACAGAACTCGACATGACACTGCTAACATGTACTAGATGGTTGTGGTGTCCATGTCGATCTGTTGTGTTGTTGAGTGATGGTATGCTCTCAGTGTAACATGTCTTCACATCCACATGGAAAAGTGCACAGGGTCTTCGATGGTCTTGGTATTTGCTTGATGGTGCATGTGTATTTGTCCCTTTCACTCGCTTGCTCAATGTGTTTCATGCGTTCGTTCATTTGCGAGCAAGTCTTATAGCATGCGCTCCTTTTCCATCCCATTCTTCATCGTGCCATGTTTCATCAATGTACATGTCCCTGCAATCACCCATGACGAGATGACAACAAATCCAAAAATCTCCTAGTCTAACATGATGGATTGTTTTCCGTTTCAGTGTAGGTAATCAGGAGAGGGACAAGGTACTGAAACTGTGCTGAGCATAGCTTAGGTCGGGATGTGAGGATCTAGAGCACTATCAGGAAAAACTACGCAGATGTCACTTGGAGGAAGATTTGCACAATCTGGGACAACGGTGACAGTTGCAAGGAAAAACCCAACTGGGAGGAAAAATTGCGCAGTTTTCAGTAGGAAGACTAGGTAGGGTATTAGGGAACTGTTGGGCCAATCTACGCAATTTTCAAGGGGAGCACAGGGCAGGTCATCCAGTTGGGATCTGTGCAGTTTTTCTGGGAAGACATTGTGGGCAGCAGGAGGCATTGACAGAAAAATTTGCGTAGTTTCCCAGAGGAGGACATGATCGAGCTATAGGAGCTGCTGACCAACATTACACAATTCTAGGAGACAGTCTGAGCCTGGACATAATTGCACAATTTCTAGGTTGATTGAAGAGCGGGGAAGAAGGGTTGGTGACAGAAAAATCTGCATAATTTCTGGGCTGATCGAGAGAGAAGGCCAACAGGGAAGCCTGCATGTCAGATCTGCGCAATTCCTCGGGACAATGCAGTGACCAGCAATAGAGACCTGTCCCACATTTCTGCGTAGTTTATGTAGTCAGTGAAAGACAGACATACGGGGCAAGTTCTGCACAATTTTGAAGATCAGTGCAGCTCTGGGTCACAACTCAAGTCGTTTTTTTCGGTTGACCAGTAGGAGGCTTGATGGGTGATCTTGCAGGAAGCGCAGACTAGATCGGGTTCTGGGACAACTTTTGCACAGTTCTGGGAGACAGTCAGCTATCCCACTTATGGAATTGCATAGTGCAGGCTACCCGAAGGACAACCTCAATCTTTGTGCAGTTCTGGGCAACAATGCAAGGTCACTGCGATCGGGGTTTGGTTGAAGGAGGGTTGTCCAGTTGACAAATTTTTAGGAAAATGGAAAATAAAGTGTACTTTTGCATACATGAAAATGTGATCACAAACTTAACACGACTCAATGACAAGACACCTCAAACCAACAAGACAAACACATGCACAGTGAGACTGACTCAAAGGTTAAGAGCGACAAGTGCAAAAATTGAGATATGTCTTTGAACGACCTTGATGACACTTGCACGACAGTGCTTACAACTTTGTGTGTGAGTGCGACGAGTGTTCGCATAGCTAAGATAACCCAAACACACAAAGACAAACCTTCAACATTACCAGAACTGGGTCGCAAGCATGACATAGCAATCAACATGCCAAAGAAGACAGTTGGTCAAACAAGCGAAAAGGAAGCAAGACACATAGAGGAAACACATGAAATCACTTTGTGCTTGCAAACATACATGTTATCGAAGAAAAAATGATATGACAATGACAAGCAGTCCTTCAAGCTACACTGAGAGATGTACTTCAAAATAATTCTTTAATTACCATACTTAGCCTCGACACGATCATGCATCTGACAAAGTTTGCATGAGGTCTCGATATTTTGTCATAACCTAGTTTCTTGCTCCTTGTCCTCAACTCCTTGAGATTGATCTAGCATGTCATCTTTTCCTATAATCACTAAGAGATAGATATACATAGTTTTAGCGGGCAGTGGCTGCTAATGGGATGATTTGCACAATTTTCTAGAGCAAGGTTGGGTTGCCTGCTCTGCGCAATTTCTGAGAGCAAGGATCCTGGCTTGCTTTGCGTAGTTTTCTAGAGAAAGGTTGGGTGCCTGCTCTGTGCAATTTCTGAGTGCAAGGCAGGTTGGAAAAATAGGATGACATGACGCAATTTTGAGATGCATGACACCACTGCGGGATGGGTCCCGGAAGGAAACCTCTCCGCAATTTCTGAGTGAAATGCAGCCTGAGTATCTGAGGGACAATATTGCACATTTTCTGATGATAGGACACTGCTGCAGGATGGGGTCCTAGGAGGAAGCCTCTGTGCAATTTATGAATGCAGGGTAGCTAGACTACTCTACGCATTTCTGGAGAGCAGTGTTGGCTACCTGACTGCTCTGCACATTTCTGGAGAGTAGTGCTGACTGCCTGACTTCTCTGCACATTTATAGAGAGCAGTGTTGGCTACTTGACTGCTTTATGCATTTCTGAAGAGCAGTGTTGGGTGGGCAACTGAGGGACAACACTGCGTAGTTTCAGAAGATAGCAGGTTCCAGCTGGGAAGGACACTGGAAGAAACCACTTTGCAGTTTTGGATTCCAATGGAGGCTATGGTCTTTGCGCATTGTGCAGTTCCAATAGGAAAGGGAAAAGCTTAAGGGTTGCAGAAGCAAAGTGTGCAGTTCCAAAAAGTTGGATGAGGCTAGGTTGCTCGGGAAACTGACTAAGTGTGAGATCAGTGAAATTGGTGTAAACAGTGATAGGACTTGACTATGATCACACACGAACACTTAGTGATACAACATAAACCATCCATAATGTATAAAACATACTTTTCTTGATGCAACAACCTTTGTGGCAAGAGTGTGTGAAGTGAGTGTGAAACATGTCTCTGTGATGAGAACAGCCATATGCACAAAGATTCCCCCTACAACAGAACAACATTCCCTTTGCATGAAAAACAATAATCCCTATGCCCAAAGATGACACATATTGAATGAGATGAGAATGTGAACACATTTTAACATCAAGGAGGGGAGCTTGAGATCATCAGCTTACCAACAAGTGACCAAGGAACGATCGATCACAGGATCCAAGGTAGGCTCTGAAATTTGCATGCGAGCCAAAATTTTGGAGGGTGGTTGTAGCCGCTACAACATTGGTGACACACTGGTATAACTCCAGTTCTCTGTATGGACCTTGCTTGTGAAAAGCGAGTCTAACCCTTATGAAAGTATTATTCGATTCTTTGATTGTCATGGCTTAAGCACTCGCTTGGGTGAAAGATATAGTCCCTACTATTCTCTTGATCGGTTAGAACACATTCCAAGCCAAGTCAACTAAGTTGTTTCAATTAGGATGAGGGGTATGTAGATGCACAAGTAATATAAATGTTAGAGCCTTAGTTTCATCTTTGGTGTTGCTCCGCTGCCAACAGGCCTGGATAGTGCCCCGATGGAGTCACGCAAGAACAAAAGCATCACTTTTCTACAAGCGAACCTCGTCAATACCCTGGCGGAGTTACTTGCATCACCTATCTGCGTAGGTAGCCTTTCTCTTCTTTCACCTTGTCTATTTTTTCATTTTCAAATTTTTGTTTTCAAAGAACTCTGCATAGGCACTTATTTATTTTAGATGCGGAAGAGGGATCCCGACTTATTGAGAGCATAAGAGGTTATCCTGTCAAAAAAGTATTTATATATACCTCTAACAACCTTGTTAAGGTTTTCCCCCTCACCTTACTCTACTGGACTGAGCTGACAAGGGTTAACCCAAAAGAACCAATTAGAGTAGGTGGTACTAGTTAAAGTGCAAGTGTTCTGTTTTCACCAAAACTCACTCTGAACAAAACATATTTTCCATCAGGGTATCATCGATTGAAGACAACAAGCTCTTCATAAAGAGAGAGGAAAACAAATAACCAAATGTTGATATTTGTACAAGTCCTCTTATATTTTCTCAGCTTATCTCGAGATCCAAACACGGTTTCGTGTGAGGCTAACCTACAGTTACAAACAAGAAAGAAAAGAGCAGAAGTAAAGCAAAAAAAAAATAAGAAAATCAAGCGAGCAAGCAAACTAAACCAAGTAAGCAGGAAAACACACCAAGTAAGCAAGCAAACAACGATGAAAACCAAAAAGCGAAGCCAAGCAAGGAAGCAAACACTACTCCTACTCCTACACTAAACAGTCGGGATTACGTGACATGAAATTTCCAGTGAACCCACCATAGTCGTTCCCGACCTACAACCACAAAGATACAAGCAATTAAAACAGATAACAAATAGTGTGCATCAGGAAATAAAAAAGCTTGAAAATCTTGCACATGGAAAGAAAGGTCTTGCCTATGGGCAGAAAAATGTGTCATGACCGCCCAATACACATGCTTACCTTTTCGATGGATACTATTCTTCAACAAACATTAGAAGCCTCTTGCGAGTGTCTATTCATCTGCAACGATCTTCTTAGCGAGTGCGAGGAATGATTGAAGCTTGTTTCCTGCAACATGGCTCGCCAAGTAAGATTGATCCAACCATTGAGCGATTGGATCATGAAATTCATAATGGTTAGTTGGAAGGTCTCATGACCTATGAAAAGATGATTTCTAATTGGAGAGATGGGATCATGATGGCAATCTTGGACAAAAAATTAAATCTGATCATTCTCATCAGTGATGCCAAGACAGTGAGGATCTACCATAACCATGAGCGCAGGCTGAAGTGCCTCACTCGCTTGACAAAAATGTGAGGAGAAAGATGTTAAATAGTGAACATCAAAGAGCGCGAAGTAATTTTCATTGGATGTACTGTTGGGAAAATGATAAGCTGCATGATAGTCACCTGAGATAGGGAAATGATCAAATGATTTTGTTAACATATCAGATTTTGAGTTTGAAATGAACAAAGACAATTGCATTTGAACAATCTTACAAACACTTTGATCAATGGAACCAAGTTCGCTGTGAGCTAGACATGATAGACCACCCCCTGCAACTAGTGAAAAATTGCATAGGAATCATGCTCATCACTGGAATGTAAAAGGGATGACAACATTGTAAATGCGTGAAACTATTTGGGATGTGATGAAATGAAAGGAACTTGATTCACATGATAGATTGTGTGCTCATCATCACACAGGGGGATCGTTGGTGTGATGAGCGAGCAGATTTGAAGTACAAGGTTCGCAAGGGGACTGAGGAGCTAATCATGAGCTGGAAAATAAAATGAGTATGATCGTGGTCAAAGATAGTATTTGAGATGGTCAACTTCATAATTCCATGATTTCATGAGGGACAAACATTCCCACCTTGATTTTGATGCAATAGATGTGCATGAAAACGTATGCACTGTGAAAGATTTGTGAAATCGACCATAAGCGAAATTTTGAAAATTTGAGAGATCACATCCAGAATACTAAACGTTTTTTACATGTGAATTCACATCGAGTGCAAGCATGGAGATAGATGGATTATATGTGAGAAACTAGATCTGATTGGGTTCTGGAGGTTTAACAGAGTCATGAGGTCCTGACATAACCATCAATGGATGTTGAAGTGCCTCAACTCCCTGGCACGTCCTGAAACTTTCTAGAATTGCAGAATCATATTTTGAAGTTTGAACCAGATCATGCATGGCTTGAAGTTGGATGTTCTTTCTGATTTTAAAATTTATCTCAGGATGGCAGCCATCTCTGTCACATGTTGCACTAGATTTTTCCGCTTTAGCAAGATGACTTGAAGAGTTGTCTTCATGCAAGAGAAAAGATCACAGAGAATGGGAAGTATACTTTGTGATTAAATTGTTTTCAACTTCATCATGGAAAACATCATTGCATTGTGTCAATTGAGGAGATAAATCATCAGATGACGAAGTAAGAGAAAATGGAGTATCTCCGATGCATGCGGGTGCATTATGAATGGTAGGACACATGGGCGAGTGAGGTGAAGAGGAAGCTTCGATATGAATGTCTTCTTTGACCGAAGGAAATTCTAGCTCTGAGTTAGAGTATTCATGATAAAAGGAAAGATCACATGATGTGCTTGGGCATTCATCAAGGTATATGGAAGGATGGGAGTGATGACTACCCAAGACTGGGGGTTGATTGAAAGGATTAATTGTATAAGATGTTTCACCAAGATTAGCAAATTGAGAATTGTTATAGAACGGAAGCTCATTTTTTTGATGCATTTTGAATCAGAGAGGGGGAATTGGTAGTGTCCTCACCTTTCTACTCCTCTGTTGGTGTAATGTGACTACCTTGTGCCTGATCACAATTTGAGCCAACAACTTGAGAATCGAGAGAATGTGCACAACTGGCTGGTGAAATAGATTGATCAAGCGAGTCATGGTACAAGGAGTCATGGCTTGTGAATGATGGAGGATGGCAGAGAGGCAGATCAACTTCGAGACTTGAGTTGTGAATGGTGATGTCCTCTTGCAGAATGGAGGAGTGAGTCTTGGCTATAGGCTCTCTAAGCCATTCTAGAACTTCCTCCATGGAAGCGGGAGACAAATGAGAAGATGGGTTGGGGACATGCTGCGCAGATTCCTCAGCTATGCAATCACCACAAGGGGGCACCCACATTGGGACCAGAAAAGGAGGAGGACAAGGAATAAACAGGGCGTTGGGCTCCTCTTCTACAATTTGAGGTACCTCATGATCCACAAGAGTTAGGGAAGCAGAAAAATCGAGAGGTTCAAGTTCACTGTATGAAGAGACATGAACCAAGCACTTAAACTCTTATTTTAAGAAATCCCAGTTCAAATCTTCTTCCATAATTTCATAGCAAAGGTGAAGAAATCGATCATAAAATTTCTCAACTGATTCATTAGGCTCCATTCTTAATAGGTTGATTCTCCCAAAAACATATCACTTGTTATACTTATCGAAGGCTTGATGGAGCTCCTTGAGGAAAGGGAGAAGGGAATGGACAGAAGTAGGTGGCAAGGTATGACACCACCGATTAGCACGACCTTCAAGGGTGAGGAAGAAAAGCACACAAGAAGACTCTTCATTATCGATTTCATAAGGTTGGAAAATTTGAAGAAAATCATAAATGTGCTTGGATATGGACGTTCCATCCTCACCATCAAACTTTAACTGGGACAAGTGATTGAGAAGCTCATTGGGGAGTGAAATTTGATCAAGGGAAAAATTGGAGAAACACCTCGGGAGCATGATTGGTGTATGAGCCATTTTAGATAAGAGATTCAAACCAGATGAAATGGGCTCAACTTGTCATTTGGCCCTCCTTCTAGTGCCATTTTTTTGACGGTGCTTGACCTGCCAACAAAGGGGATCTCCTCGGTATGAAGTCCCAACTAGAGCTCACACCATTTGGTGTAGGACTCCCATCCATTACGATGGCCCGATTTCCATTATCTTAAAGATATGACTTGGCTCTAGCTATCAGCACATGTGAGTGTTATGCTAGCATCTTCAAACAACAAGGTATGTGTGCCTAGTGAGTGCATAATGTAGCTCATTTCTAGGTTCTATTATTGTAAAAGGGGAGAGTGAAGTGAGCCTCTTGATGAGAGGGAGTAGTCCCAACCTAGGAAGAAACACATGCAAAAACAACAAGGGTCTGCCCAACATCTAGCGGAATAGTCCACAACGGATGCGGAAGTCATTAAAACCAAAGTTCAAGGGAAAACACGTACACCTTCCAGTGGAATAGTCTACATGGGGGTGACGGTTGTTGAAACCAAGAAAACACAAAGATGGCCTATCTAATGCCTGGAGGAGTAGTCCACATGGATGGGACAACGGTGATAAACAATACAACACATCTTCAACAATGTAAGTACTAAAATAACCGAATTAGTTCAACTATCTTAGTACAGGTTAATCAAACATGCATTACAAATGTTTAAAGAATAGTCTTACAAATAGATACAAAACATGCATGAAAACGTGATGGCATGAGACAGGCTTTTGAATTAAGCAAAAGTTCCAAGACACATCTGTACACCATACATCACTAGCCCCAATAGTGGGACTTTGGAGCCACTCCTCGCTCCTCAAAGAACAAACTACATAACCTCAAGGCTATGTGGGAGGAGCCAAGGTGAAAAGTCCTTTTCTCATACAATGAGAGGGTACATATAGCCAAGGGGGGATAACTGACCCTTGTGACTCTTCGACTTCCCTAACGACTGTTTCACTTCCTATGAACTTTTGAATTTACATGACTCATCAAATTCATATGTGGATCTCTTGGACTTCCACTTTACATTACATTGATTACAACAAGTATTGCCCATAGTAGTGATGTGGCCCAAACAACTCATGACACAACTTGACATGACATTGCTGACATGTATTGGCTGGCTGTGGTGTCTTTGTCGACCTGATGTGCTGCTGAGCGATGGTATGCTCTCGATGTAACATGTCTTCACCTCCACATGGAAAAGTGCACAGGGTGTTTGATGGTCTTGGTCTTTGCTTGATGGTGCATGTGTATGTGTCCCTTTCACTCACTTTCTCGATGTGCTTAGTGTGTTTGTTCAATTGTGAGAAAGTCTTCTAGCATGCGCTCATTTTCCATCCCATTCGTCATTGTGCTATGTTTCATCAATGTACCTATTTCTGCAACCACTCATGACGAGATGACATCAAATCTATAAATCTCCTAGTCTAACATGATGCATTGTTTTTCGTTTCGGTGTAGGTGACCAGCAGAGGGTCAAGGTATTGAAACTATGCATAGCACAACTCAAGATGGGATGCGAGGCTTCAGAGCACTGTCAGTAAAAACTCTGTAGATTCCACTGGGAGGAAAAGGACAAAAGTGACAGCTGCAGGGAAAAACCTAGCTGGGAGGAATAATTATGCAGTTTCCAGGAGGAAGACCAAGTAGGGTGTTAGGGAAATGCTAGGCCAATCTGTGAAATTTTCAAGGGTAGCACAGGGTAAGTCATTTAGCTGGGATCTGCGTAGTTTCTTTGGGGACGATAGTGTGGGAAGCAGGAGGCACAGGATTGGGCTGCAGGAGCTGCTGATCAACATTGCCCAATTCTGGGAGATAGACTGGGTCCTGACATAACTGCACAATTTCTTGGTTGATTACAGAGTAGGGAAGAAGGGTTGATGATAGACAAATTTGCACAATTTTTGGGCTGATTGACAGAGAAGGCCAACAGGGAAGCCTTCCTGTCAAATCTGTGTAATTTCCCGGGACAGTGCAGTGACAAGCAGCAAAGGCCTGTCCCACATGTCTGCACATTTTCTACTGGCAATGCAAGACAGTCAAGCTGGGTAAGTTCTGCACATTTTTTGAGATCAGTGCAACCATGGGTCATAGCTCAAGTCATTTTTTCCGGTTGACCAGTGAGAGGCTTGATGGGTGATCTTGTGGGAAGCCAAACTGGATTGAGTTTTGGGACAACTTCTGCGCAATTCTAGGAGATAGTCAGCTGGCTCGTTTCTAGATATTCATAGTGCAGGCTTCCCGAAGGACAACTTCAAGCTCTACATAGTTTTGGGCAGCAGTTCAAGGTCACTAAGATCGGGGTCTGGTTAAAGGAGGGTTGTCTGGTGGACAAATTTTCAGGAAAATGGCTAAGTGTGAAAGCAAGTGTACTTTTGCATACATGAAAATGTGATCACACACTTAGCACGACTCGATGATAAGAAACCTCAAACCAACAAGAAAAACATGTGCTCAGTGAGACTGAATCAAAGGTTAAGAGCGACAAGTGTGACAGTTGAGATATGTATTTGAACGACCGTGACGACACTTGCGCGACATTGCTTAAAAGTTTGTGTGTGAGTGCAATGGGTGATTGCATAGCTAAGATAACCCAAACACACAAAGACAAACCTTCGACATTACTAGAATTGGGCCGCAAACATGACATAACAATCAACATGCCAAAGAAGACAGTTGGTCAAACAAGCGAAAATGAAGCAAGACACATAGAGGAAACACATGAAATGACTTTGTGCTTGCAAACATGCATGTTATCGAAGATAGAATGATATGAAAATGACAAGAAATCCTTCAAGTTACACTAAGAGATGTACTTCAAAAGATATTCTTTACTTACCATACTTACCCTCAAGATGATCATGCATCCGACAAAGTTTGCATGAGGTCCTGATATTTTGTCATAACCTGGTTTCTTGTTCCTTCTCCTCAACTCCTTGAGAGTGATCTAGCATGTCATATTTTCCTATAATCACTGAGAGATAGATATGCACAATTTCAGTGGATAGTGACTGCTGACAGGATGATCTACACATTTTTCCACAGCAAGGCTGGGCTACCTAGTTTATGCAATTTCTGGGAGTAAGGTTGCTGGCCTACTCTGCATAGTTTTCCAGAGCAAGGTTGGGTGTCTACTTTACACAATTTCCGAGTGCAAGGTAGGTTGCATAGCTAGGATGACACTACGCAATTTTTAGATGCATGACACTACTGTGGGATGGGTCCTGGAAGGACACCTCTACACAGTTTTTGAGTGTAGTGCAACCTGATCAGCTGAGGGACAATATTGCTCATTCTCTGATGACATGACATTGTTGCGGGATGGGGTCTTGGGAGGACACCTCTGCACAGTTTCTGAATGCAGGGTAGCCAGAATTCTCTGTGCATTTCTGGAGAGTAGGTTGTCTGCATGACTACTTTGCGCATTTCTGGAGTGAAATGTTGGCTGCCTGATTGTTCAGCACATTTTTGAAGAGCAATGTTGGCTGGGCAGCTGAGGGACAACACTGCATAGTTTCAAAAGACAATGGGTTCCAACTGGAAATGACACTAGAGGAAACCACTACACAATTTTGGATTCCAAGGGAGGCTAGGGTCTCTACGCATTGCGTAGTTCCAACAAGAAAGGGACAATCTTGAGGGTTGCAGAAGCAAAGTGCACAGTTATGAAAAGCTGGATGAGGCTAGGTTTCTCGTGAAACTGACTAAGTGTGAGATCAATGAAATTGGTGTAAATAGTGATAGGACTTGACTATGATCATGCACAAACACTTAGTGTTACAACATAGACCATCCAGAATGTATAAAACATACTTTTCTTGATGCAACAACCTTCGTGGAAAGAGTACGTGAAGTGAGTGTGAAACATGTCTCTATGATGAAAACAACCATACGCACAAAGATTCCCCTTACAGTAGAACAACATCCCCTTTGCATGACAAACAATAATCCATATGCCCAAATATGACACGTACTGCATGAGATGAGAACATGAACAAATATTAAGATTGATGAGGGGAGCTTGAGATCATCAGCTTACCAACAAGTGACAAAGGAACAATCGATCACAGGATCCAAGGTAGGCTTTGAAATTTGCATGCGAGCCAAAATTTTGGAGGGTGGTTGTAGCTTCTACAACAGGTTTGTATAAGCCAAAGATGGTAACTGATAAAAAAATTGGAAGAAATAGAAAAATAAAGGGTACAAATATAAATCTTCATCACACAGGCCTCTTAAAATTGGAGGATGTTGACATACTTTTTTATGACTTCAATTTAACAAAGAGAGGAACTCTTTGCTTAAGGACCATAGATGTTTTGAAGAGGTTTCTCCCATAAGAAACAATGTTAAGCTGGGAATCTTCTAAACCCATTCGTAGATATAGAAGACTTTTGAAACATGAAATGGTTGGAATGCATGTTGAATCAGATGGAGAACTAGCTGACTCAACCCCTTCCTTGTTGGTCGTTAGGTCTAAATTCTGAAAGGATCTCACTACACCCTATCTAGTGTGTTATTGTGTGTGGAGCCTAATTATCTTCTTGTTTCAAAGGTATCAACCATGTTGGACCTTAGTTCCTAAATGGGGTGGCAATTTCGCTTGTATGATAGCCGTCAGGGGGGGTGACGACTACTTTTCAAGAGCACCCCTTGGCAGGGATTCGGGGGCAGCGCCCCCGAAGATAAAAATAGAAGAAAATTTTCCTTGTAAATTATTTTAATTTTGTATTCAATCTGGACAATTCATTAGGCGAATGATCTAACGGTAGAAGTTATGATAATTTAGGTTTTTTCCCTAGAAAGCTACCCTCAGTTTATATGAGGGAATTGTATTTCGGTTGCGTATGATTATTATGAGAGAGACAGGAGGTTGTGTGAGAGAAAAGATGAAATTACAATGGATATGATGTATTTTGTATCTCTTCATTTTGTTGGATAACAAAGGACTGACTGTTTCTCTATGGATGTAGCCCAAATTGGGTGAACCGCGTATATCCATGTCTCTCTTGTTTAATGAATTTCTGTATTTGTGTGTTTGCAATATTTTATGTGTTCTATTATTCTGGAATATATAATTTTCTAAAAACTAATGTTCAAGCTGAAGGTCTATTTGGCTAATAAACTCGCAGGGAAGAAGGGTTCCTGGTTCAAGTGGGAGTAATAGCAGAAGATGGTAGGTTTAGGGTCAAGAAATTTAACAGCCAAAATTACTAGTTGTGGAATATGTAGATGGAAGATTATTTGTATCAGAAATATATGTACCTACCATTGAGTGGAAAATCAAAGAATTCGACAAGTATGACAAGCACAAAATGGGATATTCTCGACATAAGGGCACTAGGAACAATATGGCTGTGCTTGGTAGTGTTGGTTTCATTCAAAATTTCAAAGGAATTAAAAACAAAAGTTTTAGTGATGGCATTGGCCAAACTATATGAAAAACCCTCGGCCTCAAATAAGGTATTTCTTATGAAGCGTCTATTTAATATGAATATGTCATAAGGTGGATATGTTGCTGATCATTTAAATGAATTTAACACGGTTACCAGCCAGTTAAGTTTTGTAGGGGTAAATTTTGAAGATGAATTTAGGTCTTTGTTATTTTTATGCTCATTTCCAGAAATTTGGAATGGCTTAGTTATGATTATTAGTAACTTTGTCTTTGGATCTAGTACTTTAAAGTTTGATGATGTTGTTGGTGCCATCCTTAGCAAGGAAATGTGGCGGAAAATATCTGGTGAGACATCAAGTAATGCTTTGACTACAAATACTAGGGGAAGAAAAATGGAAAGAGGAAGGAGCCCAGGAATTCAAAGTAAGTCAAGAAAAGGCAGATCCAAATCTAGATCAGGGATAGTGCGCTGGAAATGCGGGAAGAAAGGACACCTGAAGAAAGACTAAGAAGGAGATGGACAACAAGAGAATAATCATGAAGTGAATGTGACAGGTGATGTGTTGAAAGAAGTTTTGATTCTTTCATTAGAGAATATTATTGATGCCTAGGTGGTAGATTTAGGGGCTTCATTCCATGCCACACCTGATAGGAGACATTTTCATGATTATGTTCAAGGATATTTTGGACAGGTTCGTTTGGGTGATGATAAACCCTATAAAATCATTAGAATGGGTAAGGTTATTATAAATAAAAAGAATGAAAACCAATGGCTATTGAAGGAGGTAAGGCATGTTCTAGATCTGAAGAAAATATAATTTCAACGAGACAGTTAGGTGGTGAAGGTTGTGTAACTACATTCACAGAAAAAACCTGGAAGGTCACTAAAGGATCCCTAGTAATAGAAAAAGGAGAAAATGTTGGTATATTGTATTTACGAAATAGTATTTCTAAATTTTTTAATGCTTTAACCTCCACATGAGCAATACACCACTCTATCATCATAGGCTCAAGCACATGAGTGATAAGGGGATGTTGGGAAAAATACTGAGAATGGGGGGGGTGAATCAGTATTTTCAAAATCACTTATATTTTGATTTTTGTACGTGACTTTACTGAAAGGAACCTGCGTTTGTACACGATTGTTCTTAAGACAACTAGCGTACAACCAATAAACTTATGATTTAGTTAATTCTTCATTTGTTTATCTTCAGCCAGTGCATTAGTACTTTATTAAACATTAGATAGATAGTAACCATGTGCAGTAAGAACAAAATAAACCATCACACATAAGAAACACACATGAACACCAAGATTTAA
This sequence comes from Pinus tabuliformis, assembly GCA_031772625.1. NCBI lineage: Eukaryota > Viridiplantae > Streptophyta > Pinopsida > Pinales > Pinaceae > Pinus > Pinus tabuliformis. Next base: position 664,173,490 of record CM062820.1, on the reverse strand, counting down.
GGTGGAAACCAAATGTGGGAAAAAACCACCTGTTGTTGTCGTCTCTATCTTCTTTTTAATATAAAGAAAATATTTTACAATCTTGTACTGGCACAAACTCATACTAGTACACAGGCACCCACCTGCAAAAGGCTACAACCTTCACTCGTTCTCCAGCTCCTACTAGAAGGGAGCTCCAACCCCCTAGCTCTTTTACTAGCGTAAACTTGTACCAGTACACAAGCGCCATCCTATAGAAGAATACAACCTTCACTCATTATCCAATTACTACTGGAAGGGAGCTCCAACCCCCTGATCTGATTTACCAACGACCATTGGAAGGAAGCTCCAACTCCCTTAACTCTGGGGACCACGTTTCATAAATTTTTATAATGGATCCACCTGCTACAACACATCATAACTTGTATGCCACATTTCATCAAATTTTTATACTAGACCCACTACCAACATTTAAGCTCAATATCAATCATCAAATTGTAACTTATCACTACAACTCAATCATCAATCTTTAACACAACTACATCAACTAATCAATGAAACCCAATAAACTGAAACTCAATCAAAACTCAACCAATCAACTGGAATAATCAAATCATTGTAACCAGAATATCAAAAATCATACTGCATATCACAAAAACCAGATTTTGTTACTACAAACCCTGATATACCATCTGTCAAAATGTATACGCTACTTTACTGTAGCAATCCTGCGCCTCCCATGAAGCATACCCGCGTATAGATATTAAACTTCTACAAACTAAAAACTCAACCATTGACATTCTGAAACAAACACTGAATCATACTCAAATCTACTAAAACACTTTGAACCAATCACAGAACTATCTCTAATATTCAATCAAAATCAACAAGTAATCTCGACATTCTTCAATTAATCAATCCACAATCAAAACATAAATGTTTAAACCCAGATCATCAAGAAGACTTCATTGGCAGACAACATAAACACATCATAACTGATAAAATTGATCAAACACCCTTTCATCAAAAGCCCTACTTTATGTACACGCTTTCCTTAAAGCACAGTCGTGTTTGTACGTGCTTTTCAAGAACCAAAACCACGTGTACGTGACTTACTAGAAACATATATGTGTTTGCATGTGCCTTTCAAGCTATAAAACCCGCGTACATATTTGCAAATTCAAAATCACTTCTTCATTGGAACACAAAACTTCAGTCATACCCATATCTCGACATATGTAGACAAACCATGCGTTAAAACACCATTAGCACAAAAGAATTCATCATGATTGTCATTTCATATCTATTGGATCTGATCCATCATTAAACTCTCGAGTGCATACTTAGTTTAGATCAAGCAAAGAATCATTATCCCATAACATGCATAATTTCAGATCTAACTATTCATAAGATTTCCATCACTTGCACACATTGCACTCTTTGATCTTCATCAATTTATATGTTTAGTATTTTTCAATACCATAGGTCAAAACCATACTCCAGCCAATGGTTTTCTTAGATGGGATCAAATCATCCATTACTGGGCTCAATACCACATGGAAATACCATGGTAAATACCCTTGGTATTTAGAATACCATGGTGCGGAAACTGTACATGCCTTTGTTTCTTTAAAATCACGTGTGTACATAGATTTTCTTAACATAACCTGCATATAATTCTTGAACTTCCGACTTAATAATTCTTCTACCTCTGAACTGATATGCCTTTGCAAAAACACTCTGTTACATATGTTTACATATTCAACAAGTAGGTTTCCATCAAGAGACTAATCGACAAGTAGGTTTCCATTCATTAGGTAGGTTGTCATCAAGGACAACTTATCAAGTAGCTTTCCATCAAGGACAACATTTAATTCATAGTTCCAACAATCCCCCCCTTTGGACTTGATGGCAACCATTTTGGTGTTTGGTCACAACAACCTGTAAATACATCAAGCCAAGCATCAACCTACTCTCCAAACATCAATCCAAACACCAAGTTACTCTCTCCCATTAACATCAAGGGTAAAGGGCTGACCAATGCTAAATGAAGACTTCCATGTATGAACTGTTGAATATGAACACTTACAATGCTCCCCCTGAGCTCATGCTGAATTCTCTGATCATGCTTCCCCTGAGCATATGATGAAATCTCTTACGGATGTATATTGAAGTACATGAATCTATGACTCATAAGACTTCTACTATCACCAAGGACTCAAACTTACATTGATCACCCAATCACAGTGGGTTTGCATATTTGACATCATTATTACATAAACTTCCCAAACATATTGGAGTTACAAATTACATCACATGTCCAAAAGGACTTGACCACAATAGTCCATACATGACTGAATTTTACAATGAGTACATCATAGCTCTTTACATGAGCTTTACATAAAATGATACACATAACATGTATAACCAAGATCGAAAACCTCAACAAGACCATGATAGTTATCAACAACTATCATATACCATATATGATATGCACCATAAGCATCTATCAGCAGCACCAAGAACAACAACCTGTATATGTCCATCATCAATTTCGCAAGATAAGACAATGTAGCTTCAATATCATCAACCTATGACTAAGTATGTCACATATAGATTTTCATAGATATCTACTATCAATTCATCCTCTTGACCTTATCAAGATCAACTTGCTCTTTTCCCTTAGTAGAAAAATACTTAATCTATGTTCATAAGAAAACATAGCCTTTCATGCATCAACTAATCATATGCCATATCTCCAAGCAGTAATGTCCATATCTTCACAAAACCATTTGCATCATATCATGTACATGTGAAAGCACCATGTCATCATCCATGACCACAACATCATCATCAAATCATCATAGCAAGAACTACATGTTCTTTCCACAACAACCCTCAATATATCAAACATGTATCATCACTAATGAGTTTTCTAACATCCCACATTTGATAAGAATCAACCATGATAATCAAAATATGTGAGAACCAAGCCTATCATCATAAAGTAAGATAAGAAGAAGTATTCATCATTCCTTATCATCATCATTATTTGACTAAGTAAGCCACGTCTCCAAATAGCCATGTCTTCATGAAACCTGCCAATTTTCTTCATACAAGAAGATCTTTCATACCAACATCATTGCAACTTAAGTAATCATCCATAATATCCTTACCTGTAATGTATCCATCATAGAGATAACAATATGTATCTAGCTTCTCATCAATGAGAAAAGAAAACCATGAGCTCACAATCATTTGTCAAACTTTCTTGATACCATCAAAAGAAACAATCCTCAAACAACATATCATGTGAGAGCAGAAAACTACAGGAATACTCATCCATAACTGCACCATATGCACTTTATGCATCTTTCAAAATATGATGAGAGAAGAAAATGAGTGACACTTATCATCATTGAATAATGAAGATGTGTACTCAAGCTTTGTTTATCTCCTTGAGCTTATGAGGATCACCATGTAAGCAACATAACATATGTACCATTTACATCATCAAAAGAATCATCCATAAATCTGATTAGTACCATAAAAACAATTATGTTGCTCGAGCAAGATATAAGTATCATCTGTGATTTCATCATAGGAAACCCATGACCGCAACATAGCATGATGCATCATTTATCAACATAAGCATCATCACCATTGTTAAGCATCATTACATACCAAGGAATTCTAAGAAAACATAATGCCAACAATGCATTATTAGAAGCATAGAAAATACTCCCCCTGAACCCGTGCCAACTGTTCACTGTCAGATATGATCATATCATTTCATATATCATTTGGAATCATCAAGGCCTCATCATCTACCAGTCACCCATCAGGTAATCAAAAACTTATACAAGTCAAAATCACTTTCAATTAGCATCGACAGACTGTAACCTCCAACCATCGAAACAAAAAAGCCAATTGATAATTGACTTAACCATATTAGACCCTTTTCCTATCTCTGTCCCATTGTTTCTTCATCAAACTAAAATATACACGACTGTGAAGTTTAGAACTCGCGTATACACGCGACTTGTCTTCATAAGATCCGTGTAGAGAAAGTGAAATCCTAAAATTTCACACTTTCAGCTCCCCTCGAGTCTATTCTGACTATACCTATGCACTTTTACTACACCAGAGCCACTTCCAGTAGTATAAGCAACATGAAAAAAAAAACAACCATGAGAGTCATCATCAACAAAACACATGTATTACTCCCCTTGAGATTACATATCACTGATCCTGAGGACTTGATAATTATCTTTTTTTTTCATGTGGTCAAGTACCTTGTCAGTCTAATTTATTGAGGTAAATTAAAATATGTATTTTACTTATCAATCCAGGTTGATAGACTTAGAAGCAAACCAAAGTTTATGGAATCTTAGATTAAACTAGTGTAGGAAGTAGTTGTTTAGATGAAAATAATGGAAATGCATATTACAAATATAAATTACTTGAAAAGAAATCATTAAAATTTAATCTAGAAGCAAGAGTGCAATGAGTCTTTGTGGAGCATAGACAAGGAGCAAGAGGATCAAACTTAGAGGTCTTGGTTGTCCTTCCTCAATATCCTTATTCCAACAAGATCAGTTCCACCATAAAGCATATCATAACCAAAACAATAAAGATCAAATGGATAAACACAATTTCTAGTTCAGTTCTTAATCTAGAAGGAAGAGTATCTAACTTAGATGCCTTGGTTGACATTCCCTAATTAAACCAATTACTGAAAATAAATCATTCCAAAAGCATAAATGATAACTAATTCAAGAAAGTAGTAAAGATTAAATGCACAATTTCCATTTCAGTTCTTAATCTAGAAGGAAGAGGATCTAACTTAGATGCCTTGGTTGACCTTCCCTACTTAAACCAATTACTGAAAGGAAATCATTCAAAAACATAAATGAACGTGGCATATAATGAATCTATTCATAAAATATTCACAAGAAACTATAAAGGAAACAACAATCTAAAATATTCACAACTATATGAAAAATTACACTGCAGTGTACTTATCTCAGAATGGGGGCCCTCCACCTTTTCTTGGTACACTTGAAAACTATTAGCTATATTAGATCATCAAAAACATCCCACTACAAGAATAGTAAGAAAATAGAAGACAAGTTCTTCAAATTATATTCAGAAATAGAGAAGTATCAATAGTCATAATACATGTCCATAGTTGCAGAAAAGTTTTGCTTAAATAAGCCAAAAGTATAGGAAACTCAACTAAAATAACTGTAACAAACTATAAGAGTCCTAATCCATCTAATAAGGTTGAACTCATCCCTTTTATTGCACAACATTTGGGAAGATTCCACAAAATCACACAATTGCCCCTTAAATTAGGGGATTTTCTGGGTGACTGGTCAAGTTTGACCAGATTTGACCGAGCCTGTTCTGACTCATTTGGACTATGTCAATAGGAGTTTTTACATCCTTGGTTCCCATACTTCTCGAATCCATCTTCAGTTTGTGCCCAGGTGTCCTGCACATACGACTTCGATGGATCTATTACGGGAATTTCTGTTTCAGTCAAAATTAATTTTTAGTATCCAATTTTTAGTAAAATTTCTAAAAATTAAAAGACATAATTATTTTTCCTTAATGTGTAAAAAGAGGCAAATATATGGCAAATATGATCATAGTATGATGGTAAGGGATGATAGATAAGTGGATTATGCATGGTGAAAAAGGGTCAAAATTGAGGGCCAACATACCTCTTCACCACTTCTGTAATCAATGTTATAAATATTCATTTAAGAATAAGAGACTGCCATAGGAACCATCATATTTTACTCTAAGTTTGAACCTTTCTCATATCTATGAGAATTCTGATCTTCAAGCACACATAATTTGTCTAGTTTTCTATATCCTCTTATTAGGACTTTTCCAGTTACTTCATTTATAACCTTACACTTGGTTGATGTAAACACAATTATATTTCCCTTATCTGCCATTTGACCTACACTTAGGATATTCTTCTTTAGTCCTTGAACTAATAAAGAATCAGCTGCTGCTCTAGTTTTATTAATTATGGCTTTACCTTGTCCCAATACTTTTGCTAAAACATTAGTTCCAAGAATAACATTACCATGTTGGTTTTTCTTGAGAGTCTCCATTTTACTCTTATCTCCAGTCATGTGATGAGAACATCCACTATTTATGTACCATTCATCTTCATCTTCAAATGAGCAGAGAGTGAGACCACACCTTATATGTTCTTTTTTTTCTTGCTTGTTGGTGGATCCATCTTTTTCAGGTCTTCTGACATTAATGTTCTTATATGGTTTCTTATTATGTTGTTTGCGGCGATCCATAGACTCGTTCATTTATTCTTTTGCTATATTCCCAAACTTGTTACAAGCATAACATCTTATATGTTTTGTATTCCTTCTATTGCAATCAATGGCTTTGTGACCAAACATATTGCAAGCAAAACGATATCCGTTAAAGTACCTGGAAGTTGATGATCTTTCTGTGAGACAGATATTAGATTGAAACATTTTGCAATTGGCTACAGCATGTCCAAAATTATGACATATAGAAAATTCAACATTATTGATCAGAAGAGAAAATCGATTAGCACTTCTATAGTTAGGAGTAAATGATTTCATTTGAATCCTTTCTTTCCTTTGTTGTTGATGAGGTTGACTTCTTATCTCCTTGTTTATCATTTCAGATTTTGCATTAGAATCCCTTGCCTCATCTTGTGAGCTAGATTCACCTTTAACAGTTTCATGAAAACCAAGACCATATTTGATGGTAGGAGACCTTTGAATACTAAGAATACTATCCAAAATCTTAGTACTATCTTGAAATCGCAAATTTTTATCCTTTTCTTCTAATTTACCTCTTAGGATATTTACCTCAAATTGATATTATTTTTCCTTTTCTAGATACTTCTTCTTCATGATTTCTTAACCTTTCTTCCTTCCTACACTTGCTGTTTTAATTTGAGAATCTCTTATTTCAACCCATTCTCTTGTTCTTCAAAAACTTGAAGTAGATCTTCATTCCACTTATTTGATTTTTCAAGATTTTCTCTTAGAGAGATGACCTCAGCTTCAAGACCTTCACAATATTGGTTAGATTCCATACTAACATGATCCTTGTTATCATAAGCCTACAACTTATCATTCTTTTTCAAAGTAAGGTCAAGTTTTGTTCTAAGATCAACAATTTATTCTAACACATCTTCTTTTTAATTAGCAACTCCATTTGTTATTTTGGACACATTTTTAGATATAACATTACCTATGGGATCTTCCTTTGGGAATTCTTCATGTATTGCTTGTAACTTGTGCCATACTTGCTTTACAGTAGTATAATTCATAACCTTATTCAATATTCAATAAGATATGCTACAAAATATGTTACTCAAAGCCTTACTGTTATTTTTCACTTCTTCGTCTGATGGAGGAAACTTGGTGTAACCATTGCATACTAGATGTCAGACATCGAGATACATTAGATTTTGTTTCATCTTTCCTTTCCATTTTTTGATAATTATCTTTGCTTAGTATAAACATATTTGCATTGTCCATTGATTCTATCTTGCTTTCATCTACTGCTTCAAGAGGCTAAATTTCACTTTTACCCATAAGTTCAAACTAAATGGTTTCACTATCATCATCACTATTAGTGTTGCATAGACAAGAAAATGGATTACAAAAATCCATACCTGATGATGCTTCATATTCTTCATTATTAATGACTAGCAAGCAATTTTCTCTCAGTTTGCTGACATCTGTATTTCATATATTCTTGATAGAGGTATCCTTTTCATCTAGGGCCTCCATGAAATCATCAAATTCTTCTTCAAAGACCATAAGAAATTGACAATCTTGCTCAAACTCACCTTATTCACTATTCGAAAGACCACGACTGTCTTCATGAGTATAAAAACTTCTTTTGTTTTCAAACCTCTTCCTATTTGCTTTGGGATCTTCTTTTTCTTTCTCCCGATTTTCTTTATAAGGACAGTTAGTAGCATAATGACCAACTCTACCACAAGAAAAACATTTGAAAGGAAGCCGACCTCTGAATCTTCCTGTACCCACTTGGAGTTTCTTTAAAAAGTTTGCCTCTTATTCATCTGATACATAACTTGATTCTTCCTTCTCTTTTCCTTTTGCAATAGCTTTGAAATCTTCTTCTCTCATATCTGAAGGACCTCCCTTCGTCATCTCAAATGCTATCAATACTCCATGGAGTTGACCAAGTCTAAGAATTTTTAGATCCTACATTTCTTCAATAGTAGATACTTTGGATTCAAACTTTGGAGTTAGAGATCTCAAAATATTTTTAATGATAGAAGCATATTTTATTTCTTCACCAATATTTCTCATGGAATTGACAATTTCATCTACTCGAAGAAAAAATATTGCAATGCTTTCATCATGATGCATTTTCAATGTTTCATATTGAATTCTAAATGTTTGAAGTTTAACACCTTTTACCTTGGTGTCGCCTTCATAGCTTTGGATAATCTTATCCAACATTGCCTTTGCGGTATTCATCTGCATTAATTTCACGAACTCGGTTTCGGCCAAACTTCCAAAGATGGTATTTACAACCTTTGCATTGGTTTCATACTGTTTCTTACCTGCATCATATGAAGGAATAGAGGTTGGAAATTGATATCCATTTTCAACGATTTCCCAAACATCAGCTCCAAGTGCCTGCAAGTATTCTCTCATTCTAACTTTCCAAAAGACAAAGTTAGTTCCATTAAATATAAGAGGACTAATAGAAAATACTCCTTCGTGACTACCAATCTTGATAGATCTCTTCAAGTGATCAAGCTTCTACCAAAGGACACGTTTTGATACCAATTGTTGGGAAAAATACTGAGGTGGGGGTGAATTAGTATTTTGAAAATCAAAAAATTTTCATTTTATATTCTGATTTCTTTACACGACTTTACTGAAAGGAACCCGCGTGTGTACGCGACTGTTCTTAAGACAACTAGCGTACAACCAGTAAACTTATGATTCAGTTAATTCTTCATATGTTTATCTTCAACCAGTGCATCAATACTTTATTAAACATTAGATATACAATAACGATGTGCAGTAAGAACAAAATAAACCATCACAGATAAGCAACACAGATGAACACCAGGATTTAAGGTGGAAACCCATTGTGGGAAAAATCCACCTGCTGATGTCATCTCTGTTTTCTTTTTAATATAAAGAAAATATTTTATAATCTTGTACTGGCGCAAACTCATACTAGTACGCAAGCACCCACTTGCAGAAGGATACAACCTTCACTCGTTCTCGAACTCCTACTGTAAGGGAGCTCCAACTTCCTGGCTCTTGTACAGGCATAAAATTTTACTAGTATGCAAGCGCGAGCATGCAGAAGGCTATAACCTTCACTCATTCTCTAGCTGCTACTGGAAGGGAGCTCCAACCCCTTGATCTGATTTACCAGCTACCACTGGAAGGAAGCCCCAATCCCTCAACTTCGGGGACCACGTTTCATAAATTTTGATACTGGATCCACCTGCTACAACACATCATAACTTGTAGTCCACATTTCATCAAATTTTCAGACTAGACCCACTACCAACATTTAAGCTCAATATCAGTCATCAAACTGTAACTTATCACTGCAACTCAATCATCAATCTCTAACACAACCGAATCAACCAATCATTGAAACCCAATCAACTGAAACTCAATCAAAACTCAACCAATCAACTCGAATAGTTAGATAACTGTAACCAGAACATCAAAAATCATACTACATATCACATAAATCAGATTCTTTTACTGCAAACCCTAATCAAACATTTGTCAAAATGTATACGCTACTTTTTCGTAGCAATCCTATGCCTTTCATGAAGCATACCCACGTAAAGATCTTAAACTTCTGCAAACTGAAAACTAGACCACTGTCATTCTGAAATAAACACTGAATCATACTCAGATTTACTACAACATTCTGAACCAATCACAAAACAGTCTCTGATCTCAAATCACAATCAACAATTAATCTCAACATTATTCAATCAATCAATCCACAATCAAAACATCAATGTTTAAACCCAAATCATCAACAAGACTTCATTGATAGACAACAAAAACACATCAGAATTAATAAAACTGATCAGACACCCTTTCATCAAAAGTCCCACTTTCTGTATGTTCTTTCCTTAAAGCATAGACGTGTGTGTACACACTTTTCAAGAACCAAACCCGCGTGTACACAAATTACTAGAAAAACATCTACGTGTGCAAGCGTAGGCTATAAAGCCCGCATATAGATTTGCAAATTCAAAATCACTTCTTGACTGGAACACAAAACTTTAGTCATACCCAAATCTCGACATATGCAGACAAATCATGCATTAAAATGCCATCAACACAAATCATTTCATCATGATTGTCATTTCATATCTATTGAATCTGATCCATCATCAAACTCTTGAGTGCATACTTAATTTAGATCAAGCAAAGAATCAATAACCCATAACATGCATAATTTCTTCAGATATAACTATTCATAATATTTCCATCACTTGCACACATTTCACTCTTTGATCTTCATCAATTTATATAGCTTACCATTTTTCAATACCACGGGTCAAAACCATACTCCAGCCGATGGTTTTCTTAGATGGGATCAAATCATCTGTTACTGGACTCAATACCACAAAGAAATACTATGGTAAATACCCTTGGTATTTAGAATATCATGGTGCGAAAACTGTATGCGCCGTTGTTTCTTTAAACTCATGTGTGTATGCGAATTTGCTTAATAGAAACTGCGTATACTTCTTGAACTTCCAACTTAATCATTCTTCTGCCTATGAATTTATATGCCTTTGCCAAAACACGGTGTCACATTTGTTTACATATTCAACAATTAGGTTTCAATCAAGATACTAATGAGAAAGTATGTTTCCATTCATCAGGTAGGTTATCATCAAGGAGAACTTATCAAGTAGGTTTCCATCAAGGACAACACTTAATTCATAATGCCAACAAGGGATGAATATTGTTCACTTAATAAATTTGTTGCTAGGTTTGAAGCATGTTGATTTGGATTTATGTGATAATTATTTTTACAGAAAATAGAAAAGAGTTAGATTTATCAAAGTTAGGAAGGAAAAGAAGAGAGAAAAATTAGAGCTTGTGCATGCAGATGTATGGGGACCAACTTAGGTATCATCTCTTGGTGGCTCTCGTGATTAAATGTTACTTTTATTGATGATGCAACTAGAAAATTTGCATTTATTGTATTCAAAATAAATCTGATGTATTTGATACTTTCAAGAAATGGAAAGCTTTGGTTGAGAATGAGACAGGAAAAAAGTTGAAGTGTCTTTGATCAGATAATGGATATGAATACTGCAAAAAAGAGTTTTATAACTATTGTTCAAAACATGGATTTTGCAGAGAGAAGACAGTTCCCAGAACGCCACAAGAAAATGGTGTGTTAGAAATGATGAACAGGACAATCATGGAGCACGCAAGGTGCATGAGATTGCATGCAAGATTTCCCTTATAATTTTTGGCAGATGTTGTAGATAATGTTGTTTATCTAATAAATAGAGGGCCTTCAATTTATTTGGATGGTGGTATTCCAGATGAGACATGGAAGGGTAAAAAGGTAAACTACTCATTTTTAAAGACTTTTGGTTGTGAAGCCTTTGTCCATATTAATAAAGAAAATAGAACAAATATTGAGGCAAAATCAAAGAAATTTACATTTATTTGATATGGTGTTAATGATTTTGTTTATTGCTTATATGATTATGAAAATCACAAAATCATTAGGAGCAGAGATGGTATATTCAATAAAAAGGCCTTGTACACGGATCAGATGCAGGAAAAGAAACAGGGAAGGAAAACAAAGAATATGTAGTGCTTGATGAGATCACAAAAAAAGAAAAGGTGCCTGAAAGTCATAATGATCAACAACCACAAGAACAACAAAAACTACAACAACAACATGCACCTCAAACACTTGAAAGTGGTGTTAGAAGATCTACTAGGATAAGTAGACCCCCCAAATGATACTCTCCTTCATTATATTATGTATTGTTGATTGATTCTAGTGAACTAGAAATATTTGAAGGAGCAATGCAGATAGAAACTAGGAAGAAGTGGGAGCAAGCCATGGAAGAATATATGGACTCATTGATGCATAACCAGACTTGGGACTTAGTTAAGTTGCTTGCAGGTAAAAAAACATTGCAGAATAAATGGGTTTACAGGTTAAAGGAAGAAGATGGAGGAAAACATAGGTATAAGTCTAGAATTGTGGTGAAGGGGTTTGCACAAAAGAAGGGTATAGAATTTGATGAATTTTTTTCTCTTGTTGTTAAAATGACTTCAATCGGAATCTTTTAAGTCTAGTGGCAACAGACGATTTGCATCTTGAGCAGTTATATGTAAAGAGAACCTTTCTCCATGGGGATTTGGAGGAAAAGATATATGTACAACAACCATAAGGGTATGAGGTCAAAGGGAAGGAGAAATTAGTGTGCAGGCTGAAGAAGAGCTTGTATGGCGTAAAACAGAATCCAAGGAAATGGTATCTACAATTTGACAGGTTTATGTCTGAACGAGGTTATACTAGATGTCATTCTGATCACTGTGTTTATCTTAAGAAACAAAATGATGCCTGCTATATTATATTGCTATTGTGTGTAGATGACATGCTTGTTGCAAGGTCTAACATGCAGGAAATAAATGTGCTGAAAGGAAAATTGGAAAATTCATTTGCAATGAATGATTTTGGTGCTACAAAACAAATCCTTAGTATGAGAATAACTAGAGACAGGAAAAATCACAAATTAACATTGTCTCAATGTGAGTACATACAAAAGGTGTTGGAAAGATTTAATATGTAGAATGAAAAACTAGTTAGTACACCTTTGACTAGCCATTTCAAACTAAGTATGTACATGTGTCCCAAGACCCAGAAAGAGATGGATTATATGTGTAAAGTTCAATATGCATCAGCAGTTGGAAGCTTAATGCATGTAATGGTCCGCATAAGGCCTGATATTGCACATGCAGCAGGAGTTATAATCAGGTATATGAACAACTAAGGAAAAGAAAATTTGGGGGTAGTGAAGTGGATTCTCGAATATTTGAGAGGTACCACAAATCAAGCATTATGATTTGGTGCTTCAAACATTACTCTACAGGGATATGTTGATGCAGATATGGCAGGTGATAGAGATAGCAGGAGGAGAACCATAGGTTAAGTGTTTACTCTAGGTGGAACAATTGTCAGTTAGGTTTCAAAATTGCAAAACATTGTTGCACTTTCAACAACAGAAACATAGTATGCTGTTTCTATAGAGGATAATAAAGAAATGATTTGGTTACAAGGGTTTATGGATGAGTTGGGCAAGAAGTAGGGGATGGGTAGGTTATACAGTGACAACTATAGTGCCATTCATATTGCATAGAACTCATAATTTCATTCAAAGACTAAACATATATATCTCAAGTACCATTTCATACAATCATTGTTGGAAGATGGACAGTTGAAGCTAGAAAAGATACACACTAGCCAAAATCATGCAGACATGCTAACAAAGTTGTAACCAGGGAGAAACTAAGATCTTGCTCAGTTTCAATTGGTCTTCAAGTATGATGATGAAGATGAGAAACAATCAGGTCCAAAGTGGAATAATTTTCTAGCAAATAAAGTAGCAGTGGAGTTGCTATAACTAGTCTCCAAATGGGAGATTGTTGGGTGTGGAGCCTGATTATCTTCTTGATTCAGAGGTCTCAACTGCGTTGGACCCCAGTTCCTAAATGAGGCAACAACGTCGCCCATATGATAGCCGCCATGGGGTTCCAGGGGGGGTGATGACTAATTTTAAAGAGCCCCCCTTGGTGGGGGTTCGGGGGCGGCGTCCTCGAAGTTAAAAATAGATGTAAATCTGCCTTGTAAAATATTGTAATTTCGTAGTCAATCTGGGTCATTCATTAGGCGAACGATATGATGGTAGAATTTATGTTAATTTAGGGTTTTTTCCTTAGAGGGAAACCCTTGATTTATATGAGGGAATTATATTATAGTTGCGTGTGATTATTCTGAGAGAGAGAGAGGAGGTTGTGTGAGAGCGAAGAGGAAATTACATCGGATCTGTTGTAGGTTGTGTCTCTTCATTTTATTGAATAATATAAAAGGAAGGACTAGTTGTTTCTCCGTGGACATAGCCCAAATTGGGTGAACCACATATATTTGTGTCTCTCTTGTTTTATGTGTTTCTGAATTTGCGTTTCCACAATATTTTATGTGTTCCATTGCTCTATAATATATAATTTTCGAATGTGTGTGATCAGGGTCTAGGAACTCACTCCACCCTTCATGGTGGGTGATTAGGGTCTAGATGTTGAAGGAACTCACTCCACCATTCTTGGTGTGTGATCAGGGTCCAAGACCTTGCTCCATCATTTCTAGTGTGTGATCAAGGTCCAAATGTTGAAGGAACTCACTCCACCATTCCTGGTGTGTGATCAAGGTCCCCTCCAAGAGGCATTTACTCAACCATGCTTGTTGAGCACTCTGGGCCTCTTGGACCCATTCTCCCTTTCAAGAGAATGTCGATCCCTGCTACAAACATGTCAACACTCCCTCTCAACAAGAGGAAATCTCCACAAGTCCCAGCTTGTCTCCTAAGTACAAAAACTTATTTCTCAATAGTGGATTCATCATAACATTATTTGTTTACTCATCGGTGGAGATACTTGAGCCTTATTTCTCTCCTCTGCACCATGTCGCAGATGTAGTGATACTTGATCTCAAGGTGGCCTGACTTGTCATCCTATTGTCATGTGCACCTGATCAACCAATTTTGTAAGCTATAGTCATACTTATTGCCTTTCATGCTATAAAATACTCTGCCCATGGGTGAAAAATATGTCTTCTTAAAACTCATCCATGAGGTCAAATTCTAATTATTAGCAATATACAAACTCTCTCTATTTTCAACACTCCTTGCCCAATTTGAATTTCTGCAACTCTATTTCTCTGACTTTGTTATGACCAATTTGTACCATGTTGTTACTTCAAAACATATTGATAAATGTTCCTTGGCTCAACTGATATACTTCCTTTTATTGATCCATCATCTTGGCTAGGTATTATTTCTATAACAAATTCTAATTTGTTCCATCTTGTCCTAGGTACTATTAGCTACCTAATCAAGATCCTTCATCTGAGGTCAACTCCCTTTGAAGCTAAGAAAGGATTTCTAGAGATACCTCTTCCTCTAAAGAAAATATTCCAATCAATGCAACTCCCTGTGACATATGATATTTTTTTCTTCTGTAAGAAAATTATGTAGGATTAATCATCAATTTGAGTGTATTAACTCTGAGGAGCTTGTACAAAGACTTCTTTCTTACAAGTGTGGGAATTCTTCTTATACCTCACCAACTTGAGGTAGTTTATAAATACACTTCTTCTTTCATCAAAGAAGATGATCTTGAGGTAATCCTTTGCTTTGTACTTATTTCCATCTAATCACATTTTGTTTCAATATAAGTCAAAGCCATTCTACTTCCTCTAAGTCTAGATCTCATCCATATAGAGAGTCTCTTCATCACAACTTTTCTCTTTTTCTTCCATTTGCTGCCAAAAACCTTGGTAGCCTTCATTAAGTATCTACAACCCGTACAGAGAGACCATGGAAGAAAAATCACAACCAAACAAAGATTTTAAGGGCAAGAGACCTACCAGTCATAAAATCAACAAAAATAGTAACAATCAAATGAGAGAGATATAAAATATCTATTTTTTGAGGATATGCCAACTCCCATTTTATATAGGACTTCTTGCATCCATCAACAACTTCATTAGCTTTATTATCATCATGATGTTGTCTTATTATTGCAAATACCAGGGTTTCTTTTTCTTCAGCAAGAATGTTCAATCCTATGGATTTTCGATAAACCCTTTTTCATATTAAGGTTTATAGGCCTTAGATATCCAAGCTATTAGCTATGGTTTTTAACTTTTAACCCTAGACTTTAAAATCTTAGTTATACGACACTCACTTTTGCAATATTTTGTAAGTCAATACCCAATTCTGTCATTCAAATTTTTTGAGTGACTTATCTTCCTTCTTTAATATTAAAGAATAATTAGACTTCTTTTTCATTGAACACTTAGAAGGCTGACATATTCTTTAACAATATATAAGACCTTCACACTTTCAGCTCTTGATTAGCAATGAGAATTTAAAAAAGGAGACTATAAAAGCTTCTTTGAGTAATTGTGACATGTTCAGAAATAGTGTTTAAGATAACTTGCATTGACTTCCAAGTCAAGATAGTCTTTAGGAGGTCTAATCGGTTAATACCTCTTAATACTTATGAGTACCACTAAAAGAAAATCTAATTTGACATTGTCCTCTATCATAGTATTCATGGTACATTCAAATGTAGCATCCAACTACAAATCCTTTTGATTTTAATCATACATGGTCCTTCAATCAAGAATTTATGAATGCAACCTGATGATACAGGTTATATTGCAATCTGGTTCTCTGGCTTCTTGGTTCTTGTACTCATTTGATCATCATTTACATACACAACAAGGTCACTAAGAATTAGTCAACAATGTATACTTGTCAATAATTTACTCAGTCTTCTAAACTAAAGAGTACCATAGCTTTGCAACATACTGATACCAATAGGCATATGACTAAATCTAAACTAGGTCTTTGCTGAAAAAAGAACAAAATAATATATACCTCAAGCATCAAGCTTTAGGATTTATCTCATATTTCACCTTAATCATTTCTTTCAAAGTTATTTGGACTAGGAAATAGTGCATATCAGATCTATAGAGTTACACACTACGTCAATTCTCTTCTAATCTCTTATAAATATCAGGTCGGCTACATATTAGGTCTTGTATCCTTCTTTTATTTAAGGGCAGAAATCAGATTGAATTCTCAACCACAAGATGTCATATCAGTGACAGAACAACTAGCAAGTCACCATAGCCTCAGAACAACACCATAACTAGACTTAGATCATCATCTCAGATTGTGTGCATCAGAAGCTCAGGCTTCTTTTCCTTCCTCAGATGCTTGGACCATGAACCACAAAGAAGAGAGACTTGAATTTTCTTAGATGAATGGATTAAAACACAACTTGGTAAGACAATAACTTATAACTTGATCAATATCCTTAGAGGGTCTAACTTCAATTCAAATTACAGGTCCTTGGATTACAAATCTAATTATGACTTCAGAGATGCCATTATATTTCGGTCTATCATAGGAATCATTATGTAGACTTCTTTGGTCTTCATAGATTTGGCCCAGAGTCCCTTCTTACTAAGAATTTCGGATCAGTTTATCTTCTAAAACCTATGTGTTTTTGGATCCTCAAATGAGGTAGAATATTCGATCTGAATTAAGTGGCTCAGGTCCCACCTGGGTAAACATATTGATAAATAAGGCTTCTCTTTACAAAATTATCTTACACAGTTTATGCAAAATTCTTGGTTTACATATCAAGCCATGCTTAGAGGTTAGTTGTTGCAATTTCACAAAGTTAGGACACAGAGGTTCCATAGAGACTCATTCTTCTTTCTAGAGCTTGAGATGAAACATACAAATCGTTCTCCTCAAGGGCTGCATATCTAACCTTTCTATGATTCCTTGTTGATTTTACAGGGTCTTTCAAACTGATAATTATTTTTGATATATTCACAACTTCATCATTCAATAATTACATAGAAAGACATTGACCATCTAATATATTATTATATCCAGAACATAAAGAGACAATCATCACAAAGAGCACAAATATTTACCCTCGAAAAACCCTTAAATGGAAAAACCTAACAACCCATTTCAATAGATAATTCTTCAACTCCATAAAGACACATCTAAGTCCAAGTAGGTCAAACCTAGTCTATCGTACTTCCTCCTAGTCAAGTCAACCAAACTCATAAACATACTCTTTCTGCTTTGTCTTTACTACCTTAGAGAAGACCCTTTTCTTAACCTCAGAAAGATCCTTTGCTTGCCATAGAAATATAGTTTTTTCTACTACAAAAGTTCCCTTCGCATGCCTTGTATAAGGCCTTTGGTCTACCTCAGAAGTTCATTTCACATGCCTCAAAGGCCTTTGATATTCCTTAGAAGTGCCCTTCACATGCCTCAAAGAAGGCCTTCGTTTTGCCTCAAAACATATGTGCTAGCTGCCTCAAAATGGATATCCAAGCTGCCCCAAAATAAACCCATGAGAAGCCTTAGAATAAACCCACAAGGTTCCTCAAAAGATAAGTTATTAACTGCAACAAAGTATAAGATATTCATTGCCTCAGACCTATCCAAAATACGTCAAATGATGCGAGTCTCTCTTTCCTTGGAGGAGCGAATCTGGCCCTTTATATAGTTGTTCCTTAGGTTGAATGTACCTATCCCTTGCTGGAGCTGCCCTGTGCATTTAGAAAGACGACTTGTTCTCATGGATGTGACTAGAACATTCAAGGCCGACTTGGCTAGGAAGATATTGACCTTACATTTTGGAGCCAAAAACTTTGATTTAAAATTAAAATTTTATTGTTTTTGAAAGTCACAATGGGACTTTGACTCAAACTAATTTTCTTTTCTCTTTAAAATTTAAATATGAATTACAAGTAAATAATGACTCAATCATACATTATGAAGACCAAATATAGTTACAAAAATCAACACCTCTAGCCTTGTGTATTGCTCCCTTAGGCATCTAGCCTATGCTATATTTCCCCCTTGACTTTTATCTCAATATGATGCAGGAGAATCACCATTAGTAAATTCATTTTGATCGTGATGGTTAAAATTTCATTTACTATAAGAAATGGGTTTTCTGAATTATTTTAATTATTTGAAATACTTAGGAAACTTGGTATTTAGTTATAATTGTTATGTATTTGTATAAACTAGGAATTTGTAGAGATATTATAAACATTTTATTATTTGGATATTTTTTAGATTTAGGATTTAGATCCACAATTAATGGATCTGAACTGATTTTAATTTTGTACTAAAATAGATTTTGTAGGCTGAAAGAAATTTCAGATAGTTTAGATATTTCTCAGAATGTGAGTGAGTGAGTTGCAAGTGTGTTTTTCTATGTGTTCTCTGAAGAGAGACATTAATTTAATTGAAGAGATTTTCTCCTTCTGTAATAGATTTATTCGCGCTCTGTTTTAATTTAATTTTCTTCCAAATTCTATGCTATAGAATTATTTTCAAATATCTATTTAATATTTTGTTTCAAGGCCCAGTGAAAACTATTGTACCTAATTCCCTTTGTTAGTTTTGCATCAACGATCTTTTATTGGATCGAATTCCCATATGGTGAGGCATTTTATAATGTCAGGTTACTTATATAACTTGCTGGAACAAACAAGTTTTATGGAGGAAAAATAATCCAAGATGGAACCTTAAACTCATTGAGTGCATGATGTTCGAGTTGGAGAAAAAAGTCGAACTATCTAAGTGACAGTGCGTGAATATTTTGTGGAAGTCTCGAATTTGGGGCTCAGTTAGAAATGCAAGCTTTGTATTGAGATCAAAGCACGTCGACATGACTTCTAGTCGTACCCATTTGGTTCAGAAATTTTATATAGAAGTCCGACCCCTGACTAGTTGTAGTGAAGTCATCCCTGACCTATAGTCGGGCTTTAATGTTTTGAAATTTTATATATTGGATTGACCTCCGATCTCATGAATTTGTAGAATAGGTTGGCCTTTTTTTGGAACTTTAGTAAAGGTGGAATTTTTTAATGGTGTTTTTTGGAATTTGAATAAGTGGTTTTTGTTTTCATAAATTTGGGAAGCAAATAAGTTGAGCAAGGGAATTGGAAAGACTATATCAACATCAATCGAGGGAGTCTGGTAGCAAATGTGGCTTTGCACGCTGAAGTAAGAAGACTTCAAAAGAGAGTAGAAACTATGGATATTGCACAAAGGAGAGAAACTGACGTGGGAGATGTTAGTGATGTTGGAGAAGATTCTTCTAGTGATGAAGAGCCAGATGAACCAAAATATCTAAGGATCATGAAGATGTTTGCTAAGATAACTATGAGGCCAAAGATGGATATTTCACCATATGAAGGTAATTTATATGTTGATGAATTAATGGATTTGATAAGCAATCTTGATAAATATTTTTATTATGAATATGATGAAGTTGATAAGCGAGTTAAGTATGCAGTAACCAGATTAAAATACCATGCTACACTCTAGTGGGATGAAGTACAAGCTGAGTGGAAGAGGAAAGGAAAATCTAAAATCAAAGACTGGGACATAATGGTGGAAAAAATCAAAGGTAAATTTTTACCCAAAGATTATTATATCAATCTTTTTAGATAGATCCACAATCTTAAACATAAGTCCATGTTAGTTAAAGAATATACAAAGGAGTTTTATAAATTGAACATCAAATATGGTTGAGTAGAATATGATGTTGAGAAAGTTGCTAGATATGTTAATGGCTGGATATTTGATATCCAAGATGAAATTGGTTTATTGTTTTAAAGATTGTTGAAGGTGCATATCTAGGGAAAATTTTAAGGATGAAAATTTGTCTTAAAGTTTTAGAAACCTTGGTGAATCTTACTAGTCCCTAAATTAAAAATTATAAAATGTTTGTTGATATCTTTGTAAAAGCATGAAAATTTCTAATTGTTTTATATATAGTCTTTATACAATTTTGGCAATTTTTAAGGTAACAAATTTTTATATTATAAAATTTGGGTGAATCTTTTTTAGAAAAAAATGGAAATTGGCTAATCTTTTTTACATAAAAACCACAGAAAATTAACCCAATTGCGAATAAAAACCCCTAAAATTTTCCATGCGCATATCACATAGCCTTGAAGATAGAAGACAAACTTGCTAGAAATAAAAGTCATATAAGTCAAGGAAGGAGTCTCGCAAGAGGTAAAGGACAAAAAATTGGAAGATGAAGAACTTAATCTACAAAAAGAGAGGATGAAGGGAGTTCCAATAGTTAATCACCAAGAGGAGGTGATTTGAGAGGGAGAAGATCATTCTCTAGAGGTAGAGGTTGTGGAAGAGACTATCAACCTAGATGTTTCAGATGTCAGGAAATTAGGCATATGTCATGGGACTATCATGAGAATGCACCAATAGGTTAGAGAGGTGCTCATGTTACCGAAGCAGTGGAAGAAAGTTAAAATCCAGCGATTATTGAAGAGGTGTCTGAAGCGGGAGAATATTTGTTAATGAAAATAGTGTTGATCAAATATGAAAAGGACGTTATGGAGCCAACTCAAAGAAGAATTCTATTATGAACCATGTGTAAGTCAAAGGGTAAGTTCTGCAAACTTGTTATTGATAGTAGAAGTAATAATATTTTGGTTTCTTTGGAAATGGTAGAAACACTGAATTTAAAAATAACCACACATTCTCATCCTTATAAAGTATCTCGGATACAAAAAGGACACCAAGTGTTGGTCAATGAGTAGTGTAAAAGTAGATTTTTCAGACTGGAAAATATAATGATGAAGTTGTTTGTGATATAATGCTAATGGAAGTTTGCCATGTGTTATTTGGGAAGCCATGCCAATATCACGGGAAGGCCATACATGATGGCAAAAGGAATATTTATAATTTAATTGAAAAAGGATGGGCAAAAGCATGTACTATTACC
Source organism: Pinus tabuliformis (assembly GCA_031772625.1). Classification (NCBI taxonomy): domain Eukaryota; kingdom Viridiplantae; phylum Streptophyta; class Pinopsida; order Pinales; family Pinaceae; genus Pinus; species Pinus tabuliformis. Next base: position 664,151,837 of record CM062820.1, on the reverse strand, counting down.
TTTACCAGATGAAGAAATTAAAAATGAAGTAGGTCCCAATGTGTTGCTTATGAGTGGAAAGTAGTTATTGTGAGAAGCAAAGAAAGAAGAATTGCACTTTTATTTAGTTGGAAAACCATAGGTAATTCTTGCCAGCACGAATTTAAATGATTTGTCAAAGGAAATTAGAAACTTGTTAGATCAGTTTGTTGATATCATTGTGGATGAGTTACCAAGTAGTTTACCTCCTATTAGAAGTATCAACTTGTTGAAGAAAGCGTAACTAGGTTTTGTCTTCATAAACGTAATTTTGATCTTTGTACTTGTAAAAAAAAAAGAATTATTATTTTTCTAATTATCAAGAATGGGTTTCTTTCCCATTTCATAGGTCAAGCACATGTTTGAGTTCTTCTAGGAAAGTCAAAGAGACAATGTAATTATTGAAGACCCCTTGAGGGCATGTTACACTATGTAACCTATGTAATTATGTCAAAGATATGAGTCAAAAGTGATCCTCCAAAGCAAGGACAAGTCTCCTCCTCAAGTGGGCTCAAAGAATGAATTTTGGTGCACTTAAAGTCAATTTGGCCTCACTAGCTCAAGTCGGCCCAAAAGGAGGGATAGACTCCTATATATAGGGCCATTCAACTTCACAATTAGAACATCAAGTGATCTATGAAATCAACGAAGAGAAGAGGCAAGAAAGAGGTATAAAAAAGAGAAATAAAGGTGCTTCTAGGGAAACGAAGAAGAGAAGAAAGTTATTTGAAGTTTTGGGACTGTTTTAGGGCTCCTGTTTGTCATGCATGCGAAGGAAAATAAGGACATTCTTTTGCTACAACAAGTTAGAAAATTTCATATCTCCAAGAAGTTTCAAATGGGCCAAAAAGAGGTCTCAAATAGGTCCCCATATCAAGAGAATTAGGTGCTACCTCAAGCAAAGGAAGGGAGCAAGCTAGAAGGGCCATCTTATTCCATAATCAGCCGCACGTGTGGGAAGAAATCAGACCTGAAGTAGGGTAAGAAGTTAAGCCTCTCAACTTGGAAGTATCTCTAAAGGAAGGTCTCATTCTCTAGCCTGAGTGTCAAGGAAAGGTAATATTGCCAAGTGAAGTAAAGAAGGAAAGGAAGACTCCAAAGAAGAGGCGGCCTCTATGGAGACCTAGGGTTTCTGCAATTGTCAGAAAAAAAGCCCTCAGTTTTCGAAAGAAGTGCGAAGGAAGAGATCAACGTGCAAAGCAAAAGAAGGCAATGATTGAAGGACAAAAGGAAGAGAGACTATGTCTTATGCTTGGAGGATCTACTGGTCAAGGGTCTAGGGTTTGGAATTTTTCAATTGAAGCTTCAATAAGAGAAATTTGCAAAAGGGTTTTCCTCTCTAGGAGAGAGAGGTTTTTCCCTGGCTGAGAGCCAACATCTTGTATTATTGTTTCCTTTTGTTTTAGTAACTGTTTGATGAAGTAAGAGAACACGTACTAATAATAATAAGAGAAGATTGTACTAATAAGAAAAGTAAAATTACTTCAAAATTGTTATCATCGAAAGAAGAATCTCACTATAACCTAGATGCCTAGATTATTCAATGCAACCATCATATTAATTTAATTTTGGGATCTCCTCTGCCAAATAAATCTTCTTATAAAATGAAACCACAAGAAAATGAAGAAGTAAAAAGACAAGTTCAAGAATTATTAGAAAAATGTACGATAAAGGAAAGCTTGAGTCCTTGTGCCATGCCGACTATATTAAGTCCAAAAAAGTATGGAGACTGGAGAATGTGTGAAAACTCTAGGGAAAATAATAAAATTACCATTAGGTATCGATTTTCATTCCCACGAATTGATGATTTAATGGATTATTTAAGTGAAGGAAAATTCTTTTCAAAAATAGATTTAAAAAGTGGATATCAGAACATTCGTATCAGGGAGGGAGATGAGTGGAAAATCACATTTAAAACAAATCATGGGTTGTATGAATGACTTTTGATTCCCTTTGGTTCGACCAATGCACCTAATACTTTCATGAAGTTAATGAACAAAGTTATGAAAGAATTTATAGGCAAATTTTTCATTTTTTATTCGAATGATATTTTAGTGTACAACAAAACTATAGAAGAATGTTTGTATCATTTAAAATTAGTTTTGGGCACACTACAAAAAGAAAAATTGTTGATAAATTAAAAAAGTGTAGTTTTATTATAGGCTAATTAATTTATTTGGGTTTTGTAATTTCCAAATACGGACTGAAGATGGATCCAAATAAAGCGCAGGAAATTATAAATTGGCCAGTTCCATGAAACATGTATGAGGTAGGAAGTTTTCATGGACTTGCTAGCTTTTATCAAAAAAATATTAAAAACTTCAATAGTTTGTGTGCACCAATTATTGAGAACATTAAGGAAATTAATCAACTATTTAAGTGGACTATAGAAGCAAACATAAATTTCAAATTGTTGAAGCAAAGGATCACAAAAAAATCAATTTTAGCGCTACCTGATTTTCAAAAATCATTTCAAGTGGAAATAGATGCCAACAATAATGTTATTGGAGCATTTTTGAGCCAAGAAGGATGTCCAATCACTTATGTCAATGAGAAATTAAATGAAGCCAAGAATAAGTACTCCTTATATGATAAGGAATTTTATGTCATAGTGTAGGCTTTGAAAAAGTGGAAACATTATTTAATGCCAAAGGAGTTTATTTTAATTACTAACAATCATGCATTGCAGTTTATAAATAGTTAGCCAAAACTTAGAAAGATGCATGCTAAATGGGTGGAGTTTTTACAAAATGTTACTTTTGTAATCCAGCACACTAGTGGTTCTTCAATTAAGGTAGCATAAGCTAAGGAAGGAACTTTTGTATCATTTTAGATTAATATGCTAAGTTCACTTCAAAGTTTTGGAAGGAAATATTTGAAGGTTTAAGGACCGAGTTGGCATTTAGTACAATATATCATCCACAAACATATGGGTAGAAAGAAAGGACAAATGGGATCCTTGAGGACATGTTGAGGATGTATGTGATGCGTTAGCCCAAGAAGTGCGAGGAGTACCTACCACTTATAGATTTTTCATACAACAATGGATACCATGAATCCATAAACATGAGTCCATTTGAGGCATTGTATGGGAGGAGTTGCAATACCCCTACCATCTAGAGTCATTCAGTGAACAAGGTCTTTGTTGGGCCTTCCATGCTCAAGGAAATGGAGTAGCAAATTTAGGTCATCAAGCAAAATTTGAAAGTGGCACAAGATAGACAGAAAAGATATGCAAACCAACATAGGGTCCATAAAGAGTTCCAAGTTGGGGAACATGTTTATTTGAGGATCAAACCTAAGAATATTTATTTAAATATTGGGTCATGTGCCAAGTTGGCACCATGGTATTGTGGGCCTTTTGATATCCTTGAGAGGATTGGACTAGTGGCCTATAAGCTAGCTTTACCTCCATCAGTTAAAGTTCATGATTTTTTCCATGTTTCTTTGCTTAAAAGATATGTACAAGATTCTAATCATGTGATTGATTGGTTTGTGCTACAGGTGGAACTAGAGGGAGAGTTCTAGCTAGATCCATTGTGCATTCTAGACTGAAGGAGTCTCATGCTCTGGAATTGAGCCATAGAGCAAGTCAAAGTGTAGTGGAAGCACTTTGGGCTAGAGGAAGCCACTTTGGAAATGGCTAACTCCATGAGAGTAGCATATCAATTTTTGTTTTTTGATTGAAGTATATGTGCATATATTTTGTAAATATTGTATAGAGCTATGCATATAAAACTCCATGAAATAGTACATGTTTCAATTGTTTCATGTATTGCATATGAGCAGAAGAACATGGAGGGCAGTGTTCCCTAAAGTTGGAGGGGTATGTGATAGTCGCAACCTGGGTTTCCTAATAATAATTGCAATCTAAATATTCCAAAAAATATATTAAAAAGGGTTGAGTCAAAAGGGACATAGATTCAAGATCTAAGGAGGTTTCTTGCTTGGGATGTGTAAGGTTTCCTTACGCAGGAAATATGAATTGTTTTCAACAACCACTAAAGGTTGGTTGGTGTATGTTTTTAATGGAATGATTCTAAATTTAATGAGACTAAAAGAGAAGGATGAGGACCATGTTTCCTTTGAAGACATTACAATGCATCAAGGAAAGGGAAGTAAATTCCAGTGCAGCGAAGAAAGTAGCAGAGGAAAAGAGGGATTCGACCTCATAGAGGGCATCATCACTCACTCATTCATTCACTGAAGTAGATTCATCCATTCTAGAAACATTCAAAGAGAAAAATGTAGAAGAGAAGGGAAGAGAAGAGTAAGGATTGCTAAAGAAAAAAGAAGACAATGAAACTAGTTCGGTTGGCATGATTGGTATGAAGATGGTCTCAACTTGGTGAGGAACTATGCCTCTCGAGTCCCTATAAATCCAAATGGTGGAGATGGTTTTCTCTATATTCCCTTGATGGTATGGGTGTATGTTTGTGTCCTTGGATTCCTGGAGGGAGGACCTTTGAAGCCTTTCTTGTTGTGATTTTGCAGTGGGTTATGGATTCCCCAAAGTGGGTGGAACCACTATGTTTAGGGTGGATACTTGCTTCTCTAGACACCCTTGACAATATTGGGTAGAGGAAATCTTCCTTTAGATTCCCTATGTGTGTTTGAGTGGATAAGAAGGCTATGGATTCCCTGTGTGTTTTGGGTGGAGGTAGTAATCCTTTGCATTTCCTGTGTGTATTGATTAGATACCATTGGGTAGTTGGAGGGTGGAGGCAGCTGGCCTCTGGATTCCCTGAATATTATTTGACTATTGAGTGGCTAGTGGGTGGAGGAAGGAGGTCCTCTAGAGTCCTTGTTTAACCTGGAAGGTTGTTTTTCAATCCTTTTAGCAAGCCCCTTAGTCTCGAGAATCTGGCTAAGGGGTGATAGCTACAAGTGAGCTTTGCTGCAACTGTCTATGGTTGGGTGGAGAGTCCTTGTCCCAGACTTAGTTTCCCTTGTGCTATTTTTTCATTTGCTTAACTGATAATGCATGTGCGTGTTTGTATTTATAGATTGAAATGGTGCTTATAAATGTGATGAACAAGAACATAATGCGCTTATGGTTTGAAATGTTACACCTTATGAAATACATAGTTGTTCTACTAATATAAATAATGAATAATAAAATGTACATTACCTAAAGGCATCAGAATGGTGCGCAAGAACTATACTCAACCATGAAAATATTTCTAATACGAACCCTTTCATTATATGTAAAATGGATACAATAGAGACTAACTGTTTGGCAGGGTCTGTGTTAGAAAATGTAGCAAGAAAGGCTCAATTTGACTTTGGCCTTAGTCAAATTTAGTAAATCAAATTTTCACATCAACATGACAACTTTGAGGAAGTTAACTAGTGCGACATGGCTCTTTTCACTCAGTTAGCTTAGTAAATTCGAGTTAGGGGCTTGGATTTTAATCATGCATGTGTTGATTTCTAAATTTTAGCAATCTAGTTCAATTATTTTTAGTTGTATTCAGTTAACTGACCTCTAACTATTGATAGAGTCAGTTGAAGGTCAATTGTGCAGTGGGACAACAGTCTAACTCAAAGATCTGTCAGTTAACTAATCAATCAACCCAAAATAGCTCATGCATGCATGGAATTTGAATTGCTCAACTGAGGTGGAGGAGACAAGGTTAGTGTAACATGAGTTGTATACTAGTTGAGTGTACAATTGTTGCATGCAATTAAGAGATCAATTCCTTGGGAATTTCACAAGGAAATAAGGACTTCCATATTGCTTAGGAGCTCGAATTTTCTCAGATTTGCACAAGGAAATAAGAGGCTAGTGGAGCAAGAAATTGGCTAAGTGTTGGCTAGAGGCTTTCATTCAGTAGAGAGAATAATTATTCTTTTGTAGGTTGTGCTCAGAGTTGGAGCAAGAAATTGTAATAGTTTCTCTATTCAACTGATTAATGCAAAGAGGCTTGAGGATTTTTTCCTAGCTGGGTTCCCCTAGAAATCACTATGTACTTGTGGTTTTTCTTGTTGCATTTCTATTCATGTTGTTCTAAATTGTGATTTCTATTTCGTAGATTAGTAGAGTAGAATTATGTCTCTTGTTTTAGTTTGAAATATTGAGAAGTTGCAATTTATATCTAATTTCTACAAGGTATCGGAGTTCTGAAATCACATTAGAACCAGTATTTCGAACTTGTCCATTAAGAATTTTGAATTTGTAGTTTCAGTGCAATATTTTTTTCTTCAGAATCAGGAGAATGTATTTAAACAGACTGAGATTAGAGTATTCCCTGGAGGGTAGCACAAATTTCATAGCCTAGAAGGATTGAATGGAAGCAATGCTTCATGATAATGGTGTGTTAGAATATGTTAAAACTGACATTGCAAAACCCTAACAGTCTGATGCACAACAATTAGCCCAATGGAAGAAAGATGTTGTAAAGTCTAGGAGAATTCTTCTGGAAGGTGTGAGAGACCATGTGGTCTCAAATATCCATGGAAAATAAACACCATATTCTATGTGGAATACAATGACTAAGCTATTTGAAAATAGTAGTGACCATGGAAAATTGGCCTTGAAAGACAAACTTCGAAACATATGAATGCAGAAAAATTATCTATTCCACAATATCTCTCTAGATTCACACTAGTTCGAGATGAGCTTGGAGGTTTTGGGATGAATGTTTCAAAATATGACCTAGTGAGCCTAGCTCTTCTAGGCCTTCCAAAATCTTGGCACAACTACCATGATTATGTGAATGGAAAGGAAAAATTACCAAATTGGGAAAGGTTGTGGTCTGATTTGGTTCAAGAAGAGTTAAGGAGGAATACCATAGATGGAACATCATCCAGAGAATAAGATGAAGAATATTTTTCCTTGGTTCTAATGGGGAAGCAGGAAAAAGGGAAGAAGACCCAAAGAAAATGCAAATCTAGCCAAAATAATGGAAGAAGAAAGACTTGAGTAAGATGAAATGTTTCCACTACCACAAATATGGGCACTATGAAACAAAATGCCTGCATAAGAATTTTAACAAGAAGCCTCCAGGAGGAGTAGGGGGTGAAGAACTAGCTTCAAAATTTGAATTAGACTTCACTCTAATAGCATGCATGTACAACACTATTATGGGGAGTATGTGGTACCTTGATTCTGGTGCCTCGTTCCAGATGATAGGGTGCAAGGTGTTTTTCAGTAGCCTAGAGGAGAAGGATCTCTAGATGCATATTGAATTGGGGGATGATGGGAGGTACAATGCTACAATAATTGGTACTGTCACCTTTGAGAGGGAGAAAGCCCCACCTCTTCACCTCAAAGATGTTATGTTTTTACCTAGGATGAAGAAGAACCTGATCTTTGTAGCAATACTAGAGGATAAAGGCTATGATGTTATTTTCAATAAAGGGAAAGCCTTTCTAAGAAACATAGCTGCCAGGCAAGTGAAGTAGAATGGAGTTTGAGTCAAGAAACTATACAAACTTGAGGTGGGAGATTGTGTTTCATTGAGAAGAAAGGCTAAATGAGTGAAAATTCAAGATGTTGGAGAACTATGGCATAAGAGATTGGGTCATATACACTATGCTGCCTAAAAAATTCGTGCAACAAATTACCACTAGTCTCCCTAAAGGCTCCCTTGACCAACAAGATGTTTGCAAGGGTTTCAAATTGGGGAAATATGTCAAATCCAATTTCCATGGCTGACATAGTAGAGCAGATGCAATCTTAGAGTGAGTCCAATCTGATGTTTGTGGACCGTTTTCTACAATCTCCACAACAAAACATAAATAATATGTTATTTTTATTGATGATTTCTATAGAAATGTTGGATCTTCTTCATGCGGAAGAATGATGAATTTTTCTCCAAATTTTTTGAATTCAAGGCATTAGTTGAGAAGGAGACTGGGAAGAAAGTGAAGGCTCTCATGAACGATAATAGAGGTGAATTTGTTTTGAATTCCTTCAAGGATTTATGTGCCAAAGAGGGTATTCGAAGAGAACTGATAGCACCCCGTAACCCACAACAGAATGGGGTAGCTAAAATGAAGAATAGGAGCATAGTGGGAGTAGTAAGAGCCATGTTTCATGATCAGGGGTTTCCATTACATCTATGGGCGAAAGCATGCAACACCGCAGTCTACTTGCAGAATTGAAGTCCTCATAGAATACTTGGTATGATCACACTAGAGGAATCTTTCTCTAGGAGAAAACCTAATGTGTCTCATTTCAGAATTTTTGGAGCTTAAGTTTATTTTAATGTATCCAAGGATTCTAGGAGGAAACTTGAGCCTACAACAGAGTTGGGTGTTTTTGCAGGATACAATGAAACTCACAGAATTATCCAGTGTATTTACCTTCACTAAGGATGACAGTTGTGCGGAGAGATGTCAATTTCAATGAGGAGAAAGTTATGAGATGATATATGGAACGAGAGATGATCATCCCACTAGACCAAGAGCTTCTAGCTCCAAAGGAGGAGACTTGGGGTGAGATTTAGCAATTTTTGGAGCAACCACAAATGGAGGAGCAAAGAGGAGTTCAAGTGGACACACTCGCTCAACCAGAAACATCCAAAGAAGGGAGAAAGAGAACTAGAGAATCTGATATATTGATACAGGATTCACGGCAGCATGTGGTAGCTCCTACATCACAGCGAAGGTAGATGAAGTCACCTAAGAGGTACACTGGTTACATGGCTCTTATCATAGAGCTCATTGACACAGAGCCCTCTTCATTTGAGGAAGCAATTTCTCAAACTGTTTGGGTTGATTCCATGGTGGAAGAATATGAATCCATCATGAAGAACAGTGTATTGTAGGTGGTACCGGGACCAGAAGGGTAATCAATGGTTCGTTCCAGATGGATCTACAAAGTGAAGCCCGCACTTAATGGGATCATCGAGAAGCACAAGGCCAGATTTGTGGCCAAAGTATTTTCTCAGGTAGAGGGAGTTGACTACGAGGAAATATTTTCCCCTGTGGCAAGGTATTCCTCCATCAAATCAATTCTTGCATTATTTATGCAAATGGGGTGGAAGATCCACCAGATGGATGTGAAGACTACCTTTCTCAACAATGTTGTTGAGGAGGAAATTTACATAGAACAACTAGAAGGATTTGAGACATATGATCGAGAGTCACATGTGTGTAGACTCAAGAGAGAATTTTATGGTCTCAAACAGGGATCCCGAGCATGGTACACTCAGATCAAAAGTTATCTCAGTGGATTGGGCTTCACCAAAAGTGAAGCAGGTGTGAACCTCTATCACATTGTGGTAGATGGTAAGTTGCTTATTCTTTTCTTGTATTTTTATGATTTAATATTGATAGGTGTTGAGCAGCTCATCCACTCTTTTAAAGAGGATATTGCAAGGAATTTGAGATGAATTCCATGGGATTAATGCATTAATTCCTTGGGCTAGAAGTATTGCAAGGTGACCGTGAATTGTTTTGTCTCAGGGGAAGTATGCCTCTGAAATACTTTAGAGATTTCACATGGAGAGTTATAAGCCTATGGACACACCTCTAGCTACAAACTGGAGGAAGGAGAATACCACTTCAGGTGAAGAGGTTGATGTTACCGTTTATAGGTATCTTGTGGGGTCGTTGATGTATTTTGTGAACATAAGATCGGCATGTGTTATGCAGTAAACCAGGTTAGTCAAGCTATGGTGAGGACTACTGAGTTGTATTGGAAGGAAACAAAGAATGTGTTATGGTACCTCAAAGGCACTACCAAGTATGGATTATGGTACAAGAGGACAAAGGGAGTGAAGCTCCAAGGCTTCACCAATGTAGTTTGGGTAGGGAGTTCATCAGACAGGAAAAGCACTTCAGGTGCTATCTTTATTGTTGGGTCCACAATTATTTCCTAGCATAATAGGAAGCAGAGATCTGTGGCACTCAACTAAGCAACATGTGAGGCCATATGGATGAGGAAAATACTTGTGGGTCCTTTTAGTCAAGATATGGATCTGACAATGATATATTGTGATAATCAAAGTTGCATTAAGCTCTCTATGAATCCGGTATTTCATGACAGGTCCAAGCACATTGATATCCGATATCATCATTTGCGGGACAGTGTGCAAAGGAGAATTATGTTGTTGTAGTACATTCCAACTAAGGAGCAAGATGAATACATCTTGTCAAAGACATTGTCAAGAGGTAAATTCAAATTCGATAGGTGCACGATAGGGGTGGTGAAAAATCCCTTTCTTGCTAAGAGGGAGTGTTAGAAAATGAAGTAAGAAAGGCTCAATTTGACTTTAGCCTTAGTCAAATTGAGTAAATCGAATTTCCACATCAGAAGGACAACTTGGAGGTATTTAACTAGTGTGACATGGCTCTTGTCAATCAGTTAACTCATTAAAATCAAGTTAGGGGCTTGGAGTTCAGTCATGCATGTGTTGATTGCTAAAGTTTAGCAATCTAGTTTAGTTATTTTCAGTTGTATTCAATAAATTGACCTCTAATAATTGATAGAGTTAGTTGAAGGTCAATTGTGCAGTGGGAAAACAATATAACTTAGAGATCTATTAGTTAACTAATCAATTAACCAAAAATAGCTCATGCATGCATGGAATTCAAATTTCTCAGCTAAGGTGGAGGAGACAAGGCCAATGTAACATGAGTTGTATACTAGTTGAATGTACAATTGTTGCATGCAATCAAGAGATCAATTCCTTGGGAATTGTGCAAGGAAATAGGGGCTTCCCTATTGTTTAGGAGCTCAAATTTGCTCAGATTTATGCAAAGAAATAGGAGGTTGGTGGGGTAGAAAATTGGATAAATTTTGGCTAAAGGCTCTCATTTAGCAGATAAAACAATTATTCTTTTGCAGGTTGTTCTCAGAGCTGGAGCAAGAAATTGTAATAGTTTCTCTATTGAACTGATTAATGCAAAGAGGATTAAGGTTTTTTCCCAACTGGGTTCCACTAGAAATAATAGAGTAGAATTGTGTCTCTTGTTTTTAGTTCGAAATCTTGAGTAGTTGCAATTTCTATCAAATATATATATATATATATATATATATATATATATATATATATATAGTTTATGTGTCGTTGTGCTAATGCTGAGGATGACTTCCCCTTTTAACTATAATAACATGTGACTCTGCATTAAAGGATTTTACAACCTTGCATTTTCAACAGTCCCAGAGGTCTTTGACAAGTGACATAGTGTTGCTAGCTAAGGCATTGCAAGCCTTAGGATGCACCCTAGCATGTGGATTTTCAAGGAGTACTGATCTCCTCATAACCTTCTCGGCTTCTTGCGAATCCCATGGAACCAAAAGTTTGATTCTGACACAAACTTAGGAGGGATAACACTAGTAGGTGCTTAATAAGTCATAGATGGCATGGAGAAATGCTAGCATAGATCCATTAGTTTGCATAACCTCTACAACAAAACCATGAATGAATCCATGCTTGAATGGAAAATTTTCACAAAGTGGAATTATTGCAAAGATAGGTGGGATTCAACCTTATAGCCTTAGTGGGATAACCCTATTTCTAGAGGCCTATTGAAACCCTCATCGTGGAAGCATTGGATTGGATGCCATGATTCTACCTTATCGCTATTGGAGGAAGGAGGAGTGACATGGATCGGGGCCATATCCATAGATTTATTATCTAGCAACACTAAGAGCAGGCAGGTTGATGTAAGATGAGGTGCGTTGGCATACACACATGCACCACAATTGCTCTATCAGTTGAGGGGTGAGCCACCAGGCTAGTCATCCTAGAGAATCCACCCTAGAATATTCACAAGATTGGACAAGAAGGAATGGCAGGGATGATGAGGCGTCGAGCCAGCTGGGATCACAACTCGGAGGCGGAGCATACTCCCATCACCCGGAGTCGATTCCTCATGATAGCTCATCCTTGAGGCCAAAACCAATAAGTTATAAAAAGGGGAAACTGCAGTGGGGCATGGGATGACGTGAGGCTGGGACAATTTGGACTCCATGTAGCCTGGAGATAATGGTATTGGTGTAGAGGGGATCCATGGGACAACTCGGTGTTGGGATGGGGTCCCCTGGGTCAGTTTTGGGGTTAATATAACCCAAGTTTTGGTACATTTTGTGTAAATAATGTAAATTCTCCACGATTTTTGAATGCAGAGCGCGTAGATGGCTAGGAGTCAAAGGGGTTTAGCCCCTTGTTTTATGTAAAGTTTGAGTCGGTTTTGAGATCCACCCATGGTCTGCGGACCATGGCATTGTATGAAAAAGGCTATAAATAGGTGTGTCTTAGAGAGTCTAAGGCATAATGTCTTTGATAGTAATGGGTACTTGATGATAAGGATAGCAAATTGAAGTGAGTAAGATAGAAGAAAGGCTCTGCAGCTGAGTGTGTGGAGGCCTAGGTAGAGTCTGCAACTAAGTGTGCAGACCCCTGCAGCTGTGTGCGCAGGGTAGTTTTGAGTCTGTAACCTTAAATTGAAGATCAATAAAGACAGTTTCTGAAGAATTCTTGCATATTTATGTTCTTTCTGTTAATACCATATATTGTCAATGAATGATGTATTTTATGAGATATTGATTGAATGTTACGCGATTCTCTTGAATAAGTATTAATGATGTACACAATGCATGTTTAAGTATTTTCGCGAAGACTCTGATGCATTCTATGATGTTTACTAATAACCTAAGTATATCTGCATGAACACTAATTTAGGGTTGTTCTCTGATGCACGTAAGTGCATAAATTGATTGTTAAAGGTCCGCAAAGGCTAATTATAGACCTTCGCAAAGGTCTGAAGACTATATAAACAGAGTTGCAGTAACGTGCCCTAAGAGTTTATCTATCTACACGAAGGCAGATCTGAAGAGCTAAAAGACATCACACTAGTCTCTGGATGCAAACTTGGTTCTTGCATCCCCCCCATACTGCTTCGAGTGAGACTGCAGCCTGTGCTGCGTAGGTTGTTGCCAAAAGGGCCAGTAGTGTAGGGTTTTGTTGGTTGGTGCAGCTGACTCTGAACCTGGGTCAGGACCCCCTAAGCCAACAAATGGTTCTGTTGCTGGGACTCAAACTTGGGTCTCTCGGGTGAGAGACGAGTATCCTAACCAACTAGACTACAACAGAAGTGCGCACAGAATTCTAGTGTTTGAAGTGAAAAAGCCAGGGGCACGATAAAGACTAGTGTCCCGTGTACGTGAATTATATTACAGGAGGGGGACCAATTCCCTTGAAAACATAAGACCCAGTAGGGTTGAGCATGGGGACTGTGCTATGGTGTGCTATTTGTCAAGTTGTTGGACAACATGTGATGAATAACTGCCATTTACTTCAAAAGTTTCTTCAGACACCCTAACAATTGTTCTGTAACTTTTACAAATCGGTGGGCCACGATGAGTGCCACTGTCGAAGCTATGAGTTGATGATGGAAGGAATGCCTACATATCGGATGCAAGCAGAATCTCGGCCTCCAAATCAGGGCACTGGAGGGGTGCTCAGAGGTTATCAGGGACAAGGATGGGGTTGAGGAGGAGGAGGGCCTGGCAGAGGCCATGGTCAGATCATCTACTACAACTGTGGACAACCAGGGCACTATGTGCAAGAATTCTATAATCATACACGCCTGTCATGTTAATACTACAACCAGTTTGACCATACTATAGAAGAGTGTCGGTGCGGATAGCTAAAATGCAAGAGAACAAAGCGCAGCTTCAACATCCTCCGCAGAACTTACAGATGATGAGAGTTTAGCTCTGCGAGGAGGTTCAAAGCGTGAATATGGTGCTGAGGAGTGGAATAACGACTGTCGATGATAAAGATAAACAACTTGAAGAGGATGGATGGGTTCGAAAAGTGCCAGAGAAAGAAGTTGGTTTTGATTTAGAGTGCGTTAAGGAAATTTTTATGGAAGCCAAGAAGAGCTTTGCTAAGGCCTCCACGTCAGGAAGCCAAAACAAGGTGCAAGAAACTAGCGCGCCTGTAGAGGTTGATCCCTCTGTAATTACTACGTTTTTGGAGACTTGCATAAAACTGTTGTGCAATAGAAAAGCTGTGGAAGGTTTGTAGGAATTAATAAACAAATGCACCAGCAAAGAGAAGGTCCCTGATGGACACCGATTGGTCAGAAAGCTTGGAAAACATAAGGCAAGAACGGGGCGCGAGATGAGGCTCACCGCGCAGATAGGTATTATGAGATGGACCAGGTAATCTTATATCTAGGGTCCGATGTGAACGTATTACCAAAACAAACATGGGAAAGAATGGGGAGACCTGCACTGCAGTGGTCTCTGATTGATCTGGATTTAAATAGGAACGCAACAAATTATAGAGATAACCATAAACACAGAGATGCAGTGGAAATGATACTTCATTTCATTATTGTAAAATACTGAAATATGCTTACAAACAACAATGGAAATAAACCATCTAGGTTGATGGTAGCTTATCTCTGAGAAGAGATGTGTCAGCTACATGCCTCTGAACTGTGTTACAATGAGGATCGAAGGCCTAGTTACTGTTGAGAAACAATGGAAAACCCTAAACATCCAAAAACCTAACCCTAGAAGAGGAAACACCAAACTGTGGGCCCCGTTTGGGTAAATTGGTACATCAACTTCCTAGGGTCATAACTTTGGCATACAATCTCTGTTTTACGCGCACAATATCTCGTTAGAAAGATCTATCCGAGAACTACAGCTTTGGAAATAGAAAAATCAATGCATAGACCCATGTGGCTCCCATTTTTCCCAGAAAATGTCGTTTAGTGCCTCAAAATGGCTCCGGAAGTTCACGACCCGAAAAACTGCTAAAAATAATAAACTGTGCTACAATTAAGGAAACTGAAAAGCTGAAAGAAACAATGGTGGGGGTCTAAATGGACTTGGCAGGTGGCCACCAATATCCACCTAGATCATTCCTCCCCCCTTAGGAAGCAATGGTCCCCATTATGTTGAGTTCCTCCATGAGATGAGGAAACTTCTGCTGAACTTGGTCCCTGGTGAGCCACTTGCCTTGGCGAAGGAGTTGGCCTGCTTTGACAACTCGATACAGTTGGATATTCTGCTAGCAAGTGTGCTTGATCTGTGTGTCCTGATTCGATCAGTTGCAGCTTGTTCCATGCAATCTGGATTTAACTCTGTGGGTGTGAGTTGTTTTGCAATGTTAGATGTGTCTAGTAATGGTGGAAAGTATGACCGAAGGCAGTGCACATTGAACACTGGGTGCAGGCCAAGGAATGGGGGAATTCTGAGCTCAAATGAGTTGTCTCCCACAACCTTGGTAATGGTGTAAGGATCATATCGGAGTGGTCTAAGTTTCCGATAGGCTCTGGTAAGGCGTTCCTTTTACAAATGCAACCAGACTTTGTCACCCACCTGAAACTTGTGTGGCACCCGACGTTGATCATGTCACTGCTTGTACTTGGCATTTGATTTCTCCAGAATGTCATGGACCTACTGGAAAATATGTTGGATGTGCTCAATGAAGCTATTTGCCTTATCTGTTTCAAACTGGAAATGAGCTAAATCTGCGTGAGTAGCTGCAAATGGCATGGCCACATCAATGAGACATAGTGGTTGGAATCCCAAGCCCACCTGAAAAGGGATGTGGCCAGTCGAGCTGTGGGGAGCTCGGTTATAGTTGTGTTGAACATAGGGGAGGCTCTCGTCCCATGTGCATGGATGTTTTGAGATGTACATGCGTAGAATGTGTTCGATCATCTTGTTGACAACCTCTGTCTGGCCATCAGTTTGAGGATGGAAGGTTATGGACTTAGTGAGTTTGGTGTCCAGCATCGACCAGAGACTGGACCAAAATGTACTGAGGAACCTAATGTCCCGATCTGAGATGATATGACTGTGGTATCCCAAAGTGTACCCAAACTCGTTCAAACAAGAGTTTAGCAGTGGCTTTTGCTATGATATCCTTCTTACAGGCCGCCATAATGGCCATCTTCGAGAACCTGTTGACGACCACAAAAACACAGTCATTTCCATGCTTAGTGGAAGGAAGGCCTGACATGTAATCCATGGAGATGGATTCCCAAGGTCAACTAGGGGTAGGTATTGGGGTATAGAGCCCTTGCTTCTTGATGGTCAGTTTGGCAATGGCGTAGGTAGTGCATGATCTGATGTACTTCCCAACATCCTGTTGAAGATTCGGCCAATAGAAATACTTCTGCAGTACTGCCACCATTTTCTCGACCCCGAAATTCCCAGTAGCCCGACTGTACTGTGCTTCCCAAATAATCTTGGCACGCTCGCTTGAAGGAACACAAAGGTGACCTAGGTGGCATAACAGGGCATCCTAGAGGTGAAAATCTGAAACACGCTGACCCTCCAAGAGTGTCTGGTATGCATGGAAAAATTTTGGATCACTTTTATAGAGAAGTGGCCAATCATAAGTCTCGTGCCCACAAGAGTTGAGCACGGTGGTTAACTCCATGATCGGTGGTAGACTGAGGCAATCTGCAACATTGTTGGTGTTGCCCTTCTTATACTTGATATTCAAATGGAATTGTTGCAGGTATGTGGATCACTTATGATGGCGATCATTCTCCAATTTCCCTTGGGTCTGTATGAACTGCAGGGGTCGGTGGTCTGTGTGGATGACCATTTCCTTCGCCAAAATGTATTGTTTCCATTGTTAGCAGGCCTGCACAATGGAATACATCTCTTTTTCATAAGTGGGATACTTTTGGATTGTGTCTGAAAGTGTCTCACTCTGATATGCCACTGGATGCCCATGTTGAGTAAGGACTGCCCCAATAGCATAGTTAGAGGCATCCGTCTCAATCTCAAATGGTTGTTGCAAGTCTGGTAATGCGAGCACTAGTGCCATGCAAAGGCAATCTTTCAACTCTGTGAATGCCTTCTGTTGAGATTCAGAACAAAAGAATTTTTCTTTCACTCCTCTGTTGGTGACTTGACTCAAGGGCCAAGTGATATGAGAAAATCCCAACATGAACCTGCGGTTGAAGTTGGCAAGACCTAGAAAGCTGTGAAGCTCTATCAGAGTGGTTGGAGATGGCCAATCCTGAATGACTTGGATCTTGGCTAGATACACATGCACCCCCTATTCATCAATAATGTATCCCAGATACTGAACCTGGGTCATGCCAAAAGTGCATTTATCCAAATTGGCACATAACTTGTGTTGCCACAGTGTTTGGAGAACCTGTCGAATGTGGTGGAGGTACCAACTCTAGCTGAAGATCAGGATGTCATCCAAGTATACCACTACAAATGAGTTGATGAATGGCCACAAGATGTCATCCATTAGCCTCATGAAGGTTGCAGAAGCATTTGTCAATTCGAAAAGCATAACCAACCATTCGAAAAGGCCCTCCTTGGCTTTGAAGGCAGTCTTCCACACATTGGAGGGTTCGATTGGTACCTGGTGATATCCTGACTTCAAATCGATCTTTTTGAAATATTTCCCCCCTTCAGTTGGTCCACCAGGTCATCAATCCATGGGATCGGGTACCTATTATGAACAGTGATCTTGTTCAGCGCCCGATAGTCAATACAAAGTCTCCAAGTCCCATCCT
Source organism: Pinus tabuliformis (assembly GCA_031772625.1). Classification (NCBI taxonomy): domain Eukaryota; kingdom Viridiplantae; phylum Streptophyta; class Pinopsida; order Pinales; family Pinaceae; genus Pinus; species Pinus tabuliformis. The sequence goes on along the minus strand of CM062820.1, from coordinate 664,134,350 downwards.
TCTTCTGTACCAACATGATCGGGCTCCCACAGGGCGATGAACTCAGACAGATGTGACCTTTCTGCAGCAACTCCTGAATCTGCCTCTTGATTTCATCATTCTCCAAAACAGAGCGCTGATAGATTGGTCCATTGGGCAACGACGCACCTAGGGTCAGATCGATGGAGTGCTTGACCTGACAGTGCAGAGGAACCCCTGTGGGGGAGGTGAAGATGTCCTCGTACTCCTCCATGACCTTGTCCATCTGTAGTTGTCATGCAGAGGGCCCCTGTCTGGAGGTCGTGGCCACCGTCTTCTTCTTTCCTTGAGGGCGTATCATCAGGAAAACAAATTTCCCGGTTTCGGAAATGAGCTTACTGCATTGTTTTGCAGTAACCAAAGAGATGGCGATAGGCGGTGCTACCTCCGGTATCCTGTACAAATTATTTCCCAAAGTAATAATAACAGCATGGGGCCTTGATTCATACACAGCATGTCGCTTCCAAAAGTATGGTTTTCCTAATAATACATCACAAACTTCAAGGGGAGAAATGTCACACAAGACCTCATCCGTGAAGGGCTTGATTTTGTATGGAAGGTGACACTACTAGCTCACGTGAAGATCCTGTCCTTGGTGAAGCCACTTGATGGTGTACGGTTGTGGATGTGCTATGGTCGGTAAGCCCAGCCGCTTCACAACCTTTGCCGAGATGAGGTTATTTTGGCTCCCATTGTCGACAATGAACTGTAGCGGAGAGCCCTTTACCCACATCTGGGAGTGGAAGAGACGCTCCTCCTCCTCTGGATCTTCGGGTTCCTCCTTTTGGATCTTCGTGGTGGCAACGGTGGTGTTGGGCTCCGCATCGATAGCCTTCTTCCCTTTGTCATTCCCCTTGTTTGGTTCTGACTCAGAGTCAGAAAATGCATCTGATTCTAAAACCTTTAGCTCAGCCACCAGTGACTGCTTGGCCCGACACTCACTTGTGTTGTGAGTGGAATTCTTATGGAACTCACACCACTTTCCTGTGTCCTTTTTCGGCTTCACGACGTTGTTCTTTGATTGTAGCTTTGGCGGGTTGTCTTGGGCTGCCCCGCCTTGGCTTTGTCCTTTATTCTATGGTTTGGGGGCAACTTTCCCTTGCTTTGCATTCATAGATCCAAAGTCTTACTTCTTCTATTTAAACTTTTGCTCGACCTTGACGGCATATCAGCATGCCGTGCTGAGCGAGGGGATTTTAAGGAATTCTATTTCCTCTAGGATGTAATTATGCAAGCAACCATGGTATTTGAGAACCAAACGCTGCTCTGAATCCTTGATACCCAACTTTGTGCGAAGGTTATGGAAAATACTGGTAAACTCCGGCACATCTTGGTCCCTTCCCTGCCGCAGTGTGGCCCACTTTATGTATTGATCCTCATAGCTTCCGACAGGGTAGTGCTGCTCCTTGATGGCATACTGGAATGAATCCCAAGTGGGTGTAGCTGAAAATAGTGAGCCTGCACTTTCATCCTTCTACTCACAGTAGGTTTCCCACCAGTCCTTGACGTGGGGGGATGCTTTGAGAAGAGCGAAAATAATCTTTTCCCGATTGGAAAAATCATGAACATAAAAATAACCCTCTAGCAGATTTAACCACTTATCGACAACATTTGCATCTATCTAACCCTTGAATATGGGGATTTCAAAATTAACTTGTACCTTAAACAGTGTGGCGTTTCCAGAGTAGCTATTGGAAGCCGATGCGTCGCCCCTAAGTAGCTGCTGAAGGATCTGGGAAAAGCTGTCCATCATCGCATTCCTTTATCGCTCGAGGGCTTCTTTGAGCAAGATTTTGATAGGATCTCCTGCCCTCTCATCTTTCTTTTCATCTGCCATGGGAGGCCGTCGGGATTTGCGAGGTTGGTCTTGCAAAGGTTCAACCAGTTCAAGCCCTGACTCCTTATATCCCAACCTTGTTCGGGAAATGCAAAGAAAGACAGAGAAAAAGCAGACCACTCTCATACCACTGATTCAGATTTAAACAGGAATGCAACAAATTACAGAGATAACCATAAACACAGAGATGCAGTGGAAATAATACTTCATTTCGTTAATGTAAAATACTGAAATATGCTTACAAACAACAACGGAAATAAACCAGCTAGGGTGATGGTAGTTTATCTCTGAGAAGAGATGTGTCGACTACATGCCTCTGAACTATGTTACAATGAGGCTTGAAGGTCTATTTATTGTTGAGAAACAATGGAAAACCCTAAATATCCAAAAACCTAACCCTAGAAGATGAAACACCAAATTGTGGGCCCCGTTTGGGTAAATTGGTACATCAACTTCCCGGGGTCGTAACTTTGGCATACGATCTTTGTTTGACGCGCACAATATCTCGTTAGAAAGATCTATCTGAGAACTACAACTTTGGGAAGAGAAACGTTAGTTCATGAATCCATGTTGCTCCCAGTTTTCCAAAAAAACATCGTTTAGGGCCTCAAAACGGCTCCGGAAGTTCAGGACCCACAAAACGGCTAAAAATAGTAAATTGTGCTACAATTAAGGAATTGAAAAGCTGAAAGAAACAATGGTGGGGTTCCAAGTGGACTTGGCAGGTGGCCACCAATATCCACCTGGATCACCGATTCAGCTCAAATTGGCAAACCAACAGAAAATCATCCTCATGGGACAATTATATGGAGTAATAGTTGATATAGAAGGTGCGAGTGCGATGGCCGACTTTGAGGTTATAAAGATTGTCGATGACAGTAATCCATACCTTGCGCTCCTAGGAATTAACAGGGACATTGATATGAATGGGGTCATCAATTTGAAGAAGAGGACAATTTCGTTTGAAAGGAAATCGCTTCAGGTTGTAGTACCGTTGGACCCTGCAGAAGGGGCGTGCTATACTGAACCAATCTATGGTTATGAAGAAAGCGAGGATGAACTGGATCAAATCTACAAAATAACAGCATGAGATCAGGACTGGATCAATCCAATGACGGATGGACAGATTTCATGGGACCAGGAGAGTTCCTACATCTCGGATTCAGACGAAGAGTTGGAGCATTGGCAAAATCGCTTGCATGAAGTATCCACACTATGATGCAATATGATGATGAAGTCGCTCCGCTGTGTTTCATTGCAGGTAAGGAAATTACCATATTATGATGGTTTAACTAATATAGATCTGTATTTGGATGAATTTGAGCACGAAGTCCTTGAGGATCATCGCTTCCAAGCTTTAGAATTAGCACTACGTGCTATGCTCACACAATGGTGGGGTATGGATAAGGATAGTTTTGTTGGATGGAGAGATTACAGAAGAATGATGAAGCTACAATTTGGATGTGCTAACACCAGAATGACTCAGAAACATAATGGAAGGGACAATCCGCGTGATCACCTAGTGAAATGGACTAAGGCATGGGGAACAAAACCGCATCTAGAATGGGTACACATATTTTGCCATACTTTGGATACAATTCCCATGAATTGGTATCTGGAAATGGGGCTCCAACATGGTACCGCAGACTGGGATATATTGAGGGAAGGATTCTTATTGAACTTTAGCTTTGAAGATGGCTTCACAAGCATCGATGAAGCGCTGCAAGAGATTAAGGCGATTATCTTCAAAACACCGATGGAACCTATGGAATGGGTCCAACCAGATTGGAGCACCTAGCTGCGCCATGCGTTGGAATGCTATAATGTGACCGCTGAAGAGGAGGATGGATATCTGAGAAACATTAATATTCCAGAGGTAGAAGGGCATCACGAAATTGAAGGCCCAAAAATAGACAACCCGGACATCACCGCGCCGTTGAAAATAAGGCAAGCAAACATTGGCACTGAAGCACAACCGAAGTTTGCAAAAATTAGAGATTATTGGGACGACGCTACCATGGATAAAGTTGCTGAGTTACTCCGCGAATACCAGGATCTATTCCCTACCAAGTTTTCAGATTTGAAGGGCATAGTTGGTGATTTGGGCATTATGAAGATCACTCTAAAGCCGGATGCAAATCCTATTAAACAGAGGCCGTATCGCCTTAATCCTAAATACAAGGAAAAGGTACGCCAAGAGCTGGATAAAATGTTGGAGGCAGGTATCATAGAACCAGTTGAGGAATATAATTGGGTGAGCCTGATGGTGGTTCAGGAAAAGAAGCAAAAGGGTGAAATAAGGATATGCGTAGATCTGCGAAAGCTTAATGATGCATTTGTTCACGACCCATTCCCAACGTTGTTTATAGATGAAGTATTAGACAATGTTGGAGGGCAGGAGGCACATTCCTTCACTGATGGGTTTTCTGGGTATCATCAGATTAAGATTGCACCCAAGGATAGGAGAAAAATGACCTTCGCGATGGAATGGGGTTGTTTTCAGTACACTGTGATGCCATTTGGACTTAAGAATGTGTCTGTGATATTTTCCCACGTAGTCATAGCAACGTTCAAGGAGTTCATTCATAAGTTCTTAGAAGTATACTTTGACGACTGGACATGTTTGGATTAGTAAAGCACCATGTAGCAAGTCTACACCTGATGTTGGATACGTGTCGCAGATACCAGATCGTGCTAAATTTGAAGAAATGCATATTTTGTGTTCCCTTTGGGATCTTGCTGGGTCACGTAGTGTGCAAGTAAGGATTGGTGGTGGACCCTACAAAGATTGCAGTTATTGTGAATTTGGAGGCCCCAAGGAATGTCAAGTAGTTGTGCACGATGGTGGGACATACAAGATATTATAGAAAATTTATCAAAGCCTATGCTCAAATTACTACGCCCATGGAGAAACTGCTGAAGAAGGATGAAACATTTTGTTGGGACGAAGAATTTCAACGTAGCTTAGATGTATTGAAAGAAAATATGGTCATCGCGTTGATCTTGGTATTCCCTGATTGGAAAAAGGAGTTTCATGTACATGTGGATGCCTCTTGCATTATGTTGGGTGTAGTGATAATGCAGGCCAGTGAAGGGGAAATGGACCATCCTATAGCTGTCACAAGTAGGAAGTTATCGAAGGCTGAGAAGAATTATTCAATGACTAAGCACGAAGGATTGGCCATGGTGTACGCATTGCAGAAATTCAGACATTATCTGTTAGGAGGACATTTCAAGATGTACAAAGATCATTCTGCCTTGAAATACCTAGTAAATAATCCTATGTTAGGGGGGGAAGATTTGCAGATGGTTGCTACTATTTTAGGAGTATGAATTTGAAGTCATTCTTAAGCTAGGGAGGTTAAATGTAGGACCTGACCATTTGTCATGGATTGAAACAGGCGAGGAGCCTAATAATCTGGAGGAAGAGTTGCCAGATGTGCAGCTCTTTGCGGTGCACGTAGAAGATAATCATTATGCAGACATTATTCACTTCTTAACTACGAGGATGACACCCAAAGGATATACAAGTCAGTAAAACAAGGAATTAGTAGTGCGCGTAGCATATATTTTAGTTATTGCGGGACATTTGTATAAGCTGGGTGTTGATGAAATATTGTGAAGATGTGTGCGATATTTTGAGCGGGATAGCATTATTGCTTAAGCTCATGGGGGAGCTGCGGGAGGTCATTATGTAGGCAAGGCAACTGCGCAAAAGATTTTGCATGCAGGTCTATGGTGGCCAACGCTGCACAAGGATTCCAAGGTGTATTGTAAGGCATGCGATGCATGTCAAAGAATTGGCAGACCATCGCGAAGGGATGAATTTCCATTACATCCTCAAGTCTCTTTGTAGCCATTTGAGAAATGGGTCATTGATTTCGTTGGGCCAATTCAACCCCTGGGAAAGAAAACATGTGTGCACTATATTATCACTGCGAAAAAATATTTAACCAGATGGGTGGAAGCACAGCTGGTTAAGGATTATACTGGGGCTACGGTAGAACATTTTTTTTTTGAGTATGCCTTAACCATATTTGGTTGCTCGAAAGTGTTGATGAGTGACAAGGGTACGCACTTTCTAAACAAAATGATTAGCATGTTAACTGAAGAATTCCAGGTCTACCACCAGAAGAGTACACCATATCACCCTCACGCCAATGGAACTGTTGAAGTGTTTAATAATATTTTAGAGAACGCTTTGACGAAGATCTGCAACGCACAACGGAATGATTGGGATGTGCACATACCTACAGTGCTATGGGCTTATAGGACTACTTATAAGAAGAGGACGGGGCAAATAGCATTTAGATTAGTATATGGGGTTGAAGCTATAATGTCGATGGAGTACATTGTGCCTAGTTTGTGCATAGTAGCCTTGATGGGTATGGCAGATCTTTAGGCCTTGGAGGAATGGCTCGCGCAGCTGCTGAAGCTCAAAGAAGATTGAGTTTTGGTAGGATTTCATCAACAAGTAGAGAAGGAACGTGAAAAGGCATGGCATGATCACCACATCAAGCTTCGCACATTCAAGGTAAACGATCTTGTCCTGTTATATGATAGTAAATTCACTAAATTTCTAGGTAAATTCCAGATGCATTGGTTAGGGCCATATATTGTCAAAGAAATTACAGATGGAGGTGCAGTTCAAATCGCGAACCTAAATGGGGAACTGTTACACAACATTTTGTCATTGTCCCTATACTCCCCATTCCTCAATCCTGGAGGACCTCTACAGTGAACTCTATGGTCTTTCCCATCATAAAGAGCATGCCTTTTCATCCCTATTCATATGCAGAACATTCCCCTCTTGCATCATTTCCCAAAAATCTTCCTTCAATCCTAGTTTTCAAGACCGATGCTAGTGCTCAGTTCCTTCCCCATGCCGATTTTCAGAGTTTGAAACCAGGCCTAGCGTCGAACGGCACAAGTGAGCCCTTTACCACTCATGTCGATCCTCTTTTAGCAAGTTTTTAAAAATGGAGTCGAAGCTTCCAGGTCTAGAAGCTTTGTGAAGATAAGTATGGTAAATGGTTGGGCTGGATAGAGCTGAGAGAGTTTGTTTGGGATCCTTTCCTCTATTAAGATGGAACAAACCAAATAGATAAGCCCTCTCCCATCATAAGAGGAACCATCTCCCCTCCATCAAAGCTATATAAACTCCTCCTTTTCCAAGTTGAACTAGTCTTTTTTGGAGCTTGAATAACCAACAAGATATCTATATCTTTAGCCTTCTAGTTTATGTTTGTGAAAGGAGAATAGTGTGTTTGGTTTGGTTTGGAACTAAAGGGGAGAAGCCTTAAACTTCCATTGTTGAGGCTAACCATGAGATGCTAGCAGTGGTTTTGGAACTTGGATACGTCGAAGGAGACCTGCAACTTCAAGGCTTTGGTTGTATCTCTTTCTGAGCTTTATATCAATACAACTAATGGTTTATTTCCTACATTGGGTGTCATATTACATTTGATGGCTTAATATTCCTTGAATTTTTAAGTAGATTGAATGTGATTGTATGTTATTATGTTTGCTATTGTCTCTTGTATTCGTTTTAGGTATTTGAAGGAGAAGAACGAAAGGAAATTGGAGAAAATGAGCGAGGTCACCATCAAGCGGATCAGCGTTCTAAGAGGTAGGCCCTCTTATTCGATTCTAGTCTAAGGAAGTTTTCATTAGGTTGTTCTGTTTGTAGCTAGACTCACTCTTGGGCTAGAGGGATCACCTCTGTCTGTAGAGGAGATTTACCTACTCCACTAGAACCCTTCCCGGGAAAAGTGAATGGGAGCAGATTGAAGTTGTATATAGGGGATACTACATAATAACTATATGACAACATGATAGTCTTAGTGCTTGAGGCAGTTGGAAGGGAGCATGGGACTATAAAATACACTGCCCAGTTTGGAGGACAACACACCGGGTAGGATGCGTGGAGAGTAACAGAGACACAACCCAGGAAGTTGTGCTCAGGGAGTTGCGCTATGAGGGAAGGTACTGCGTAGCACAATAGGAAAGTGACCATTGGAGTAACTGTTCATGACTTTATGGCCATAAGATGGTTAAATGGAGCGGGGTGGCAGAATTGAAGGCAAAAATCTTTGAAGATCTACCACCAAAACAACATTTATTATCGGAAATTGGGGGGAATGATCGGATTTTAATTCAAACCCCCTATAAATTACGTGTGTTGGTCCAACAGAGAACACTTTGCACTCTCAGAATTGTTAGTGAAATTCGTTGTCTGTTTCCTATGAACCAATCGACTTGGGAAGATTTAGTCGTGGGCCCCACATTTGCTAATTTGTCTGAGATAAACCAGAAGTTTATTCTTAACAAAATTATTTCCCCAAGCCTCGCTAACACTGTGGGTATTGGCGATATTGCCTCTGAGATAGATGCCCTAGAAGTTGTAAGTATTGAAGCTCTAGCTCCTGTGCCTACGACGTCGAGGTCACCTAGGCCAAATCCTACCCTTACCAAAGAAACCCAACCAGCCAAATCAAAAAGGACAAGCAGAAGAAGCCAGTGTCGGTCTGCACTTCCCCAAGAAAGCATACCGAAACACAAAAGCAAAAGAAAGATAAGCATCCGGAGAGGGTAGTGGACCTAGAGGCGGAAGAAGACTAGGGAATAAAGGATATAGACACTGAAGGAGTGGAGCCCATAACAAGGCTCCCCGAGTATATACCTCCGCGGAAGGGAAAAGAAAAGGTTACGAAGGACCCAGATTTTGAGAATTTCACTGTATCCACACCCCTGCTACCTGAGTAATTTTTGTTTGAAGGTCCATGGCTCGCGCGGATCCCGCTGCTGAAAATGGAGGATTGGGACCTCAGAGATCACACTAGGTTTCCACACTTAGTGACGAATAAGTATATGAGAGGGGTCTATTATGCAGAATCAGGTGTTACTATACTGGAAATAGAGGAATGGGTCCAATGGTGTCGAGCACTCAGGGTTACTCAATCTGTTGTGGGTGCCCCACTATCACTGCACCCCCATTAATAAAATATGTGTGCGCCAGCTGCTCACATTGGTGCACGATGGGTGTTTATGGCTAGGAGGGCCTATCCCCATTACAGATATGCTCATTCACAGAATCAAACATCTACCTTATAAGGGCGCGAACCTGCCTAAGGAGTTTGGCGGAAAGACTGGGAATAAAGACATTGCAAAAAGAATGAAGAGGGATTATGACCTTGTGAAGAAGTCGCGAGGATATTCAATTCTGTCTATAACAGAATCAACAGTGCAGTTGACTGCCAAAATTTTAGCAGGGAAGGTGATGCGAAAATGCCGCACGGATGAAGTTCCAACACCAGTAGTTTCCTTGGATGCACAGTGCATGAAAGGTGTACAATTTAATAGGTCAAGATACCTCTATCAAGAGTTCTTATCCAATTTTTGAGAGGCCCAAGATGAAACCACGCAGTTCCACTACGCTTGGTTTTTGCTATCGATTGTGCTCGTTGTGTGGGAATTGCCAGAGGATAGCAAATTTTCTCTGCTCGAGGAAGGATTGTCAGAGGTAGCACAATTTGCTTCCTTATGGTCTATGAAGGATCCCATGTGGATTACAGAGACGAAGATATTATGGGTTCTCATGGAAATGTCTCTCCGCATGGCCCTCAATAAATGTTCGAGGTTGTCCCCCACCTTGTTCACGCAATTGTCGGCCTACGCGACATTCAAGGCTAACTTCCACAGGGTATATATCTTGGCACGAAAGGATCCAGAGCAAAAATGGCACGACTTTCCCTATTTGGTGACAGAAACAGATGTGCAGGAGGTTGTAGCGAAATGGCTTACATAATGGCACACCCTGTCAAACTTAGATTCTGGAACAAGCATGGGTGCAGGCAGTTCTGCTGCACAAAAAAGAAAGGAGGCAGCTAAGCAAGTTGCATGTACACTCGTAGAGAAGAAAAAGAAGGAAACCGCCAAAAAGTCTTGGGTGGAACAAGAACACACTGCCAAGGAGCAGGTGGGATAAGAATAATTCAAGTCACAAAAAGGTGACAAGTCACCTTTGCCAAAGACATAGGAGGAAGAACTTTCAGGACAAGGCGAAAGAGGGGTGTGGTGTAGGTAAATCTACTCTATGGACAGAGGTTATCCCTCTAGCCCTAGAGTGGGTCTAGCCGTAAACAGAACAACCTAATGAAAACTTCCTTAAACTAGAATCGAATAAGAGGGCCTACCTCTTAGAATGCTACTTCGCTTGATGATGACCTCGCTCCTTTGCTCCAGCTTCCTTTGAGTTCTCCTCCTTCAAATACCTAAAACAAATACACAAGAGAGAACAACAAACATAATAGCATACAATCACATTCAATTTACTTAAAAATTCAAGGAATATTAAGCCATTAAATGTAATATGACATTCAATGTAGGAAATAAATCATTAGTTGTATTGATATAAAGCTGAGAAACGCATACAACCAAAGCCTTGATGTTGTAGGTCTCCTCCGACATATCTAGGTTCCAACATCACTTCTAACATCTCTTGGTTAGCCTCAACAATGGGAGTTTAAGGCTTCTTCCCTTTAGTTCCAAACCAAACCAAACACACTATTCTCCCTTTACACACATAAACTAGAAGGCAAAAAGCTATAGATATCTTGCTCGTTATTCAAGCTCCAAAAAAGACTAGTTCAGCTTGGAAAAGGAAGAGTTTATATAGCTTTAATGGAGGGGAGATGGTTCCTCTTATAATGGGAGAGGCCTTATCTCTTAGGTTTGTTCCATATCAATAGGGGAAATGAGCCCAAACTAAATTCATCGGCTCTATCTAGCTCAACCATTTACTAGACCTCCGTTACAAAGGTTCTAGACCTAGAAGCTTTGACTCCATATTTAAAAAACTTGCCAAAAGAGGATCGACGCGAGTGATGAAGGGATCACTTGCACCGTACGATGCTACGCTTGGTTTTAAACCCTGCAAATCATTATGATGAAGGAATTAAGCACTAGCATTGGTCTTGTAAACTGGGATAAAAGGAAGATTCTTGGAAAATGATGCAAAAGGGAAATGTTCAGCCCATGAAGAGGGACATAAGGGTAGTATCTTCATGATGGGAAAGCATGCAAGGTTCACTGTAGAATTTCTCCAAGATCGAGGAATGGGGAGTACAGGGATAGTGACAAAATGCTGTGTAATAGATGCCCCCTAAAGCGTGAAGGCCGAACTAGAGTGGGGTGAAATGATTTACAAGTAGATGCGTGGAACCAGAGATCATCGTTGAAGAACCTGCAAGCAAGCATAGATGCATATACATCACTGAAATCTCTGATAAATGATACATGAATCGTGGTATGGATGCAACCACCCAGAGAATGATCATGTAAATGGATCCAAGGCATGGGAGCAACAATGCTGTAAGGAGGATCATATCGAAACCAAGGTATGGTTGCAACCATCCAATAATGAGAAGGATCACATATAACAACTCATGGTATGGTCAAAGCCATCCATTTGAAGGAGACATGTATATCAGCATGATCATGTCACATCACCTTGCAACCTGGACTTTTGTAATCTAAGCCCAGGGTCTTGTGCTCCAACACGACCCGATCAAAGTACAAATTATAACATGTGAATAAGTGTGTTGAAGTCAAACATGCTAGAAAGTTGATTGATTACCATTCAATGATGTGAACCGTTAACAAGCATGAGAGAAACCACTAATGATGACAATGGCTCTCAAGGTACTAACAACACAATTCATAGAATGTGAAGAAAGGAACTCAAATCGAACACCTGCGAAATCACTCGATCGAAAGCCAATGATGTAAACTTGTCGTCGAATGTGAAGAACTTGCCATTAGGGTATGCAAGCTCTAAGGTACTGGAAGGGGGTCTCTTAGCTAACTTCCCGGATAATGAGCTGAAGTTGACAGGAAGTGACCTTGTCGAAGGAGGTCCATGATGTATCCCACATCATTGACGCGAGGCAAAGGGATGTAATGATTTTGGATGATACAGAGAATCAGGAATGAGTGTAACTGCAGAAGGATAACTCTTGAACATATCGGCGACACGACTATGGATTTTAGCAGCTTTTGGGTCCATAAGATCAGTGGTTGTGATGACGTGGCAGAGATGAAATGGAAAGGAAAAAAATGAATGGCCCAACCCAGGAAAGTCAATGATGAAGTGAGGATATCTTGACCCGACACAAAGCAGAAAGTATCATGTTCAAGAGTGAGCTGCCAACACAACTGATGGAATTTCCAATTTTCCCCTACCATTTTTGGCAGGTACCCCAATTATTTTTTATCGCAAGCTTGAAGGGGATAGCATGTGCTTACACTATAAGTCCATCCTTCAGATGAATCCAACCTAGTAAGATTAGTGAGCCCTAGGAAGGAGAAGCTCATGTTCGTCATGGTGATGAATCTGATGCCATTTAATTTTTAATGACTTTGACAAAGGTGTAACTCAGTATCTTTTTCTTGTTTACAGAGTTTGAAAAAGACAAGAAAAAGAAAACTCCACATGGTCCCTTTTCGTACATTTGTGTCTCTCAAACCCGAAAAGGTAGAAAATAATACTTGAGAGAACCTCTTGACCATGTCAATCAAGGAGTACCTTTTTCAAAATTGTTTATCCCAACCCGAAAAAGGGGTAAACGTATACTGGTTAAACGACGTTTCAAAGCCTTTAAAAAGTTCAAAACGACAAGAGCTCGGCAATATTTTCGTGTTTAAAGAGTCGGAAAAGAGCTTGAAAGCGAACCCCCCATTTTTATTCTCTTTAACGAGTCAAAAAGGGAAAAATACTTGGAAATCTTTTCATTTGAGTTTTTACAAGTCGATAAAAGAGCTTAAAGACGACTCTAGTACCATCATCAGTAATCTGTCACCTGTCACTGCACAAGAGGCAAATGTATTATCCAATTTATGAGGTAAAAATAGAGGGAAAATGATTTTAAAACCCTAAAATATTATGAAAAATGAATAAAAAGGGGAAAATGTAATTTATTTTTTACCATTTTACCTTTTTACCTTGGTGGAGAAATTTTTACCCATTTGTGCCCTAGATTTTCAAGAGCAGATTGTGGCAGATCCAGGAGGCCAATCGATGATCCGTCAGTTGCAGGTAGGAGATGAGACCCTTAGCTTTATTTTCATGCTTGTTTTTCCTATTTTTAATCGTTTTTGGATTTTTGGAGGAGATCTTAGAGAAAAAAATTCGCCCTCAGTCTGTGCAAGATCCAGACTTGGGATCACGTCGATCAAGGGTCTTTAACACGACCACTTACACCATCGGCGCTACTGTTTTTAAAACAGTCGCATCGACGCCAAGAGTAAGAAAAAATTGGTTTTTTCCTAATTTCTCTGCTTTGAATCCAAATTTCTTCAATCAAGGATGAATGTTGACTTGATTTTATGGTTTTTGCAAGCAAAAAACGGTGAAAATTGGTCGATTGGAAAGAACGTGAGCATGAGGCAATCGATTCACAGGTATTGGTAGACCCAAACTGGTTAAATTCCCTGAGGAACTGTGGGCTCCTCAAATTCTTCCTCACACTGGGTCTTCGAGCTCAACCTGAGCTGCTGCAATATTTGATCAGTCTTTGGGACATTAATCGGGAAGTTTTTGTGATCTGGGATCAAGAACTAGAATTAGAAACTTTTGACATCTATTTCATCACTGGACTGTCCCGAAGAGGGGAACCAGTCAATCTGTATGGGGCTAGGCCTATTGGTGCAAGTGTGAACGTCTTTCTTGCAAAACACTACCCAGAAGCACTGAAATCAAAGAGCGGCAAGGTAGATATCATGAATGTTAACTACCTTGTGCTGAAAACGCTGCTCTTGACTATAAACAGATTGGCTGGGGCTCAGGCATTGCATGAGTCCAACAAGTCCAAGTTTCAGTATGATATATATTGTATGATGCCCACTATCTTCAACTGGGAGGAAGCCATGAAGGTAAACATGAAACGCCAGTTATCCAAAGCCAAGGCAGGAAACCTGAGGCAGTTCAGATATGGTTCTGTTCTAGTGACCTTATTTTTGGAGTGGATCCCGCTATTTCACTATCAGCTTGTAGAGGTGAACTCCCCATTGCCACGAGACCCATGGATGGTCTGTTGGAGTGAACTAATGCCCAAAACCGACTGAGGGCCAGCATATGTCATACAAGCCCGCCTTCTTTTCGTGGCTGAGACGTCAGCTAATCATGGTTGAGGATTGGCCTTATAGTGGTACAGACTTCCGTGGCGATCCTAATATGCCGCTCCCAGAGGGAGAAGATTATGATGATGGAGGTAAGCAAAACAATTTTAATTTTATGATTTTTTATTGTTTTTTGAAATATATGCATTCGTGACATTTTGATTTTGTAAATGCATATGTGGACTAGAGCAACCAGCTGGGATGTCCCCAATCACCAAGCGTGTTGCTCGACAGTTTGATATTGCTCCTTATCAGGAAGGAGTCGATAACGAGGAGGAGATTGCACGGAACCTTGAGGGATTGACCAGGGGTATCCCAGAGTATGCCTGGGTGGGTGACATCCCACGCTAGTATCAACGACACACAGTGGGGGTGTCTGACCGGATCCGTCATTTACTGACTTGAGTAGTACGAGTAGTAACGTGATAGCATTATCATCATGTCAAGTAGTCCATAGTTTAGAATTTACAGTTTTGAGGTCTACGAGCCATGGATGTACTAAACACATATATTATTTTTTGGGATTTTGATTTATGACAATCAAACATTATTGACATACATATATATATATATATATATATATATATATATATATATATATATATATATATATATATATATATATATATATATATATATAGATAGATATATATATATATATATATATATATATATATCTGTGCTATATTTCTTGCTTACTATGATACACATGTTTTGTTTTTTCACATGTTGCGTAAATGCCTGTCTAACACATAATTAGCTAATGCATTTGTCAATGTATTCATATGTCTAGGAATATGATGATATGTGATGTAATCAAAATTTCTTTCCAATAGATGAATACGCAAGTACATTCTCAATATGTGAGGGTTTCTGATGAAATATTTCCCATTGAGCTAAAGAACAACAAGCTGTGAATTGAGGTTAACAACCATTTCCCAAATGTCAAGAGAAATAGCTTCTGATAAGAGTTTGATGACTACGCTATTCTCAGCAATGTTATTAGTTGTTTGACCCAAACAAATACCTTATCAATCAACTCACCATTAGGGGCATAGATAGCCCATGCCGCGGAAGATAGATTCCGGGTACTACGACAAGCACCATCAGCGAAACCGATGTAAGGAGTCACAGACATCTGCAAAGCAGGTGAAGACATAATAAGCAGGAAAGCTACTTGAAAAGACACACCAAACCAAACCAACTTGCACAAAAATGAATAACACACTTATGTAAAAACGTAGCCATGCGAGATGGCTCAAGCATAGTACTTCTTGAGATATATCCCATTACGGGGCCTGTCTAAGGGGTTGCCCTCATAATAAATCAGCTCATAGGCCCCTTTTTGTAACACGCGTTTGACAATATAGGGCCCATGCCACATGGGTTCAAATTTACCTACCCCCAGCTTATCATATGCTTGGTCATATAGCAAGACCAAATCTCCCTCAGAAAAAGCATGAGGAGAAACTTATTGACAAAAATGGGACTTAACACACTTTTTCTGTGCTTCAATGACTAAAGCAACAAGACGATGAGTTTCATCCAGTCATTCTAAGTACAAGAGGCGCTCTTCTTGAGGCGAGGTTTCAGGGAGAAGTTCGACAGCCAGCTTGAGTGAGGGAATTTCACACTCAATCGGTAAAGTTACTTCTAGACCATAGACGAGCTGGAAAGGTGTGAATCCATTTGCGTCTTTGGTCAAGGTTCAGTAAGCCCATAGAGTTGAAAAAAGCATGAGATTCCAATTTGACTTGTGCATCCCAATGGTGCGCTGAAACATCGTGACTAAGACCTTGTTTACAACTTCAACTTGGCCATTGGCCTGAGGGTAATACGGGGTTGAAACATCGTGACGCAAGCCCAATGTAGAAGTCATCTCAGCCATCATGTAATCATGAAAATCGGAGCCATGGTCGGTGACAATGGCTTGGGGCACTCCAAACCTGGAAATAACATGATTGAATAGAAATTGTGTTGCTGTTTTACCGTTATCTGAATATGTAGGCATTTCTTCGACACATTTGGTGAAATAATCCACAACAACGATAATATAACCATGCCCCTTGGCCGAACAAGGGTTACATGTCATATAGTCGATGCCCCATTTGGCAAAGGGACCAACATTAATAACGGGGTGAAGGAGAGCAGGTGGGGCGCGCATTTTGCGTTGATAAATCTGGCACTCATGGCATTTGCACACAACAAGGATGAAATCCTTAAAGATGGAGGGCCAGAAGTAACCAACGCGAAGTATCTTTTGAGCAATGGTATAGCCAGAAAGATGACCACCACATGTGAGAATACTAGTCATTCAAGACTCTTTCAACTTCCTCGAGATTCAAACATCGATGAAGAATTGAATCAACACCAACGGAGTATAAAGTATCTTCAATGATGCGGTAAGGTTTGGATTGATGCCTAATGCGTTGGTGATCATCTTTAGTCAATGCAGAATGGAAGGTAGAGGTTTGGAGATACATGATGATATCACCGTACCAAGGGTCGAGGGTGCTAATCAGAAAAATATTCTCAGCCGGTAGCTTCTCATCAGCACTAGCAGGAAGAGAAGCAGAGGAAAGAGAGAAATTCAACTCAGAAAATACCAGTGATTTCTTGGATTTGGCAGTAGTGAACACCAAATCAAATTCTTGGAGGATGACAATCCACTTAGAATAATTTCCCCCCATTAACTGACGAGTCAGAATGTAAGTCATGGGGTTACACTCAGAAATCACTGTTGTAGTGCGAAGGAGAATATAATGCCGAAAGCGTTGATCAACCTGAATGGCAACCAAAGCCAAATTATCAACATTAGCATAACGTGTCTCAGGATTGAGGATATTGTGGCTGAGGTAGTAAATAACATATTCATGGCATTCGTCATTGTCTTGTACCAACACCATAGCAATGGTGCTAGAGGCTGCAGCTAGATAGAGAAAATAATCGTGATGGTAGTTCAGAGGATGCAACAAAGGAGCATTAATGAGGACTGCTTTTAGGTCATCGAAATATTTTTGGGTAGCCTCATCCCAAATGAATGGAATCCCTTTCTTAAGCAACTAGGTGAACCCTGAAGATAGCTCAACATAGTTAGGCACGAAACGACAAAGGAAATTCGCTTTCCCTTGTAGACTCTATAGTTGATGCAATGAAGAGGGAGGGGGTAGATTTACAATGGCCTTGACTTTAAGATGATCAAGTCAAATCACATCTTTCGAAATAATAAAATCGAGCAACTGCCTGGATTCAATGCAGAAGACACATTTATGCGGATTCAGCCGAATGTTGTAGTGTCTACAATGAAGAAAAATTTGTCGAAGATGGTCGGGATGGTCATGGTGCTTACATGAATGAGCAGGAAGATCATCCAAATAAGGTTGAACGATGTTTTTAATGTCATGGAAAGCATATGACATTGCTCTTTGAAAAGTTGCCCCAACATTCTTAAGGTCAAAAGGGAGATTTTTATATGCAAAAGTCCCCCATGGACAAATAAAGGCAGTCTTATCTTGATCAACTGACACAATGTTTATTTGGTTGTAACTAGAAAAACCATCCATAAAGGAAACAATTTCACTCCCAACACATTTATTGATGATTTGGTCTATAAAAGGAGTGGGGTAGTTATCCTTTGGACATGCAAAATTTAGTTCACGGTAATCAACACAGACCCGAATGGTGCCCTGTTTCTTTGTCACTGATACGATATTCGATACCTAATCTGTCAGAGGGATTGGATAAATAAATCCAGCTTTGAGAATTTTTTCAACTTCCCCCTTAATGGAAGCCTCTTTTCTAAGGTGCACTGGATAAAGTCGTTGTCGAATAGGCTTCACGTTAGGATAAGTTGGAATCTCTTGCATGACTATACTTGGGTCAATGCTAGGCATGACCATGCAAAAACATCTCGAAATTCTTGAAAAAGACGAGTATAGATCTTGATCTCATCAGGAGAACAAGTCACCCCAATGCGAACATTTTCAACGACACCAGGCTTGACAGAAATATCAATAGGCATTGTTTGGGTAATATTACCCATGTTCCCTTCCGACCAAACTTCATGAGTCATGATCGGCGTCTGAGGTGGTTGGGTCAGGAACTGAGAAGATAACTTCTCAAGACAAGTAGACATGACTATCAAGCCAGGCAAGAACAAGGAACGATGATGAGTATCGTTCCAAGGTACTTCCTTCAGAGACATGACTTCCATAATACTCTCATCAGTAAGAAAGGTCTCTGTTAAGGGATCGGGGGAAGCTGAAGAACCAAGCCACGGGGATTGAGAATATGCATCAAGAGATGTACTCGAAATAGAATGATCAGTAGGTACAGAAGTTGAAGCTGAAACAATCTCCACATAATTGATCTCCGCAGAGCTTAATGACATGACATCACCCCATGTATCAATAAGATCAGTAGAAGGGATGACCCAAGGGTCAGACTTGACTAAGATCATGTTGACTGAGGCAACATGCGTAGGTGGGAGAGGAAAAATACCCATAAAGGCAGGATCTTTAAAATGTCTAGCCCCAACACTCTCATAAGGAACACCAGTGTGCTTCACATAGGGAACATTGCCATCCGAGGAAGAAGAAGTGAAGAAAGATAACCGGTTGACTGTGACAATCTTCCCTTGATGGGGAAAATAGAGCACACAGAATAGAGAAGATGCCACAACATGCATAGCATGGGTCCAACTTCGTCCAAGTAGAATATTATAATTAAGATTCACATCCACAATTTCTACTTCAACATGTACTATCTTGCCTTCCAAGGTAATGGAAAGGTTCAGAAGGACACCGAATGGTCGTGAATCACACCCATCGAAGGCTTCCAAAGTGTTAGGTGATTGGTTCAAGGTAGGAGAACCAATTTCCTTCCAATAAGAGACAAACATGATGTAGGCAGAAGCACCTTCATCAATGATGGTCCTGTGAATTGTCTTCTCATTAATGATCACCTGGATGAGAAAAGAAATCTAATGAGGTAAGCATGGAATGTGGTTTTCCAGATCAAAACAAATAAGATTGGAGTCAGATGGATCAATACCTCCAATAGCCGACAACAACACTTTCCGCTGAGACAGACAACTTTGAAGGACCTTGAGAGTAGACATAGCTGATGGTGCTTGAGCCAAATCCTCAACAATCTTATAATGTTGAGCGGCTCGAGCGTTTGGATTATACAAGTACATTCACAGCACACCCCGAGAGGGTGTTTGAATAGTGGAATCTGGATTAGGTCACTCTATATGGAGAGGACCAGAGGAAGACAGGATAGAGGAGGAAGGGGCACCTTCTTTCTCTTTCCCTGTTGTCGGGGTAGGTGTTTCATAATCTTTCGATCTGGTAGCCACATTTATCGGTGAACACATCATGAACACTTTGGAACTTGAGGAAACAGATGACTGAGGCTAGTATACCATTTGGGTCTGCTGGGACAGAAAGGGATCTTTCAGGACAACTGGGGTCCTGTTGAAGCCTTAGATTTCTGCTGCTCCAACATGGGGGATAATCACTTGGTCTGGACCTCAAAGGTAGCTCCTTTTCCATTTGGTATGGTGGCTCCGACTAGGGATGATAGGACTAGTTTCCCAATATGGGTTTTAAAATGAAAATGGGTGGTTTTGACTCGATTACAATAAGAATAATGATAACTAAATGAGCTATTCTATCATGCAAATATCTAGCTAACTTAATCTAATATAAACCCGAGGTATTCTGTGTGATATGCAATCTAAAAAGATATATGTTTGTTAAGTGATAATAAAGATCATTCACATATTAAACAGAGATGAAAACATGTAAAGATAATTTCTTTGACTAAATAGTTAGTCAAAGAAATGTATAAACTATATCACATATATCTAATGATCATATATGAAAATAAACACTTTCAGCTAGGCATCATACAATAGTGCAATTAACACATA
Organism: Pinus tabuliformis; assembly: GCA_031772625.1. Taxonomy (NCBI): domain Eukaryota; kingdom Viridiplantae; phylum Streptophyta; class Pinopsida; order Pinales; family Pinaceae; genus Pinus; species Pinus tabuliformis. The sequence goes on along the minus strand of CM062820.1, from coordinate 664,114,383 downwards.
ACAGAAAGAACATATTCCATATATAATTCATGAAAACGAAATGTTATCACTAATACAAAAAAACAGAACTAATCATACAAGATAAAAGTACCATATGTGTGAGGTTCTGCTCATTTAACTAGTGACATAAATTAGCTCCTTTCTTCACATCAAATTATTCTCCAAGCATACAATAGTGCATCAACAAAGGAAAGTAGTCTGATATTCAAAAGAAATGACCATGTTCAATAATTTCATCAAGGAATTCACAAACTTACAGAAGTGCATTCTTTGCAAAGGTTTTTGATAAAACTCTGGACCCTTCTCTAAATGCATGAGAAGGGTATACATACTATCTAACTAAAGTTCATAAATAGATTATATAAAATATTTGAGGAGGTTTCAAACAACCTTCCTCTTAACTAGCAACTAACTCTAAAAATAAAAATGATTTGATGAGAAGAGGTTATAAAGATGATTTGTTGTCTGCCAGCTTCTCCTTTAGATTGCATATATCAGACATTGGTTTCCCTTGAGGAGATGCCCCAAACTGCGTTCTGACCTGTCCTGTGAAGATAACATCTATGAGAGGTGGCAACATCCTTTGATTGAGTGGATTGAACAATTGAGCGTCATAATTTGGCTGTGAGGCTTGACAAGCAATTGCCAATATGCCTCCTAGTCAGTTTTTGATAATTGTGTGATTGCCTCCCTTTGGGTTTTCATCTTTGCCTTCCAGTTTTTATCCAAGTCATTTAAATCTGGTAGCGACTTAGGGTTACCTTCTTTCACCAAGTTGGTAGTGTGCAAAGTGTGATTTACTGATTTTACTATGTTGTTTTCCACTCCTGCTGCTCTTGCCACTGCTAATTCAACCTGCTTGATCTGTGCATCCCAATATGTGAATAAAATGTCTTTATGTGTCTCTTAAATCTCGGGTAGATTAGTGCTCCTTCCTTCTTTAGTTTCTTTTCATTCAATGTATTCAGAGATATTTGTATTTAAATTATTAAATTTAGTGCTCTAATCAATTTCCTTATCCGTTAACTAATCACTGGTAATAAGATAAGGAGTGACATGCGACATTCTCTCGCAAAATAGATCTTGCTGTTTTGATAGAAGGAAATTTAGCTCTAACGCCTCTTTGATGAATTCTTCGATAGTAGGTACATCTTTATATTTTGACATGGATTCTTGCAATTCTTGGATTTGCATGTTCTTCGCAGAGATGTCTGCCTCATGGCTTATCTTTAATACCTCCATATTCTGCTGCAATTGGGCTATTTGTTCAGCGGCTTGCTAGTTCACATTTTCCTTCTCGATTTGCAGTTGTTTCTTGAGCTGCTCTATATTTTCTTCCCTTTAACTTAACAAAATAGATACCTCAGTGGCTTTATTCATGGTGGCAGTAGCATATGCCCCTGTAAACTGCGACAGTCTGGTCGGGATTGGAAGGGATATCCCTCCAGACTATATGCATTGGCACATTCCCTTGTGGGATCTAGGGTGTTTCCACCCTCCTTTTACTCTGCCTTCTCACTATAGCCTTATGTAGTGGGCTGTAGAATACATCTAAAGGAGTGATTTCAGTAACCTTTAAGATAATTTCATCTGTTGGTAATGCAGGAATGATTTCCGTATTCTGCGAACTTGTCCCTTTCTCATCCATCGGCTCAGACTCTGAAGTTTTCTCAGTTTGCAATGGAGTATGATATTCCATGGTTTGACAAACATCTGTTATCTTAGGAGTATCTTGTATCCTTTTATTAAATTGGTCCCATTCTTGCTCCAAATTTCTCCTTTTGACTTCAAGACAAGTATCTTTAGTTAGGTCACTTATGACCTGTTTTCCAGCTGACCTTCTGCTGGATTTCGCCGTATTCTCTATATCCTGTGTTTTCCCTATATCCTGGGCTTTCCCTATATCCACTTGAGATTCTATGCGAGAATTTGGTCCTTCGCTGTTGATAGTTACAATGGGCGTAGGCTTGTCATCATCTCTTAACAAATGCAATGGGATTGTTTTGAGCCTCTGACTTCTGAATTCCTGAAACTTTTCAAAATCATCAGGATTTAAATTTTCCTTTGCCCAATCGAATGCTTGTTCGAATGATTCAACAGATTGTAAAATATCTTCAGAATCATTAGCTTCATGGTTGAAGGGCTTGATCTTTACTGCAGTAGTAATATTGTGTGCTATCTTGTCTGGGTCAAATTTCCTCTTTTCCAGAGTATGGAGCCTAAGGCTATCTAGGCTTAGTAATTCCTTGTTTGCATGGTTGAAATTTGCCAACGAAAAAGAACCACACCGGATGGGAAAGGATGGCCACAATGAATTTTGTTATCTTTTAGGGTCTTGGTTAAGCCATTTACCACAGTCTGGTGGGCTATTTCTCTTGCTAGTAGCTTGTCAGAGACATACAAAGGGAGTATACGTGGGTCCGCTATACTACCAAAAACTCTGATATATGTAAACCATTCTTTAGCAAAATACTTGCCTACTACGAGAAGGTTTGTAGCTGCTTCTTTAGAAAACATGGGGGCTTGCTTATTAAAAATCAATTGATGCAATGGTAAAATAACACCATGGCATAGTTTATAAAAATGGGGTAAATAATGGGATTCCCAAATCTGTTTGTGGCTGATATGGATGGGGTAGGGGTCTTGCAAAGTCCATTTCCAACCCATGATTGGAAACTTAGTATGGAAATAGATGGCATCCATGATATAGGCACTGAAATAAAATGGAGTAAGGTTCTCTGTGGAGGTGGATCTTTTTTGACGTTACTCAGAAATAGCAGTAGCTACATTATCAGATAGGATAGTGGCCCAATTCATTATATGGGAATTGCCACAAGCATCAATTAAAGGAATACATTCTATAGAGAACTTGGTATGATTAGGCAATCCATATAATCTGCATAACATAGAAGTTGCATAGTTGTGGGGATTTTCTAAAGAAGCAATGGGGTACATACTCGTCTTATCATATTTGAATTTGTTCTCTAGGACTCTCCAGCCCTAGATCATCTTGAAGGGTTATTCATTCTTCTTTGCGAAGTTGGCTAGGTGTGATTTGTCATATATGTCTTGAGGGTTAGGAAGATCATACATTGCTTCAGGTCTTCAGCTTTGAATGATCCCATTGGCTCCATCTTTGAGTTCCTGAATCACCTGTCTTCAATACTGAGATTTTCCACCACCGATATAATCATATCAATGTATGGGAGTATTTTGGATCTTGCTCATATTCTCTAAAGGAAGGAGCAACAACATCTTTGAATTGGAACCCCGCAGGTTTTATTGAGTCTGATGTTGCCTTGGTGATAATAATTTTAGGCCGCTCATCTTCAAGTCTGTTGTATACGACTTGCCATGCTGTCGCTCCTCTATCGGCACTACAAACTGTATCAACGAATATGGGCGACATCTCTGATACCTCAGACTCTGTAATTCTCTGCTTCTTCTACTTTTGCATTACCTTTTGTAATGACATCTCTTTTGAAGCTTGCCTAAAACGAAAGAGATATATTAGCACACACAATGGAGGGAAATTAAGGCTGAGAGTTCTTTGAAATGACTTTGAATCATGGGAATATTTTGCATGAGATTTGTGTGTTAACTAGCCATAACTTGAAAACATCAATTCCTCTCCTCGAGCTGCTAAACATTAATTACTCTGTCAAACCACTTAATATTTCATTAAAACTCAGTAACTTCCCATGCTTCATGCTTTATTTGTGCATCGCAACTTTCAAACATTTCCATATAACGTTTTTCAGAGTTAATGCGAAATGCGATTGCAAGAATCGCAATATCACATTTCACAAATTTTTAAGGGGTGACACAATGGCATGCTTTATTAATTTGTGACTTGCGAATTGTGATCACGTGCTCTTAAAGTGTTTTGATCATAATATCGTAGCAGGGGGCTTTATCACATATTGCATTTCAGGATTTTCTTTAGGATGTTTATAATTGTCACATGGAAAACGTGCGAAATGTGATTTGCGATAAACGTTCTAAGCCTCGGTGGTATTCTAAGAGTTTTAAGGCAATTTGTAGAGTTAGCATTTATTTTCAAAGGCTAAAAATTTAAAAGGGTCCCCATTTATATGTCAAATATGAACTATTATTCTTATATAAATGGGGGGTTTGTTACATAGTACAACAATTGGCGATTCACTTGGGAGAACCAACTATCTCTGATGGTTCTTTTGAAATTTCTACAACTTTCAAAATTAGAAGAGTTATAGGAATAATGATTACATGAGTTATAAACTAAACAACATTTATCTGAAATCATAATCATTCACTCAAACTATTTACTCAACTACTTTACTCTTGTAGTGATAAAAATACAAATGTTTGCATCAGTTAATACTAAGATTTAAAGAGATATAGCAGGTGTATTCTACAAATTAGTTTTTGTTGTTTAATCATTTATCATAGATAGAGCCTCTGCTACCAGTAGGCATTCATAGCCTCGGCGGGGTTATCTTTTAACCAACAATGATTCATTATCCCATCCGAAGCAATTTTCAAAATTCAAAATGATATTCTTGTGCTTTATTCTCATTTGGACCTTGTTTTTTCCTTTCATGTAATTTTCTTTTCAAGTTTCTTAAAAGACATTGTCTAGGCTTGGTAACCCAATAATGACAATGACATTCACTAGTTGTAACTAAACTGAAAAAGCTAGCTCTTGATGAGACCCCTTTTCCTTTGATTGATTAAATCATTGGCTATTACCCTGTTTTGATGTGCAGTTTTGGTAATATCAGTTTAATTATTCCCCTATGATCATGGTAAACAAGCTCGTAATGAGACTTATTATCTTTTAAGTTTTGCATATTTTAGAATTACACTCTGAAAAAAGAAAATTTTATCAGATGGGGTGAATCATTGGCCCTTTTTAAGAGTTTTGGATGATAATAATAGAGTTTTGAGATACTCATATGTAGATAGTCCTTACTAGGTTAAAGATTATTTTCTTTACTGATAACAAAACATCTATACTTTATAAAGATAAGAGTTTGTTCATAGAATAAAAAAATTTAGCAAGGTCAAGTTTTTTCAAAGAAATAAGGTTCTCTTTGATACTCAAATGCTCTAATTATTTCTTTAACTTTTCCTACTTATAGAAGCGAAAAATCAAAATATTATCAAAGACTTTATTTTGAGAAGCCAAAAGTAAATACTACTTTAACATTTATTTTCCTAAGAATCTTAAAGACAATATGATACAAAATTAGAAGATGTTGTCTTCTAGGAAAAGTATTTTTTTTAGAATCTGCCCATTGACGAGCAAGGAATCTATCCTACCTGACAAGTCTTGTAAGAGAAATGTTGATTGACCAATTTTCTCAATGATTTGGAATGGTCCAAGCCATAGTCTTTGGAACTTGGTATGCTTACCTTTTTCCTCATGTGCTTTGTCCCATTTCAAAACCAAATCACCTACTTCAAAAGTTTTATGACTAGCAAAGGTTGTATCGAAAGAGGATTTAACTAACTGCTGATGATGGGAATGGGTAGCTTTAGCCTTTTCTCTTTCTTCTTCAAGCTTCGGGATCTCAAATTGTCTTGATTGAAGGGAAGAGGAAGGATTTTCATTGATAAATTGCACTAGGGTGAGAGATGGGATTGCTATGTTTGTGGGGAGAACTACTTCTTTTCCATAAACTAAAGCAAAAGGAGAAGAACCGATTGAGGCCCTCTGTGTTATTCTATCTGCCCAAAGGGCAAATGTCAATGCTTTATGCCAATTCCTATGGTTTTTGTCTAATAATAGTCCTCTTGATGATTCTGATAAGGTTTTTGTTTGTTGATTCAACTAATCCATTACCTTGTGGATAATAGTTGGCTGAATACTTCAATTTGAAACCTCTTTTTAAAGCAAATTCTACCATAGTATTTCTAAAAAAATAAGATGCATTATCAAACATTAAAGCTACAGGTAAGCCAAACCTGATGATTATGTACTGATCAATAAAGTCTGTAATACTTTCTATATTAACTATCTTTAGTGGGATAGCTTCTACCCATTTCGTGAAATAATTAGTAGATGTAATGATGTACTTGTGCTGCTTGGAAGAGTTAGGAACAATCTCACCAATTATATATAATCCCCATTTTTCAAATGGTTGTTGGATATTCACTAGCTGTAAAGGGAATGTTGGTTTCTTTTCTCTTCCAACTGCAGTTTGACAAGTTTTGCATTTTCTTGCATAGTCATGTGCATCCTTAAATAGTGTTGGCGAATAATATCCTACATGCAGGATTTTGTGAGCTGTGGTGTTTCCTCTTAAATGACCTCCAGCTGGTCCATCATGTAACTCTTGCGTAACCTTTTCAGCTTCAGGTTTTTCTAGGAATCTTAATAATATTGAATCATATTTTTTTCTAAGTAATACATCATCAATTAATTCGTACTGATTTGATTTCAACCTTAAAGCATGTTTTGTTTTGTAATTGAGATGCATAGGAGGATATCCATTCTTTAAATAAAACTTCAAATCAGCATACTATGATTGTTCATCGTTGAGGCTTACCTTTGATATTTGCACTTCATTACCTTGGTCTTCTTCTGTTGATAAGTGGGAAGCTCTAGTTAGCATCCTGCAAAAACATTGTCCCCTAACAATTTTAGCTGGCCGTATTTCTACATCGTACTTCTGAGGTGCAGTGACCCAATTGGCTCTTTTCTCCCCTAGTTCTCTTTGAATCAATAATTGCCTTACTACAGGGTAAGGTACTACTATTTTTGTATGAGTTGTGAGGAGAAAAGGTCTAAAATGTTTTAAGGTTTTAAAGACAACAAAAGTTTGTTTCTCAACAGCTAAGTAGTTTAGCTCAGCACCCTGTAAATTGGAATTGAAAAAAGAGATAGGTGCCTCAATGTTTTGATCGTTCAACTGTGTTAAAACTACTGCATATGATGTATCAGATGAAAATGTGTACAATACAAATGGTTTAAGAAAGTCTGGAGTTGTTAAAGAAGGAGCATTGATAATGGCTTTTTTGATTAACTCAAATGAGTCTCTTTCATCTTTATCCCATTTGAAGACTGCATTCTTTCTTATCATTGATTGAAGGGGTAGGCCAATCTATGAGAAATCTAGAACAACTCTTTTTACAAAATTGATCTGGACTAGGAATGATTGCATGGTCTTTTTGTTATGTGGGAGAGGAATTTTTTCAATTTCCTGGATTCTATCAGGATCAATATAAATTCCTTTCTTGGACACTATGAATCCAAGGAGTTTGCCTTCTGCCAAAGAAAAATAAGACTTTTTGGGATTTAGAGAAATGCCATATTTCTTGAATCTTTCAAAAATATGCTTTAGGTCATTCAAGTGATTGTTTATGTTCCTAGAGTAGACTTTGATGTCATCTAGGTAAATAAAATTTGATCTATTAATCAGACATTTAAAAGCAATATCCATGGCGCATTGAAATGTAGCACCTGCATTGATAAGTCCAAAAGGCATCTTATGATAAGCATATGTCCCCCGCTTGGTCCTGAACATTGTCTTCAATCTGTCATCTGGATGTACAATCAGAAAGTCCACCTAGAAAAGACATTAGCTCAGAACCTCCAACTGATTGCAATATTTTCTCCATGGTAGGCAAAGGAAAGTTATCCTTTTGACATGCTCTGTTTAAGTTCCTAAAATCAATGCAAATCCTAATATCTCCATTATTTTTTTTGACAGGAACCATATTTGATACCCATTTTGAATGTCTAACAGGAAAGATTATCTTTGCTTTCAAAAGTTTGTTCAACTCAGATTTGATATGACTTTCAAGGTTTGGATGAATCTTTCTCAGCTTCTGTTGAACTGGCTTCTCATTAGAGGTCATCGGTATAGTATGTTGAATTACATAGGTATCATAGGTCTTGAGATCTGAATAAACCCAGGCAAAGACACCTTTATATGTTTTCAACAACTTAATGAATGACATCCTTTCTTCAGATGATAAACTAAGACCTAGGTTGACATTTTGAGGTCTTTCAGTTGTACCTAGGTTTACCACTTCAAATCTCAAAGTAGAACTCTGAGTCGTGGAGTTGGTAATATTCTTAAATATGTCTTTCAAATCATAGAGATCTTCCATTTTGACTACAGACTTCGGAATTGGGTTTTGATATTTTTTATGGTTGATTTGCAAGTCATGTTCATTTTCATATATGATTTGTTCCTCATAAGATCCTTCTGATGTAAGGAAATTGATTATATCAGCATCATTACTAAACACTCTTCAATTTGTTGGGTCCCTATAATACTAGTGATTACCCCATTACTATTGTAGTTGTACCCCTTATTAATATTGTTGTGCCCCTATTGTCCCCATATTGTTATTACTATGCCCCATAGAATCCCTCTATTGTTATTTTTGTGGCTTTATATTATTATTGTTAGGTCGGCTGGGTTATATTGTGACTCCTTAGACTCCTATATATAGGAAGGAGGTTTTGTCATTTGAATCATCCAAGAATTGTTCATTTATGTAATGTAAAGGAGGTTGCCCCCTCGAAGAGGCTGAATTTTAAGGCGTTGATCTATCTTTTCTATCTTTTTCTTGAGCTGGTTTCATAACATTTGGTATCAGAGCTTTGGATTCTAGGGTTTTGCTGCTCCAAACAGGTCATCGTGGAATTTTCGCTATAACTTTTTTTCTGTGACGTTTCAAAAGCTAAAAAAAACCCATTTGAGAAGACATCTCGCTGAATCTTGGGTCCGAATTTCAGAGTTTTTCGCGCTATATTTGCGGAGATATGATCTGAGGAAGTTGGTCTTTTTACAGACTCCTGAATTACATTCCAAACATGTGACCTGGGGAAAATCATCATAACTTTCTATCTAAGCATGGGATTGAAATTTTATAAGAAGGTACAGAAAGAGGACGGACTGTAGTTTCTTGTATATATTTTTCAGAGCCAAAGGTCAAAACAAGGACACGTGGCACGTCGTACAAGTTCGCTCTACTGAATTAGTCTATAATCAGGTCACTGTGGGAGGTTTGGCATAACTCTTCATTGGAGAATCCAATTGGGGTTAGACTAGTGGCATTGGAAAGAGGGAACAGAGGGCTACCACAGGTCGCAATTTTAGAATTGGATGATTCGAAATTACAGAGATACATCAGAGGCAATATCGAGCTCCTACAAAGTGAAAAAAGGTGTGTAGATTTTTTAAATTTTTGCTTAAGCTTGGTTTGAAAAATTATTTTGAAGGAATTCAAAGGGCATAGTAGAGCATTAGTATCGGTAACTGATGCCCCGAGGAAAGAAAATGCAAACACCTAGTAAGCAATCTGAAAGCTCTAGCATGACTCGTGAAGAAGAGGAAGAAATGCTACATGATATATCAAAATTACAAGACCAAGTGCAACAAATTTCACTCTCACAAAAGCTAACAGAAGCTAAGATAAATGGAGTGGAATCTAAGATAAAGGGCGTGGAAGCCAAGATTGACGATTTGAAGATAGATTTGAAGGCAGATTTGACAAATTTTCTACAAGAAATACTTACTAATGGTGAAAGGGGAGGAAAGGAAACTCATGATGCAAACAAAGGAAATGTTAATCATGATTTCATAGACTCTAATGTTGGATCGAAGATGCACCATATTACAAAAATCAATATGAAGAAGTTTGATGGCAAGGATCCTGCAACATGGATATTACAGATGGAGCAATTTTTCGATCTCCATAATGTGAAAAACACACAAAAGTTACGTATTGCAACTTTATATTTGGAACCAAATCAGTTTGTTTGCTCTCGTAAACAATTTATCACTTGGGCAATTTTTACGGAAGAATTGATAGCACATTATGAGAATACAAAAAGCAACACTTTTTTTAGCCAATTGATAAGTCTCAAACAAAAGGGTTCAATAATGGAGCACATTGAGGAGTTCCAAAAATTGAACATAAGGGTAAAAAATATTCCAGAGGAGCATAGGATTGATGTGTTCATAGGGTCTTTAAAGGCTAATATCCAACATGATGTTCGCCTTTGGGAACCTGATTCATTATAGAAGGCATTCAGGTTAGCAAGAAAAATGGAAAGCAAAATTATGGCAACCAGGAAGCATACCACTCACAACTATAAAGATGGAAGTGTTGTTGCCGCTAGTCTTCCACAACCTATAAGGTTGACACCACAACAATTGGAAGAAAAAAGAGAAAAAGGGCTTTGTTACAGTTGTGATAGCAAATACACTAAAGGTCATAAGTGTGCTGAGAAGAAATTATTCTACATAGATTGTGAAGAGGAAGAAGAAAAGGAGCAAGAAAGGTCAAAAGAAGAGGATATACTCCGGGAACAAAGCCTAGATGAAGAACAAATGAATCCGACCATATCTTGTAATGCATTGGTGGGAATTACCACTCCTCAAACCATCAAGATAGAAGGACAAATCAAGAAGAAAAAGGTAATAGTGTTGATTGATTCAGGAAGTACCCACAATTTTATTCATTGTAAGGTAGCAAAAGAATTGAATTGCTTCTTATATCCAGCACCAGAGTGTCAAGTGATGGTTGCAAATGGAGGAACAATAAATTGCTCTAGAAAGTGCCATAATATCAAGCTATCCATGGGAGAATATGTATTGACTAGCCCAATGCTTTCCATTCCAATGGGAGGTGCTGATGTTGTATTAGGAGTCCAATGGCTACAATCCTTGGGTACAATAGCTTTTAATTTTCAAGAACTTTTCATGAAATTTTCTGCGGAAGGAAAGAAAGTTGACAAAGCTTCTAAAAAAGGAACAAAAAGGTGTAATTGCACAATTATGTTTGCTAGATGTTTCCACATTGGAATCATCTATTTATCTAGATCTCCAAAAAGTCTTGGACAATCATTCCAAGGTATTTGAGACTCCCAAAGGTCTCCCACCTATTCGTGATCATGATCATGTTATTCATCTGATTCCAGGAAGTGTTCCTCCAAACATCAGGCCGTACAGATATCCCTATGTCCAAAAGAGTGAAATTGAACGTATGGTTGCAGAAATGCTAGAGGCTGGTATAATTCAACCGAGTCAAAGTTCTTTCTCTGCTCCAGTAGTATTGGTGCACAAGAAGGATGGATCATGGCGCATGTGTCCGGATTATAGGGAGCTCAACAAGCTCACTATTAAAGATAAGTTTCCCATTCCTGTTATTGATGAATTACTGGATGAATTGCATGGATCAATTTACTTCACCAAGTTGGATCTTCGTTCAGGATATCATCAAATCAGAATGAAGGCTGAAGACATTCCAAAAACAGCATTTAGAACTCATGAGGGTCATTATGAATTTTTGGTCATGCCTTTTGGCCTTACCAATGCACCTTCAACATTTCAAGGTTTGATGAATTCAATTTTCAAATCATTCCTTAGAAAATTTGTGTTAGTATTTTTTGATGATATACTAATCTACAGCAAGTCTTGGAAGGATCATGTTGAACATGTTGACAGGGTGCTACAACTATTAGAGGAGAAACAATTATATGCAAAAAGATCCAAATGTTTCTTTGGAGTACAAGAGGTGGAATATATGGGTCATATTGTATCTCATGAAGGAGTTAAGGTAGACCCTAGCAAAATTAAAGCCATTAAGGAATGGAAAATCCCCACATCCATAAAGCATTTGCGAGGATTTCTCGGGTTGACAGGGTATTATCGCAAGTTTGTTAAGAATTATGGGAGAATAGCAGCACCTCTAACAACACTATTGAAGAAAGATGCATTTTCATGGACTCCAAAAGCAACAAAGGCCTTCAAACATCTTAAAGAGGCAATGTGCCAAGCACCTGTCTTAGCTACACCGGACTTCACAAAAACCTTTATTGTGGAATGTGATGCTTCAGGAAATGGAATTGGTGCTGTTTTAATGCAAGATGAAAGACCCATTGCTTTTGAAAGTCGTCCAATCAAGGGAAAGTTTTTACACAAAGCTATTTATGAGAAGGAAATGTTGGCAATACTCCATGCACTTAAGAAATGGCGACCCTACCTAATGGGAAGACACTTCAAGGTAAAAACGGATCATGATAGCCTTAAATACTTTTTAGAACAAATATTATCCTCTTAAGAGCAACAAAAGTGGGTCACAAAGATGTTGGGTTATGACTTTGAAATCATCTACAAAAAAGGGAAGCAAAATGTGGTGGCAGATGCACTCTCAAGAAAGGATGAGGATGTGGAAGCATTGTTGTGCGCCATTTCTATTATCCAACCAAATTGGATAAACGAAGCAAGGGAGGAATGGAAGAATGACGAAGAAGTGTGGGCACTTATTCGAAAGTTACAACAAGATTCCAATACGTCGGATACATTTAGCTGGAAAAATGATTCATTATGGTACAAAGATCGCTTATACCTCTGTAAGAATTCCTAGCTAAAACAAAAGATTCTTATGGAATTGCACACTTCTCCCTTAGGAGGGCACTCGGGATTTTTAAAAACTTACCACAGGGTTAAGAAGGAATTTTTTTGGGATGGCCTTAAATCAGATATTCAAAAGTTTGTGGCGGAATGTTTGGTTTGCCAACAAAATAAAGTTGAAACAATTAAGACACCAGGTCTATTACAACCTTTATCCATTCCAAGCCAACGTTGGGAGGAGGTTTCAATGGATTTTATCACAGGTTTACCCAAGTCTGAGGGAAAGAGTGTCATCATGGTGGTAGTTGACAGACTTACCAAGTATGCACACTTTTGTGCATTATCACATCCATTTAAAGCCAGTACAGTTTCTACTGCATTTATGGAAACAATTCAAAAGCTACATGGAAACCCAAAGATTATTGTAAGTGATAGAGATCCCATTTTCACTAGAAATTTTTGGACAGAATTATTTTCTTGTCTTGGTACTTAGTTAGCTCATAGCTCATCTTATCATCCTCAATCTGATGGGCAAACTGAGATAGTAAACAAATGTTTGGAAGGATATCTTCGTTGCTTTGTATCTGATAAACAGACACAATGGGTCAAATGGTTGCCTCTGGCTGAATGATGGTATAACACTTCCTTCCATACAACAACAAAAATGACCCCATTTATGGCACTTTATGGGTATCAGCCACCATACATCACATCATATTTAAGAGAAAATTCTAAGGTTCAAGAAGTGGAACATCACATCGAACATCAACAACAAGTCCTCCAACTCTTAAAGGATAACCTCGTGTTGGCACAGAATAGAATGAAACAACAAGCAGATCAACATCGCAGCGAAATAAGTTTTGATGTAGGTGATTGGGTATTCCTACGGCTACAATCATATAAGCAAATGTCCCTCAAGCAAGCTAAGAAGGATAATAAATTATCACCAAAGTATTATGGTCGTACAAGGTGTTGCAAAAGATTGGTACTATGGCATACAAATTGGATCTTCCTGCAGCTTCTCGATTGCACCCAGTTTTCCATGTTTCATGTTTAAAGAAGGTTATAGGCGATAAGCTCCCAATTCAAACAATATTGCCAGAACTTGAAGAGGAAGGAAAAATTATATTGGAACCAGAAGTAGTCACAGAAACAAGAACTCGACAGCTACGAAATCGATCAATTTCAGAGTATCTTATCAAGTGGAAGAACTTATCTGCTGAAGATTCCACATGGGAGGATGAGAATTTTATACAGAAGCATCCAGAACTACTCAAGCGTTGAGGACAACACTTTTTTGAAGGAGAGGGGCATGTTGGGTCCCTATAATACTAGTGATTACCCCATTACTATTGTAGTTGTACCCCTTATTAATATTGTTGTGCCCCTATTGTCCCCATATTGTTATTACTGTGCCCCATAGAATCCCTCTATTGTTATTTTTGTGGCTTTATATTATTATTGTTAGGTCGATTGGGTTATATTGTGACTCCTTATATATAGGAAGGAGGTTTTGTCATTTGAATCATCCAAGAATTGTTCATTTATGTAATGTAAAGGAGGTTGCCCCCTCGAAGAGGCTAAATTTTAAGGCGGTGATCTATCTTTTCTATCTTTTTCTTGAGCTGGTTTCATAACATTTTGTGGTTGATTTGCAAGTCATGTTCATTTTCATATATGATTTGTTCCTCATAAGATCCTTCTGATGTAAGGAAATTGATTATATCAGCATCATTATTAAACACTCTTCAATTTGTTACATTATCAAGAATGGATGGTCTGAAAACTAACTCTATGGAAAATCTATCTGGACTAAATTCCTCTAAAGGTATAAGCTTAGATGCTACATTGGCAAGTAAATTAGCACTTGCATTTTGTAATCTGGGGACTGAAGAAATGTTGAAAGCAGTGAAGTGAGAAGTAAGATTCTGGGCTAGGGATTGATAATGTTTGAGATGCCCAGACACACAATGGATTGTGTTTCTTACCTGTTTAATAACTATTTCAGAGTCTCCATATACTTGCAAATACTTGACATCAAGGCCAATGGCTTTGTACAGCCCTTGAATCAATGCTTCATATTCTGCAGTATTGTTAGTGCATTGAAATTCAAGCCTGCAGGCTAACATGGTTTTCTCTCCTTGTGGGCTGATTAGGATACATCCAACACCTACACCATCTTCAGACTTGGAACCATCAAAATAAAGAGTCCAAAATAACGAATTATCTACAAGTTTATCAACTACATCTATACACTTAGAAGCATCTGTTTGCGAAAATTTTTCTATCTGAGATACTACAACATTATCCAGGAAGGGAGATCTTTGTGCATTGAAGGATCCCAAGAATGACTCAGCTGAGTAATTTCTGATGATGTTATTGGTGAAAGCTACTTCCCTCGAGATAAGTGACTGTGTACTTCATGAATTTCTCACGTTCTACTCTGATTTGGTTAGGTTTACCATTGTGTGGTAACCACATGTGAGACCAATCAATTGCAAAGTATCCATGTAACTTTTCAGACCAATCCCTACTTAGAATTAAACCATAAAATTCAGGGATATCAGCCACTAGAATTTTGATTATTTGTGAAACTTTTGAGTTACAGGAAAGCCTGATTGAAACTAATATCATTTCTCCAAGTACCTCTACTTTTGTTCTGTCAAGTTTAACTATGTGTACAACATATTTTTGAGGTGTAATATTCAATTTGGTGCACACAGTCCTTGGCATGATGTTTGAAGAGGCTCCTGAATCAACAAGGCAATTGTGGACGTTTCTATTGAAAATCTCATACGTAAGAAGAAATGGAGGTGTATGGGAAATAGATATATCACCTATCAGAACTAGATCTATGGGATTTACTTTGTTTGAAGATGAAGGCGGTTTTCCCATATCATGAGAAGCTTGAGTGACTACAGCGGATGGTAAAGGAGCTACAGGAATTGATTTTAAGTCTCTGAGTAAGATTTTCTATTGTTTTTTTACTTTAGTCAGTTCATGTAATGAAATATTTTCTCTCGTCTTTTTCATATCTTCAACTATATTATATTCCACTGTATCTGAGATTACTAAAGTTTTGGAACCAATTGGAGGATCTAGTGGAATAGAATCAGTTTGAGTAGTTTTAGATTTCTTACTTACTGTCTTTTCCTTCATAGGAGTAGCAACTTTCTATTTCTGAATTGTTGTAGATGTGTCAGGAGAGTTTTTACTTCTTGTAGTTACTGGCATAGCTTGTGATTCTTCTTCAGTTGGAAGAATGAAGTCCCACATTCCTTTTAACTTAAATTCTTCTTCAGTTTCGGCTTCTTCGGTTGGTGAGTCTTCTTCTAGTTCTTGATCGGATTCAACGTTTGAAATAGTATTCGGTGACTGAGATGTAGAAGAAGGATTTATTTTAAATGAGCGAAAATGTTTCTTGGGAGCAGATGATTCTGCAACTTGTTTCTTTATTTCAACCATTTCATTTGACATGGTCTTTAACATCTTCTGAAGGCCTTCAATGTCGAAAGGTTCCTTTGGAGCTTTCTTTTTTGAATCATCCTTGAATGTTACTTTCTTTGATTTCCTTTCTTCTATCTGTGATCTCTTTTCTAAGGCAATAATTCTTCTTTCTACAAACAGAGCTTATGTTATGAAACCAGCTCAAGAAAAGATAGATCAACGCCTTAGAATTCAGCCTCTTCGAGGGGAAACCTCCTTTACATTACATACATGAACAATTCTTGGATGATTCAAATGACAAAACCTCCTTTCTATATATAGGAGTCTAAGGAGTCACAATATAACCCAGCCGACCTAACAATAATAATATAAAGCCACAAAAATAACAATAGAGGGATTCTATGGGGCACAGTAATAACAATATGGGGGCAATAGGGGCACAAAAATATTAATAAGGGGTATAACTACAATAGTAATGGGGTAATCACTAGTATTATAGGGACCCAACATGCCCCTCTCTTTCAAAAATGTGTTGTCCTCAATGCTTGAGTAGTTCTGGATACTTCTGTATAAAATTCTCATCCTCCCATGTGGAATCTTCAGCGGATAAGTTCTTCCACTTGATAAGATACTCCGAAATTGATCGATTTCGTAGCTGTCGAGTTCTTGTTTCTGTGACTGCTTCCAGTTCCAATATAATTTTTCCTTCCTCGTCAAGTTTTGGCAATATTGTTTGAACTGGGAGCTTGTCGCCTATAACCTTCTTTAAACATGAAACATGGAAAACTGGGTGCAATTGAGAAGCTGTAGGAAGCTCCAATTTGTATGCCATAGTACCAATCTTTTGCAACACCTTGTACGGACCATAATACTTTGGTGATAATTTATTATCCTTCTTAGCTTGCTTGAGGGACATTTGCTTATATGGTTGTAGCCGTAGGAATACCCAATCACCTACATCAAGACTTCTTTCACTGCGATGTTGATCTGCCTGTTGTTTCATTCTATTCTGTGCCAACACGAGGTTATCCTTTAAGAGTTGGAGGACTTGTTGTTGATGTTCGATGTGATGTTCCACTGCTTGAACCTTAGAATTTTCTCTTAAATATGATGTGATGGATGGTGGTTGATACCCATAAAGTGCCATAAATGGGGTCATTTTTGTTGCTGTATGGAAGGAAGTGTTATACCACCATTCAACCAGAGGCAACCATTTGACCCATTGTGTCTGTTTATCAGATATAAAGCAACGAAGATATCCTTCCAAGAATTTGTTTACTATCTTAGTTTTCCCATCAGATTGAGGATGATAAGATGAGCTATGAGCTAACTGAGTACCAAGACAAGAAAATAATTCTGTCCAAAAATTTCCAGTGAAAATGGGATCTCTGTCACTTACAATAATCTTTGGGTTTCCATGTAGCTTTTGAATTGTTTCCATAAATGCAGTAGAAACTGTACTGGCTTTAAATGGATGTGATAATGCACAAAAGTGTGCATACTTGGTAAGTCTGTCAACTACCACCATGATGACACTCTTTCCCTCAGACTTGGGTAAACCTATGATAAAATCCATTGAAACCTCCTCCCAACGTTGGCTTGGAATGGATAAAGGTTGTAATAGACCCGGTGTCTTAATTGTTTCAACTTTATTTTGTTGGCAAACCAAACATTCCGCCACAAACTTTTGAATATCTGATTTAAGGCCATCCCCAAAAAATTCCTTCTTAACCCTGTGGTAAGTTTTTAAAAATCCTGAGTGCCCTCCTAAGGGAGAAGTGTGCAATTCCATAAGAATCTTTTGTTTTAGCTGGGAATTCTTACAAAGGCATAAGCGATCTTTGTACCATAACGAATCATTTTTCCAGCTAAATGTATCAGATGTACTGGAATCTTGTTGTAACTTTCGAATAAGTGCCCACACTTCTTCGTCATTCTTCCATTCCTCCCTTGCTTCGTTTATCCAATCTGGTTGGATAATAGAAATGGCGCAAAACAATGCTTCCACATCCTCATCATTTATTGAGAGTGCATCTGCCACCACATTTTGCTTCCCTTTTTTGTAGATGATTTCAAAGTCATAACCCAACATCTTTGTGACCCACTTTTGTTGCTCTTCAGAGGATAATCTTTGTTCTAAAAAGTATTTAAGGCTATCATGATCTATTTTTACCTTGAAGTGTCTTCCCATTAGGTAGGGTCACCATTTCTTAAGTGCATGAAGTATTGCCATTCTCATAAATAGCTTTGCTTAAAAACTTTCCCTTGATTGGACGACTTTCAAAAGCAATGGGTCTTTCATATTGCATTAGAACAACACCAATTCCATTTCCTGAAGCATCACATTCCATAATAAAGGTTTTTGTGAAGTCCGGTGTAGCTAAGACTGGTGCTTGGCACATTACCTCTTTAAGATGTTCAAAGGCCTTTGTTGCTTCCGGAGTCCATGAAAATGCATCTTTCTTCAATAATGTTGTTAGAGGTGCTGCTATTCTCCCATAATTCTTAACAAACTTGCGATAATACCCTGTCAACCCGAGAAATCCTCGCAGATGCTTTATGGATGTGGGGATTTTCCATTCCTTAATGGCTTTAATTTTGCTAGGGTCTACCTTAACTCCTTCATGAGATACAATATGACCCAGATATTCCACCTCCTGGACTCCAAAGAAACATTTGGATCTTTTTGCATATAATTGTTTCTCCTCCAATAGTTGTAGCACCCTGTCAACATGTTCAACATGATCCTTCCAAGACTTGCTGTAGATTAGTATATCATCAAAAAATACTAACACAAATTTTCTAAGGAATGGTTTGAAAATTGAATTCATCAAACCTTGAAATGTTGAAGGTGCATTGGTTAGGCCAAAAGGCATGACCAAAAATTCATAATGACCCTCATGAGTTCTAAATGTTGTTTTTGGAATGTCTTCAGTCTTCATTATAATTTGATGATATCCTGAACGAAGATCCAACTTGGTGAAGTTAATTGATCCATGCAATTCATCCAGTAATTCATCAATGACAGGAATGGGGAACTTATCTTTAATAGTGAGCTTGTTGAGCTCCCTATAATCCGGACACATGCGCCATGATCCATCCTTCTTGTGCACCAATACTATTGGAGCAGAGAAAGAACTTTGACTCGGTTGAATTATACCAGCCTCTAGCATTTCTGCAACCATACGTTCAATTTCACTCTTTTGGACATAGGGATATCTGTACGGCCTGATGTTTGGAGGAACACTTCCTGGAATCAGATGAATAGCATGATCATGATCACGCATAGGTGGGAGACCTTTGGGAGTCTCAAATACCTTGGAATGATTGTCCAGGACTTTTTGGAGATCTGGAGAAATAGATGATTCCGATGTGGAAACATCTAGCGAACATAATTGTGCAATTACACCTCTTTGTTCCTTTTTTAGAAGCTTTGTCATACCATTAGAGCTGATTATCTTTCCTGGTTTCCCTGCAATACCCCTTAATTCAACTTCCTTTCCTTCCGTAGAAAATTTGATGAAAAGTTCTTGAAAATTAAAAGCTATTGTACCCAAGGATTGTAGCCATTGGACTCCTAGTACAACATCAGCACCTCCCATTGGAATGGAAAGCATTGGGCTAGTCAATACATATTCTCCCATGGATAGCTTGATATTATGGCACTTTCCAGAGCAATTTATTGTTCCTCCATTTGCAATCATCACTTGACACTCTGGTGCTGGATATAGGAAGCAATTCAATTCTTTTGCTACCTTACAATGAATAAAATTGTGGGTACTTCCTGAATCAATCAACACTATTACCTTTTTCTTCTTGATTTGTCCTTCTATCTTGATGGTTTAAGGAGTGGTAATTCCCGCCAGTGAATTACAAGATATGGTCGGATTTATTTGTTCTTCATCTAGGCTTTGTTCCTGGAGTATATCCTCTTCTTTTGACCTTTCTTTCTCCTTTTCTACTTCCTCTTCACAATCTATGTAGAATAATTTCTTCTCAGCACACTTGTGACCTTTAGTGTATTTGCTATCACAACTGTAACAAAGCCCTTTTGCTCTTTTTTCTTCCAATTGTTGTGGTGTCAACCTTATAGGTTGTGGAAGACTAGGGGCAACAACACTTCCATCTTTATAGTTGTGAGTGGTATGCTTCCTGGTTGCCATAATTTTGCTTTCCATTTTTCTTGCTAACCTGAATGCCTTCTCTAATGAATCAGGTTCCCAAAGGCGAACATCATGTTGGATATTATCCTTTAAAGACCCTATGAACACATCAATCCTATGCTCCTTTGGAATATCTTTTACCCTTATGTTCAATTTTTGGAACTCCTCAATGTGCTCCATTATTGAACCCTTTTGTTTGAGACTTATCAATTGGCTAAAAAAAGTGTTGCTTTTTGTATCCTCATAATGTGCTATCAATTCTTCCGTAAAAATTGCCCAAGTGATAAATTGTTTACGAGAGCAAAGCCATTGATACCATAGAAACTGATTTGGTTCCAAATATAAAGTTGCCATACGTACCTTTTGTGTGTTTTGCACATTATTGAGATCGAAGAATTTCTCCATCTGTAATATCCATGTGGCGGGATCCTTGCCATCAAACTTCCTCATATCAATTTTTGGAATATGGTGAGTCTTCGATCCAACATTAGAGTCTATGGAATCATGATTAACATTTCTTTTGTTCTCATCATGAGTTTCCTTTAGTACCCTTTCACCATTAGTGACCATTTCTAGTAGCAACTTATTCATATTTATCTTCAATTCTTCCATCTTATCATCCATGCCATCAATTTTAGCGTCCATGCCATTCACCTTAGCTTCCATGCCATCCATCTTAGCTTCTACGCCTTTCTTTAAACAATCCATCTTAGCTTCTACACTTTTCTTTAAACCATCCATCTTAGCTTCTACATCTTTCCTTAAACCATCCATCTTAGATTCTGTTGCTTTTTGTGCAAGTGACACTTGTTGCACTTGTTCTTGTAATTTTGATATATCATATAGCATTTCTTCTTCTTCTTCATGAGTCATGCTAGAGCTTTCAGGTTCCTTACTAGGTGTTTGCATTTTCTTTCCTCAGGGCATCAGTTACCAATAATAATGCTCTTCTAGCCCTATGAATTCCTTCAAAATAAATTTTCAAACCACTCTTAAGAAAAAATTTAAAAGAATCTACACACCTTTTTTTCACTTTGTAGGAGCTCGATATTGCCTCTGATGTATCTCTGTACTTTCAGATCATCCAGTTCTAAAATTACAACCTGTGGTAGCCCTCTGTGTCCTCTTTCTAATGCCACCAGTCTGATCCAATTTGGATTCTCCAAGGAAGAGTTATGCGAAATCTCCCACAGTGACCTGATTATAGACTAGTTCAGTAGAGCGAACTTGTACGACGTGCCACGAGTCACTGTTTCGTCCTTTGGCTCTGAAAAATATATACAAGAAACTACAGTCTGTCCTCTTTCTGCACCTTCTTACGAAATTTCAATCCAATGCTCAGGGAAAATGTTATGATGATTTTCCCCAGGTCACCTGTTTGGAATGTAATTCAGGAGTCTGCAAAAAGACCAACTTCCTCAAATCATATCTCCGCAAATATAGCGCAAAAAGCTCTGAAATTTGGACCTGAGATTCAACGCGATGTCTTCTCAAATGGTTTTTTTTTTAGCTTCTGAAACGTCGCAGAAAAAAAGTTATAGCGAAAATTCCACAATGACCTATTTGGAGCAGCGAAACCCTAGAATCCAAAGCTCTGATACCAAATGTTATGAAACCAACTCAAGAAAAGATAGAAAAGATAGATTAACGCCTTAGAATTCAACCTCTTCAAGGGGGAAACCTCCTTTACATTACATAAATGAACAATTCTTGGATGATTCAAATGAAAAAACCTCCTTTCTATATATAGGAGTCTAAGGAGTCACAATATAACCCGGCCGACCTAACAATAATAATATAAAGCCACAAAAATAACAATAGAGGGATTCTATTGGGCACAGTAATAACAATATGGGGGCAATAGGGGCACAACAATATTAATAAGGGGTATAACTACAATAGTAATGGGGTAATCACTAGTATTATAGGGACCCAACAGCTTATTTCATGTTTTCTACAAGGGTAGCCTTATTGGCTCTATCTACAAACAACCTTCCTCTTAACTAGAAACTAACTCTAAAAATAAAAATGATTTGATGAGTATAGGTTATAAAGATGATTTGTTGTTTGCCAGCTTTTCCTTTAGATCGCATATATCGAACATTGGTTTCACTTGAGAAGGTGCCCCTAAATTTGTTCTGACCTGTCCTGCAAAGATAGCATCTATGAGAGGTGGAAACATCCTTTTATTTGAGTGGAGTGAACAATTGAGCGTCATAATTTGGCTGTGAAATTTGACAAGAAATTGCCAATATTTCTCCCAGTCAGTTTTTGACAATTGTGTGATCACCTCCCTTTGGGTTTTCATCTTTGCCTTCCACTTTTTATCCAAGTCATTTAAATCTGGCAGCGGCTTCGGGTTACCTTCTTTCACCAAGTTGGTAGTGTGCAAAGTGTGATTTACTTCTTTTACTATGTTCTTTTCCACTCTTGTTGTTCTTTCCACTGCTAATTCAGCCTGCTTGATCTGCGCATCCAATATATGAATAAAATGTCCTTATGTGTCTCCTTAATCTCGACCAGATTAATGCTCCTTCATTCTTCAGTTTCTTTCCATTCAATGTATTTAGATATCTTTGTATTTAAATCATTAAATTCAGTTCTTTGATCAATTGCCTTATCTATTAACTAACCACTGGTAATCAGATAAGGAGTGACATGCGACATTCTCTCACAAAATAAATCTTGTTGTTTTGATAGAAGGGAATTTAGCTCTAATGTCTCATTGATGAATTCATCAACATAAGGGACATCTTTATATTTATCCATGTATTCTTGCAATTCTTGGATTTTCATGTTCTTCGAAGAGATGTCTACTTCATGGCTTATCTTTAATACCTCCATATTCTGTTGCAATTGGGCTATTTGTTTAGTGGCTTGCTGGTTCAAATTTTCCTTCTCGATTTGCAGTTGTTGCTCGAGCTGTGCTATCTTTTCTTCCCTTTCCATTAAAAAAATAGATGCCTCAGTGGATTTATCCATGGTGGTAGTAGCATATGCCCTTGTAAATTGCGACAGTCTGGTCAAATTTTCAGCTGGATTGGAAGGGATATCCCTCTAGACTATATCCATCGGCTCATTGCCTGGTGGGATCTCGAGTGTTTTCACCCTCCTTCTTTTCCTTTGTCTTCTCACTACAGCCTTATGCAGTGGGATGTAGAATACATCTAAAGGGGGAATTTCAGTAACCTTTAAGATAATTTCATATGTTGGTAATGCATGAATGATTTCTGTATTTTGCGAACTTGTCCCTTACTCATCCATCGGCTCAGACTCTGAAGTTTTCTGAGTTTGTAGACAAGTATGGTATTCCATGGTTTGCTGGACATCTGTTATCTTAGGAGTATCTTCTAGCATTTTATTAAATTGGTCCCATTCCTGCTTCAAAGTGCTCCTTTTGACTTCGGGACCGATATCATTAGTTAGGTCACTTATGACCTGTTTTCCGACAGACCTTTTGCTGGATTCCATTGTATTCTCTGTATCCTGTGTTTTCCCTGTATCTTGGGCTTTCCCTGTATCCACTTGAGATTCTATGCGACAATTTGGTCCTTTGTTGTTGATAGTTACACTGGGCATAGGCTTGTCATCAGCTCTTAACAAATGCAATGGGATTGTTTCGAGCCTCTGACTTCTGAATTTCTGAAACTTTTCAAAATCATCAGGATTTAAATTTGTCTTTGCCCAATCGAATGCTTGTTCGAATGATTCAGTAGTTTGTAAAAGATCTTCAGAATCATTAGCTTCATGGTTGAAGGGCTTGATCTTTATTGCAATAGTAATATTGTGTGCTATCTTGTCTGGGTCAAATTGCCTCTTTGGCAGAATATGGAGCCTGAGGCTCTCTAGGCTTAGTAATTCCTTGTTTGCATGGTTGAAATTTTCCAACGAAAAAGAACCACACTGGATGGGAAAGGACGTCCACAATGACTTTTTGTTATCTTTTAGGGTCTTGGTTAAGCCTTTTCCCACAGTTTGGTGGACTATTTCTCTTGCTAGTAGCTTGTCGAAGACATACAAAGGGAGTACATGTGGGTCCGCTATACTACCAAAAACTTTGATATATGTAAACCATTCTTCAACAAAATACTTGCCTACTACAAGAAGATCTGTAGTAGCTTATTTAGAAAACCTGAGGGATTTCTTATTAAAAATAAATTGATGCAATGATAAAATAACACCGTGGCATATTTTATAAAAATGGGGTATATAATGGGATTCCCACATATATTTGTGGCTGAGATGGATGGGTTAGGGCTCTTGCAAAGTCCATTTCCAACCCATGATTGGAAACTTAGTTCAAAAACAGATGACATCCATGATATAGGCGTTGAAATAAAATGGAGGAAGGTTCTCTGTGGAGGTGGATCTCTTTTGACGGTACTCGGAAATAGCAGTGGATAGGTTATCAAATAGGATAGTGGCCCAATTCATTATGTAGAAATTGACACAAGCATCAATTAAAGGAATCCATTCTATAGATAACTTGGTATTATTATCCAATCCATATAATCTGCATAACATAGAAGCTGCATAGTTGTGGGGATTTTCTAAAGAAGCAATGGGCTACATACCTGTCTTATCATATTTGAATTTGTTCCCTAGGACTCTCCAGCCCTGGATCATCTTGAAGGGTTCTTCATTATTCTTTGCGAAGTTGGCCAGGTATGATTTGTCATATATGTCCCGAGGTCCAGGAAGATGATACATTTGCTTCAGGTCTTCAACTTTGAATGATTCCTTTGGCTCAATATTGAGTTCCTGAATTTCCTGTCTTCAATACTGATATTTTCCACCACCCATATAATCATATTAGTGTATGGGAGTATTTTGGCTCTTGCTCCTATTCTGTGAAGGAAGGAGCAAGCAACATCTTTGAATTGGACCACTAAAGGTTTTATTGAGTCTGTTGTTGCCTTGGTGATAGTAATTGTGGGCTGCTCATCTTCAAGTCTGTTGTATATGACTTACCATGTTGTCGCTCCTCAATCGACACAGCAAACTGTATCAACAAATATGGGCAACATCTCTGATACCGCAAACTCTGTAATGCTCTGCTTCTTCTGCTTTTGCATTACCTTTCGTAATGACATCTCTTTTGAAGCTTTCCTAAAATGAAATAGATATATCAGCGGACACAATGGAGGGAAATTAAGGCTGAGAGTTCTTTGAAATGACCTTGAATCAGGGGAAGATTTTGCATGAGATTTGTGTTAACTAGCCATAACTTGAAAACATCAATTCCTATGCTCGAGCTGCTAAACATTAATTACTCTGTCAAACCACTTAATATTTCATTAATACTCAGTAACTTCCCACACTTCACGCTTTATTTGTGCATCGCAAATTTCAAATGTTGCCATATAATGTCGTTCGAAGTTAATGAGAAATGCGATTGCGAGAATCACAATATCGCATTTTGAAATTTTTTAAGGGGTGACACAATGGCATGCTTTATTAATTTGTGACTTGCGAAGTGCGATCACATGTTCTTAAAGTGTTCTGATCGGAATATCGCAACGGGGGACTTTATTGCATATCGAATTTCGGTATTTTTTTAAACATGTTTATAATTGTCACATGGAAAACGTGTGAAATGAAATTTGTGATAAAGGTTCTAAGCCTCGGTTGTATTCTAAAAGTTTTAAGGCAATTTGTAGAGTTAGCATTTATTTTCAAAGGCTAAAAATTTAAAAGGGTCCCCATTTATATGTCAAATATTAACTATTATTCTTATATAAATTGGGGGCTTGTTACATAGTACAACAATTGGTGATTCACTTGGGAGAACCAACTATCTCTAATGGGTCTTTTGAAATTTCTACAACTTTCAAAATTAGAAGAGTTATAGTTATAATAATTACATGAGTTAAAAACTAAACAACATTTCTCTGAAATCATAATCACTCAGTCAAACTATTTACTCAACAACTTTACTCTTGTAGTGATAAAAATACAAATTTTTGCATCAGTCAATACTAAGATTTAAAGAGATATAGCAGATGTCTTCTACAGATTAGTTTTTGTTGTTTACTCATTTATCATAGATAGAGCCTCTGCTGCCATTAGGCGTTCATAGCCTCGGCAGGGTTATCTTTTAACCAAAAATGATTCATTATCCCATCCGAAGCAATTTTCAAAATTCAAAATGATATTCTTTTGCTTCATTCTCATTTGGACCTTGTTTTTTCCTTTCATGTAATTTTATTTTCAAGTTTCTTAAAAGACATTGTCTAGGCTTGGTAACCCAATAATGACAATGCCATTCACTAGTTGTAACTAAAGTGAACAAGTTGGCTCTTGATGAGACACCTTGTCCTTTGCTTGATTAAATCATTGCCTATTACCCTATTTTGATGTGTAGTTTTGGTAATATCAGTTTAATGATTCCCCTATGATCATGGTAAACAAGCTCGTAATGAGACTTATTATCTTTTAAGTTTTACATATTTTAGAATTACACTATGAAAAAAGAAAATTTTATCAGATGGGGTGAATCATTGGCCCTTTTTAAGAGTTTCGGATGATAATAATAGAGTTTTGAGATACTCATATGTAGATAGTCCTTACTAGGTGAAAGATTCTTTTCTTGACTGATAATGAAACATCTATACTTTATAAAGATAAGAGTTTGTTCATAGAATAAAAGTTTTTAGAAAGGTGAAGTTTTTTCAAAGAAATAAGGTTCACTTTGATACTCAAATGCTCTAATTATTTCTTTAACTTTTCCTACTTATAGAAGCGAAAAATCAAAATATTATTAGAGACTTTATTTTGAGAAGCCAAAAGTAAAAACTACTTTAACATTTATTTTCCTAAGAATCTTAAAGACAATATGATACAAAATTAGAAGAGGTTGTCTTCTAGGAAAAGTATTTTTTTAGAACCTGCCCATTGACGGGCAAGGAATCTATCCTACCTGACAAGTCTTCTAAGAGAAATGTTGATTGACCAATTTTCTCAATGATTTGGAATGGTTCAAGCCATAGTCTTTGGAATTTGGTAAGCGACCTTTTTCCTCATTTGCTTTGTTCCATTTCAAAACCAGATCACCTACTTCAAAAGTTTTATGACTAGCAGAGGTTGTATCAAAAGAGGCTTTGACTAACTGTTGATGATGGGAATGGGTAGCTTTAGCCTTTTCTCTTTCTTCTTCAAGCTTAAGGAGCTGAATTTGTCTTGCTTGAAGAGAAGAAGAAGGATTTTCATTGATAAATTGCACTAGGGAGAAAGATGGGATTGCTATGTTTGTGGGGAGAACTTATTCGTTTCCATAAACTAAAGCAAAAGGAGAAGAACCGATTGAGGCCTTATGTGTTATTCTATCTTCCCAAAGAGAAAATGTCAATGTTTTGTACCAATTCCTATGATTTTGGTCTAATAATAGTACTCTTGATGATTTTGATAAGGTTTTTGTTTGTTGATTCGGCTAATCCATTACCTTGTGGATAATAGTTGGCTGTGTTAGAGCCTAGATTTGCCTCAGGCTGAAAAGGCAAGGTTCTAGGTCCACATCAAACCACGCTCAGTCTCGTAGCTAGCCCTACAAGGACAGGAGAGGGCTCTCTCCAGGTCAATCAATGGAGCTTGAGATGACTGATTTAACAACTGATCTTAGGCTAGGTATGAAGTGCAAGGATTTGTTTTGAGTTTTTGAGGGTTTTGTGTTGGAAAAAGGGAAAGGAAAATTTGGGTCCGGGGATGAGGCCAAATTTTCGCAGAGTTTCGGTTGGGGAAAGGTAGGCAGTAGTTTTGATGCTTTAGATTAAGTGAATGGATGGAAAATAACCGTTGAGGAGTTGAAGAGGGCGTGAAGGTATCAAGAGTCCTCCTCAAACTCAAGAAAACATTGAAAATTAAACAAACTAACAGGCAGAGCACAACAAGCTAATGAATTCTACCTTTTGTCACTCATTTGTTTAATTTCAGAAGCAAAGAGAAGGGAAATGGAATACATGAAACATCAATGAAATTACAATTTCATGAAGAAAAACACCATCAAAACATAGAGCCACAAGGATCCCAACAAGTGCTGCAAAACCCTGGTCTCAATTCCTTAGCCAAAATATTGAAAATTAATGTACAATGAAGCTCAAGGCTTTCACAAGAATCCAACCTTCTACCAAAATCCAACCCCGACACTATGAAATTCATAAAATATATACGTTTTCTCATCCTTTTACTAAGGGATTGAGCTCAACCATTTTCTTCAAAATAGAATTAGTTACATTAAACTTGGGCCGAATTTCTGAAAATAGGTGTTCAAAATGAATTCGTATCTCCTAAACCATAGCACTTGTTACAAAACTGAAAGAGGTTTTTGTAGATAAGGTCATTTTGGAGAAAAACCTCTCTCAAATTTGGAAATTCGTTTCCATTAGCTCGCAATCTGTTCCACAAAAGCATCTCTAAAACAGAAAATCATTAAAAATTTAAATCTGTGAAAATGAGCTGTAAAGATTTAGTCACATATCCCAATCCATGACACCTGTGAAAAAATTGAAAGATATTTTGTTATATGTCTCATTATTAAAAAAAACCTCCTTGGATTTTTGCAAAATTACTTTCCATCTATTGTAAAATGGCCCTGCACTAAAATGACTAAAACAATAAAAAATATGAAAAATTTGCTTTGTTTTAATGTAGGCTCCAAATATCACTGTATATCTCCCACATAGTAGCACCTTTGCATAAACTGAAGGATTTTTTTGTTATTTAGTATGTGATGAACAAAAACCTCTTTCACTTTTGAAAAATTCCTTACCATTATTTCAGAAACTGATTTTGTACTAAACTTGTCATTGTGTGCAGCAACTGACCTCAAAACATGCATAACTAAGAATCACTCATTCATTTCTTCTAATCCAGGAACTGGTTACTTGAGTGTGATATACCGTTGGAAATATTTTTCTGAGCTTCTTCTAATGGACACACTTGTAACATGTTTTGTGTTGAACATCATGTGCAAAACATCTAACAAAGTCAGACATAGTAAGAGCTCATGTTGATCCCTAGTTACAGGCTGTGAAGACTGGAACTAACAGGCTGA
The DNA here is from genome assembly GCA_031772625.1 of Pinus tabuliformis. Taxonomy (NCBI): domain Eukaryota; kingdom Viridiplantae; phylum Streptophyta; class Pinopsida; order Pinales; family Pinaceae; genus Pinus; species Pinus tabuliformis. The sequence goes on along the minus strand of CM062820.1, from coordinate 664,085,365 downwards.
ATACTTCAATTTGAAACCTCTTTTTAAAGCAAATTCTACCATAGTATTTCTAGAAAAATAAGATGCATTGTCAAACAATAAAGTTGTGGGTAAGCCAAACTTGGTGATTATGCACTAATCGATAAAGTCTGTCATACTTTCTGTATTTGCTACCTTTAGTGGGATAGCTTCTACCCATTTCGTGAAATAATCAGTTGATGTAAGGATGTACTTGTGTTTCTTGGAAGAGTTAGGAACAATCTCACCAATTATATTTAATCCCCATTTTTTAAATGGTTGTTGGATATTCACTGGCTGTAAAGGGAATGCTGGTTTATTTTCTCTTCTAGCTGCAGTTTGACAAGTTTTGAATTTTCTTGCATAGTCATGTGCATCCTTAAATAGTGTTGGCCAATAATAACCTGCATGTAGGATTTTGTGAGCTGTGGTGTTTCCTTCGAAATGACCTCTAGCTGGTCCATCATGTAACTCCTGCATAATCTTTTCAGCTTCAGGTTTTTCTAGGAATCTTAATAATACTGAATCATAATTTTTTTCTAAATAATACATCATCAATTAATTCATACTGATTTGATTTCAACCTTAAAGCACGTTTTGTTTTGTAATTGAGATGCATAGGAGCATATCCATTCTTTAAATTAAACTTTAAATCAGCATACTGTGATTGTGCATCGTTGAGGCTTACCTCTGATATTTGCACTTCATTACCTTAGTCTTCTTATATTGATAAGTGGGAAGCTCTAGTTAGCATTCTGCAAAAACCTTGGCTCCTAACAATTTTAGTTGGCCCTATTTCTACATCGTACTCTTGAAGTGCAGTGACCCAATTGGCTCTTTTCTCCCCCAGTTCTCTTTGAATCAATAATTTCCTTACTACAGGGTAAGGTACTACTATTTTTGTATGATTTTTTAGGAGAAAAGGTCTGAAATGTTTCAAGGTTTTAAAGACAGCAAAAACATGTTTCTCAATAGCTGAGTAGTGTAGCTCGACACCCTGTAAATTGGAACTGAAAAAAGAGATAGATGCATCAATGTTTTGATCGTTCAATAGTGTTAAAACTACTGCATATGATGTATCAGATGAAAATGTGTACAATACAAAAGGTTTAAGAAAGTCTGGAGTTGTTAAAGAAAGATAATTTATAATGGCTTTTCTGATTAACTCAAATGAATATCTTTCATCTTTATCCCATTTGAAGACTGCATTATTTCTTATCATTGGTTGAAGGGGTAGGCCAATTTGTGAGAAATCTAGAACACATATTTTTGCAAAATTGATCTAGCCTAGGAATGATTGCATGGTCTTTTGTTATGTGGGAGAGGAATTTTTTCAATTTCCTAGATTCTAACAGGATCAATATAAATTCCTTTCTTGGACACTATGAATCCAAGGAGTTTTCCTTCTGCCAAAGAAAAATATGGCTTTTTGGGATTTAGAGAAATTCCATATTTCTTGAATCTTTCAAAAATATGCTTTAGGTCATTCAAGTGATTATTTATGTTCCTAGAGTAGACTGTGATCTCATCTAGGTAAATAACATCTGATTTATTAATTAGACCTTTAAAAGCAATATCCATGGCACGTCGAAATGTAGCACCTGCATTGATAAGTCCAAAAAGGCATCTTTTGAAAGCGTATGTCCCCCACTTAGTCCTAAACGTTGTCTTCAATCTGTCATCTGGATGTGCAAGAATCTGATTGTATCCTAAAAATCCACCTAGAAAAGACATTAGCTCAGAACCTGCAACTGATTGCAATATTTGCTCCATGGTAGGCAAAGGAAAGTTATCCTTTCGACAAGCACTGTTTAAGTTTGTAAAATCAATAGAAATCCTAATATCTCCATTCTTTTTCCTGACATGAACCATATTTGATACCCATTTTGAATGTCTAATGTGAAATATTATCTTTTCTTTCAGAAGTTTGTTCAACTCAGATTTGATTTGACTTTCAAGGTTTGGATGAATATTTCTGAGCGACTGTTGAAATGGTTTCTCATTAGAGGTCATCGATATAGTATGTTCAATTATAGAGGTATCATAGGTCTTGAGATCTGAATAATCCTAGGCAAAGACACCTTTATATGTTTTCAACAACTTAATGAATGACATCCTTTCTTGGGATGATAAACCAAGACCTAGGTTGACATTTTGAGGTTTTTCAGTTGTACCTAGGTTTACCAATTCAAATCTCAAAGTAGAACTCTGAGTCTTGGAGTTGGTAATCTTCTTAAATCTATATTTCAAATCATAGATATCTTCCATTTTGACTACAGACTTCGGAATTGGGTTTTGATCTTGTTTATGGTTGATTTGCAAGTAATTTTCATGTTCATCTATGATTTTTTCCTCATAAGATCCTTCTGATGTAAGGAAATCGATTATATCAGCATCATTATTAAACACTCTCCAATTTGATACATTATCAGGAATGAATGGTCTATAAACTAACTCTATGGAAAATATATCTGGACTAAATTCATTTGATTGTATGAGCTTAGATGCTACATTGGCAAGTAAATCAGCACTTGCATTTTGTAATCTGGGGACTGAAGAAATGTTGAAAGAAGTGAAGTGAGAAGTAATATTCTGGGCTAGGGATTGATAATGTTTGAGATGCCCAAACACACAATGGATTGTGTTTCTTACCTGTTTAATAACTATTTCAGAGTCTCCATATACTTGCAAATACTTGACATCAAGGCCAATGGATTTGTACAACCCTTGAATGAATGTTTCATATTCTGCAGTATTGTTAGTGCATTGAAATAAAACCTGTAGGCTAACATGGTTTTCTCTCCTTGCAGGTTGATTAAGATACATGCAGCACTTGCACCATCTTCAGACTTGGAACTGTCAAAATAAAGAGTCCAGAATAACGAATTATCTACAAGTCAACTACATCTATACACTTAGAAGCATATGTTTGCGAAAAAATTTCTATCTGAGATGCTACAACATTATCTGGGAAGGGTGATCTGTGTGCATTGAAGGATCCCAAGAATGACTCATCTGAGTAGCTTTTGATGATGTTATTGGTGAAAGCTACTGGCTCATTTCTTCCCTCGAGATGAGTGACTGTGTACTTCATGAATTTTTCGCGTTCTACTCCGATTTGTTTAGGTTTACCATTGTGTGGCAGCCACATGTGAGACCAATCATTTGCAAAGTATCCATGTAACTTTTCAGACCAATCCCTACTTAGAATTAAATCATAAAATTCAAGGATATCGACCACTAGAATATCAATTATCTATGAAAATTTTGGGTTGGAGGAAAGACTGATTGAAACTAATATCATTTCTCCAAGTACCTCTACTTTTGTTCTGTCCAGTTGAACTATGTGTACAACAGATTTTTGAGGTTTAATATTCAATTTGGTACACACAATCCTTGGCATGATGTTTGAAGAGGCTCCTGTTCAAAATCTCATAAGTAAGAAGAAATGGAGATGTATGAGAAATAGATATATCACCTATCAGAACTATATATGTGGGATTTAATTTGTTTGAAGATGAAGGAGGTTTTCCCATATCATGAGCAGCTTGAGTGAATACAACATATGGTAAAGGAGCTATAGGAACTGGTTTTAACTCTCTGAGTAAGATTTTCTATTGTTGTTTGAGTTTAGTCAGTTCATGTAATGAAATATTTGCTCTCGTCTTTTTCATATATTCGACTATATTATATTCCACTGTATTCGAGATTACTAAACTTTTGGAATTAGTTGGAGGATCTAATGGAATAGAATCAGTTTGAGTAGTCTTAGATTTCTTACTTACTGTCTTTTGCTTTACAGGAGTAACAAATTTCTATTTCTGGATTGTTGTAGATATGTCAAGAGAGTTTTTACTTCTTGTAGTTACTGGAATAGCTTGTGCTTCCTTTTCAGTTGGAAGAATGAAGTCCCACATTTCGTTTAACTCAACTTCTTCTTCAGTTTCAACTTCTTTTTTGATTTGTGATTCTTCTTCCAGTTCTCGATCGAATTCAGCATTTGAAATAGTATTCGGTGGTTGAGATGTAGAAGAAGGATTTATTTTAAATGAGTGAAAAGGTTCCTTAGGGGCAGATGATTCTGCAACTTGTTTCTTGATTTCAAACATTTCATTTGACATGCTCTTTAACACCTTCTGAAGGCACCATAAAAGTACCATATGTGTGAGGTTTTGCTCATTTAACTAGTGACATAGATCGACTCCTTTATTCAGATAAAATTATTCTCCAAGCATACAGTAGTGCATCAACAAAGGAAAGTAGTCTCATATTCAAAAGAAATGACCATGTTCCATAATTTCATCAAGGCATTCACAAACTTACAGAAGTGCATTCTTTGCAAATGTTTTTGATAAAATTTTGACCCTTCTCTAAATGCATGAGAAGGGTATAAATATTATCTAACTAAAGTTCAAAAAGAGATTATACAAAATATTTGAGGAGGTTTCAAACAAACTTCCTCTTAACTAGCAACTAACTCTAAAAATAAAAATGATTTGATGAGCAAAGGTTATAAAGATGATTTTTTGTCTACCATCTTTTCCTTCAAATCGCATATATCCGACATCGGCTTCACTTGAGGAGGTGCCCCAAACTGCGTTTTGACCTGTCTTGCAAAGATAGCATCTGTGAGAGGTGGCAATATCCTTTGAGTTGAGTGGATTGAACAATTGAGCGTCATAATTTGGCTGTGAGGTTTGACAAGGAATTGCCAATATGCCTCCCAGTCAGTTTTTGATAATTGTGTGATTGTCTCCCTTTGGGTTTTCCTCTTTGCCTTCCAGTTTTTAACCAAGTCGTTTAAATCTGGAAGGGACTTCGGGTTACCTTCTTTCACCAAGTTGGTAGTGTGCAAAGTGTGATTTAATTCTTTTACTATGTTATTTTCCACTATTGATGCTCTTGTCACTACTAATTCAGCTTGCTTGATCCGTGCATCCCAACCTGTGAATAAAATGTCCTTATGTGTCTCTTCAATCTCAGGAAGATTAACGCTCCTTCCTTCTTCAGTTTCTTTCCATTCAATGTATTCAGAGATATTTGTATTTAAATCATTAAATTCGGTTCTTTGATCAATCGCTTTATCCGTTAACTGATCACTGGTAATGAGATAAGGAGTGACATGAGACATTCTATGGCAAAATAGATCTTGATATTTTGATAGAAGGAAATTTAACTCTAATTCCTCTTTGATGAATTCATCGACATAAGGGACATCTTTATATTTAGCCATGGCTTCTAGCAATTCTTGGATTTACATGTTCTTCACAGAGATGTCTGCTTCATGGCTTATCTTTAATACCTCCATATTATGTTGCAATTGGGCTATTTGTTTAGTGCCTTGATGGTTCACATTTTCCTTCTCGATTTGCAGTTGTTTCTCGTGTTGCACTATCTTTTCTTCCCTTTCCCTTAACAAAATAGATACCTTAGTCGATTTATCCATCGTGGCAGTAGTATATTCCTTTGTAAACTGCAATAGTCTGGTCAAATTTTCAGGGGGATTGGAAGGGATATCCCTCCAGACTATATCCATTGGCTCATTCCCTGGTTGGATCTCGGGTGTTTCCACCCTCCTTTTCCTTTGTCTTCTCACTACATCCTTATGCAGTGGGCTGTAGAATACATCTAAAGGGGGGATTTCAATAACCTTTAAGATAATTTCAGATGTTGATAATGCAGGAATGATTTCTGTATTCTGTGAACTTGTCCCTTGCTCATCCATTGGCTCAGACTCTGAAGTTTTCTGAGTTTGCAGTGGAGTATGATATTCCATGGTTTGTTGGACATATGTTATCTTAGGAGTATCTTGTAGCCTTTTATTAAATTGGTCCCATTCCTACTCCAAATTGCTGCTTTTGACTTCGGGACCGGTATCTTTAGTTAGGTCACTTATGACCTATTTTTCGGCTGACCTTCTACTGGATTCCGCTGTATTCTCTATATCCTGTGTTTTCCCTGTATCCTAAGCTTTCCGTGTATCCACTTGAGATTCTATGCAAGAATTTGGTCCTTCATTGTTGATAGTTACGCTAGGTGTAGGCTTGTCATCAACTCTTAACAAATGCAATGGGATTGTTTCAAGCCTCTGACTTCTGAATTCCTGAAACTTTTCAAAATCATCAGGATTTAAATTTGCCTTTGCCCAATTGAATGCTTGTTCGAATGATTCAGCAGATTGTAAAAGATCTTCAGAATCATTAGCTTCATGGTTGAAGGGTTTGATCTTTACTGCAGTAGTAATATTGTGTGCTATCTTGTCTGGGTCAAATTGCCTCTTTGGCAGAGTATGGAGCCTGAGGCTCTCTAGGCTTAGTAATTCCTTGTTTGCATGGTTGAAATTTGCCAACAAAAAAGAGCCACACCGGATGGGAAAGGATGACCACAATGACTTTTTGTTATCTTTTAGAGTCTTGGTTAAGCCTTTTCCCACAGTCTAGTGGGCTATTTATCTTGCTAATAGCTTGTCAGAGACATAAAAAGGGAGTACATGCGGGTTCACTGTACTACCAAAAACTCTGATATATGTAAACCATTCTTCAGCAAAATACTTTCCTACTACGAGAAGGTCTGTAGCGGCTTCTTTAGAAAACCTGGGGGCTTTCTTATTAAAAATCAATTGATGCAATGGTAAAATAACACCGTGGCATATTTTATAAAAATGGGGTATATAATGGGATTCCCACATATGTTTGTGGCTGAGATGGATGGGGTAGGGGTCTTGCAAAGTCCATTTCCAACCCATGATTGGAAACTTAGTACAGAAACAAATGGCATTCATGATATAGGAACTGAAATAAAATAGAGGAAGGTTCTTTGTGGAGGTGGATCTCTTTTGATGGTACTCGAAAATAGCAGCAGCTAGGTTATCAGATAAGATAGTGGCTCAATTCATTATATGGGAATTGACAGAAGCATCAATTAAAGGGATCCATTCTATAGAGAACTTGGTATTATTAGGCAATCAATATAATCTGCATAAGATAGAAGTTGCATAGTTGTGGGGATTTTCTAAAGAAGAAATGGGGTACATACCCATATTATCATATTTGAATTTGTTCTCTGGGACTCTCCAGCTCTGGATCATCTTGAAGGGTTCTTCATTCTTCTTTGTGAAGTTGGCCAAGTATGATTTGTCATATATGTCCTGAGGGTCAGGAAGATGATACATTTGCTTCAGGTCTTTAGCTTTGAATGATCCCATTGGCTCCATCTTTAAGTTCCTGAATTACTTGTCTTCAATACTGATATTTTCCACCACCCATCTAATCGTATCAATGTATGGGAGTATTTTGGCTCTTGCTCCTATTTTTTGAAGGAAGGAGCAAGCAACATCTTTGAATTTGACCACCGAAGGTATTATTGAGTCTGTTATTTCCTTGCTGATAGTAATTATAGGCCGCTCATCTTCAAGTCTATTGTATATGACTTCCCATGTTGTCGCTCCTCCATCGGCATTGCAAACTGTGTCAGCGAATATGGGCGAAATCTCTAATACCTCAGACTCTGTAATGCTATGCTTCTTCTGCTTTTTCATTACCTTTCGTAATGACATCTCTTTTGAAGCTTACCTGAAACAAAGAGATATATCAACGCACACAATGAAGGGCAATTAAGGCTTAGAGTTATTTGAAATGACTTTGAATCATGGGAAGAGTTTGCATGAGATTTGTGTGTTAACTAGCCATAACTTGAAAACATCAATTCCTCTACTCGAGCTGCTAAACATTGATTACTCTCTCAAACCACTTAATATTTCATTAAAACTCAGTAACTTCCCACGCTTCACACTTTATTTGTGCATCGCAACTTTGAAATGTTGCCATATAATGTTGTTCGAAGTTAATGCGAAATGCGATTGCGAGAATCGCAATATTGCATTTCGCAAATTTTTAAGGGGTGACACAATGGCATGATTTATTAATTTGTGACTTTCAAAGTGCGATCACGTGTTCTCAAAGTGTTCTGATCGAAATATCGCAGTGAGGGGCTTCATCACATATCGCATTTCTGTATTTTCTTTAAGATGTTTATAATTGTCACATGGAATACATGTGAAATGTGATTTGTGATAAAGGTTCTAAGCGTGGGTTGTATTCCAAGAGTTTTAAGGTAATTTTTAGAGTTAGCAATTATTTTCAAAGGCTAAAAATTTACAAGGGTCCCCATTTATATGTCAAATATTAACTATTATTCTTATATAAATGGGGGGGTTGTTACATAGTATAACAATTGGCTATTCACTTGGGAGAACCAGCTATCTCTGATGGGTCTTTTGAAATTTCTAAAAATTTCAAAATTAGAAGAGTTATAGGAATAATAATTACATTACTTATAAACTAAACAATATTTCTCTGAAATCATAATCACTCACTCAAACTATTTACTCAACTACTTTACTCTTGTAGTGATAAAAATACAAATGTTTGCATCAGTCAATACTAAGATTTAAAGAGATATAGCAGGTGTCTTATACAAATTAGTTTTTGTTGTTTACTCATTTATCATAGATAGAGCCTCTGCTGCAAGAACACGTTCATAGCCTCGACAGGGTTATATTTTAACCAACAATGATTCATTATCCCATCTGAAGCAATTTTCAAAATTCAAAATGATATTCTTTTTCTTTTTTCTCATTTGGACCTTGTTTTTTCCTTTCAAGTAATTTTATTTTCAAGTTTCTTAAAAGACATTGTCTAGGCTTGGTAACCCAATAATGGCAATGCCATTCACTAGTTGTAACTAAACTGAACAAGTTGGCTCTTGATGAGACCCCTTGTCCTTTGATTGATTAAATCATTGGCTATTACCATGTTTTGATGTGCAGTTTTGGTAATACCAGTTTAATTATTCCCCTATGATCATGGTAAATGAGATCGTAATGCGACTTATTATCTTTTAAGTTTTGCATATTTTAGAATTACACTCTGAAAAAAGAAAATTTTATCAGATGGAGTGAATCATTGGCCCTTTTCAAGAGTTTTGAGATACTTATCTGTAGATAATCCTTACTAGGTTAAAGATTCTTTTCTTTACTAACAACTAAACATCTATACTTTATAAAGATAAGAGTTTTTGCATAGAATAAAAGTTTTTATCAAGGTCAAGTTTTTTCAAAGAAATAAGGTTCACTCTGATACTCAAATGCTCTAATTATTTATTTAACTTTTCCTACTTATAGAAGTGGAAATCAAAATATTATCAAAGACTTTATTTTGAGAAGCCAAAAGTAAATACTACTTTAACCTTTATTTTCCTAAGAATATTAAAGACAATATGATACAAAATTAGAAGAGGTTGTCTTCTAGGAAAAGTATTATTTTAGAATCTTCCCATTGACGGGAAAGGAATCTATCCTACCTGACAAGTCTTGTAAGAGAAATGTTGATTGACCAATTTTCTCAATGATTTGGAATGGTCCAAGCCACAGTCTTGGGAACTTGGTATTCTTACCTTTTTCCTCATGTGCTTTGTCCCATTTCAAAATCAGATCACCTATTTCAAAAGTTTTATGACTGGCAGAGGTTGTATAAAAAGAGGCTTTGACTAACTGTTGATGATGGGAATGGGTAGCTTTAGCCTTTTTGCTTTCTTCTTCAAGCTTAAGGATTTGAAATTGTCTTGCTTGAAGAGAAGAGGAAGGATTTTCATTGATAAATTGAACTAGGGCGAGAGATGGGATTGTTATGTTTGTGGGGAGAACGGTTTCTTTTCCATAAACTAAAGCAAAAGGAGAAGAACCGATTGAGGCCCTCTGTGTTATTCTATCTACCCAAAGAGAAAATGTCAATGATTTGTGCCAATTCCAATGATTTAATGGTCTAATAATAGTCCTCTTGATGATTTTGATAAGGTTTTTGTTTGTTGATTCGGCTAATGCATCACCTTGTGGATAATAGTTGGCTAAATACTTCAATTTGAAACCTCTTTTTAAAGGAAATTCTACCATAGTATTTTCAGAAAATAAGATGCATTATCAAACATTAAAGCGGTGGGTAAGCCAAACCTCGTGATTATGTACTGATCAATAAAGTCTGTAATACTTTCTGTATTAGCTACCTTTAGTGGGATAACTTCTACCCATTTCATGAAATAATCAGTAGATGTAAGGATGTACTTGTGCTACTTGGAAGAGTTAGGAACAATCTCACCAATTATATCTAATCCCAATTGTTCAAATGGTTGTTGTATATTCACTGGCTGTAAAGGGAATGCTGGTTTCTTTTCTCTTCCAACTGTAGTTTGACAAGTTTTTCATTTTATTACATAGTCATGTGCATCCTTAAATAGTGTTGGCCAATAATAACCTGCATGCAGGATTTTTTGAGCTGTGGTGTTTCCTCTGAAATAACCTCCATCTGGTCCATCATGTAACTCCTGCATAACCTTTTCAGCTTCAGGTTTTTCTAGGCATCTTAATAATATTGAATCATAATTTTTTCTAAATAATACATCATCAATTAATTCATGCTGATTTGATTTCAACCTTAAAGCATGTTTTGTTTTGTAATTGAGATGCATAAGAGCATATGCATTCATTAAATAAAAGTTCAAATCAACATACTATGATTGTGCATCGTTGAGGCTTACCTCTGATATTTTCACTTCATTACCTTGGTCTTCTTCTGTTGATAAGTGGGAAGCTCCAGTTAGCATCCTGCAAAAACCTTGGCCCCTAACAATTTTAGCTGGTCATATTTCTACATCATACTCTTGAAGTGCAGTGACCCAATTGGCTCTTTTCTCCCCCACTTCTCTTTGAATCAATAATTGTCTTACTGCAGGGTAAGGCAACACTATTTTTGTATGAGTTTTGAGGAGCAAAGGTCTGAAATGTTTCAAGGTTTTAAAGACAGCAAAAGCATGTTTCTCAACAACTGAGTAGTTTAGCTCGGCACCCTATAAATTGGAACTGAAAAAAGAGATAGGTGCCTTGATGTTTTGATCATTCAGCTATGTTAAAACTGTTGCATATGATGTATCAGATGAAAATGTGTACAATAAAAAATGTTTAAGAAAGTTTGGAGTTGTTAAAGAAGGAGCATTGATAATGCCTTTTTTTATTAACTCAAATGACTCTCTTTCATCTTTACCCCATTTGAAGACTACATTCTTTCTTATCATTGATTGAAGGGGTAGGAATATCTGTGAGAAATCAGGAACAAATATTTTTACAAAATTGATCTGGCCTAGGAATGACTGCATGGCCTTTTTGTTATGTGCGAGAGGAATTTTTTCACTTTCCTGGATTCTATTAGGATCAATATAAATTCCTTTCTTTGACACTGTGAATCTGAGGAGTTTGTCTTCTGCCAAAGTAAAATATGACTTTTTGGGATTTAGAGAAATGCCATATTTCTTGCATCTTTCAAAAATATGCTTTAGGGAATTCAAGTGTTTTTTTATGTTCCTAGAGTAGACTGTGATGTCATCTAGGTAAATAACATCTAATTTATTAATCATACCTTTAAAAGAAATATCCATGGCACGTTGAAATGTAGCACCTGCATTGATAAGTCCAAAAGGCATCTTCTGATAAGCATATGTCCCCCACTTGGTCCTGAACATTGTCTTCAATCTGTCATCTGGATGTACAAGAATCTGATTGTATCCTAAAAATCAACCTAGAAAAGACATTAGCTCAGAACCTACAACTGATTGCAATATTTGCTCCATGGTAGGCAAAGGAAAGTTATCCTTTTGTTAAACTCTATTTAAGTTCTTAAAATCAATACAAATCAGAATATCTCCGTTCTTTTTTTGACAGGAACCATATTTGATACCCATTTTGAATGTCTAATGGGAAAGATTATCTTTGCTTTCAGAAGTTTGTTCAACTCATATTTTATTTGACTTTCAAGGTTTGGATGAATCTTTATGAGCTTCTATTGAACTGGTTTCTCATTAGAGATCATCGGTATAGTATGTTGAATTATAGAGGTATCATAGGTCTTGATATCTGAATAATCCCAAGCAAAGACACCTTTATATGTTTTCAACAACTTAATGAATGACATCCTTTCTTCAGATGATAAACCAAGACCTAGTTTGACATTTCGAGGTTTTTCAGTTGTACCTAGGTTTACCACTTCAAATCTCAAAGTATAACTCTAAGCCTTGGAGTTGGTAATCTTCTTAAATCTATCTTTCAAATCATAGAGATCTTCCATTTTGACTATAGACTTCAGAATTGGGTTTTGATCTTGTTTATGGTTGATTTGAAAGTCATTTTCATGTTCATCTATGATTTGTTCCTCATAATATCCTTATGATGTAAGGAAATCGATTATATCAACATCATTATTATACACTCTCCAATTTGTTACATTATCAAGAATGGATGGTATGAAAACTAACTCTATGGAAAATCTATCTGGACTAAATTCCTCTGAAGGTATGAGCTTAGATGCTACATTGGCAAGAAAATTAGCACTTGCATTTTGTAATATGGGAACTAAAGAAATGTTGAAAGTAGTGAAGTGAGAAGTAAGATTCTGGGCTAGGGATTGATAATGTTTGAGATGCCCAGACACACAATGGATTGTGTTTCTTACCTGTTTAATAACTTTTTCAGAGTCTCCATATAATTGCAAATACTTGACATCAAGGCCACTGGAATTGTACTACTCTTGAATCAATGATTCATATTGTGCAGTATTGTTAGTGCATTGAAATTCAAGCCTGCAGGCTAACATGGTTTTCTCTCCTTATGGGATCATTAGGATACATGCAACACCTGCACCATCCTCAGACTTGGAACCATCAAAATAAAGAGTCCAGAATAACAAATTATCTACAAGCTTATCATCTACATCTATACACTTAGAAGAATTTGTTTGCCAAAACTTTTCTATCTAAGATACTACAACATTATCTGGGAAGGAAGATCTTTGTGCATTGAAGGATCCCAAGAATGACTATGCTGAGTAGTTTCCGATGATGTTATTGGTGAAAGCTACTGGCTCATTGCTTCCCTCGAGATCAGTGACTATGTACTTCATGAATTTCTCATGGTCTACTCTGATTTCGTTAGGTTTACCATTGTGTGGCAACCACATGTGAGACCAATCAATTGCAAAGTATCTATGTAACTTTTTAGACCAATCCCAACTTAGAATTAAACCATAATATTCATGGATATCAGCCACTAGAATATCAATTATCTATGAAACTTTTGGGTTGGAGGAAAGCCTAATTGAAACTGATATCATTTCTCCAAGTACCTCTACTTTTGTTCTGTCCAGTTGAACTATGTGTACAACAAATTTTTGAGGTGTAATATTCAATTTGGTGCACACAATCCTTGGCATGATGTTTGAAGAGGCTCCTGAATCAACAAGGCAATTGTGGATGTTTTTGTTGAAAATGTCATAAGTAAAAATAAATGGAGATGTATGAGAAATAGATCTATCACCTATCAGAACTAGATCTGTGGGATTTACTCAGTTTGAAGATGAAAAAGGTTTTCCCATATCATGAGCAGCTTGAGTGACTACAGTAGATCGTAAAGGAGCTACAAGAACTTCTTTTAACTTTATGAGTAAGATTTTCTATTGTTGTTTGAGTTTAATCAGTTCATGTAATGAAATATTTTCTCTCGTCTTTTTCATATCTTCGAATATATTATATTCCATTGTATCAAATATTACTAAAGTTTTGGAAGCAGATGGAGGATCTAATGGAATAGAATCAATTTGAGGAGTCTTAGATTTCTTACTTATTGTCTTTTCCCTTACAGGAGTAACATCTTTCTGTTTCTGAATTGTTGTAGATGTGTCAATAGAGTTTTTACTTGTAGTTACTGACATAGCTTGTGCTTCCTCTTTAGTTGGAAGAATGAAGTCCCACATTCCATTTAAATCAACTTCTTCTTCAGTTTTGGCTTCTTCTTCGGTTGGTGAGTCTTCTTCCAGTTATTGATTGGATTCAGCATTTGAAATAGTATTCGATGACTGAGATGTAGAAGAAGGATTTATTTTAAATGGGCGAAAAGGTTTCATGGGAGCAGATGATTCTGCAACTTGTTTCTTGATTTCGACCATTTCATTTGGCATGGTCTTTAACACCTTCTAAAGGCCTTCAATGTCGAAAGGGTCCTTTGGAGATTTCTTTTTTGAATCATCCTTGAATGTTACTTTATATGATTTCCTTTCTTCTATCTGTGATCTCTTTTTTAAGGAAATAATTCTTCTTTCTACAAACAAAGCTTCTTTCATGTTTTCTACAACAGTAGCCTTATTGGCTCTATCTACAAAAATTGCGATATTAAAGGAAAAGGAGGATATCTACCACTCTATTTGTACATCTATTGCAAGTTTAGAGGCAGCTAGGATTTTGTTTAGTAACTTATTAAATATGGAGTTGAAGTCTTTGATCCTTTCGTCTGAACCTGCTTTTAGGTTGGAAATATTATTGACAAAAGATGCTATAGTCCTGCCATCACCAAATTTTTGCAAGAAATATTTCTTGAAAAGTATCCTAGTTTCTTATTGAGCCTGTTGGAAGGGAAAAATACCAAGATCCTGCAGATCCCTGGAAAGTATAAGGAAACATTTTGATTATAACATCTTCATGTGAAACTCAATTAAGATTCATGGCTAACATTAATTTATTTATATGTTCTTCAGTAGGTAGACCATCATCAGGATTATACTTAGGTAAACATTTTTTTGGGTTTGTTGGGAGGGCATTTGGGTTAGCAACCAGTACAACACCAGGATTTTTCCAAGGTTGAGTGGGTTGATTGGCCATAACTTGAGTTGGAGACTGGGAAAATGGGAAGGCCGGTCTAGAAGTAGGTATGGATGGTGAAGAACTTACTACTGGATTAGTACTACTAGTAGCAGTACTAGTTGAAGAAATGGATAGTTGAGAAGAGGTGGATTGAGTAGAAGTGAATGGGGAAGTAAATGGAGGGAAAGGTGAGGTGATCTCGCTGGTATTTGATTCAGATCTTGATGTGGCAACTTTCTTACATCGTGAATGAATGGGAAACTCAAAAGGAGTTACTTCGAGCCTTTCACTTTGTAATCAAGTTAATACACCAGTTTCTCGTAATAAGGAAGTGACACTTTCTTCAGAGGCTTCAGGTTTCTCAGGTTTCTTGGCAGAAATGGATATCTATTCCAATTTTTGTATCAAGGAGTGAACTTTGGGAGACTCAGGAGTGTAATATAGAGAAGGTGGTTGTCTTAATACTTCAGGAGACGAGGGAGATGTTTCTACAACTTCAAATTTCTGATCTGGAGATTTTGAACGAGATCTAGAAGAAGTAGAAGATGTGGAGGGGTTTTGACTCTTATGAATGTTTTTCAATTGATCTTTAGATTTATATGCCATTCATAGTTGGATGGCCCTCCTTCTAGCGCCAAAATATTGAAGCCTCAGATTTATGTTTCTCCAACATGGGGGATAACCACCTAGTCTAGACCTTAAAGGCAACTCCTTTTCCATTTGGTATGGTGGCTCCGACTGGGGTTGATGGGACCAATTTCCCAATATCGATTTTAAAATTAAAATGGGTGGTTTTGAATCGACTGCAATAATAATAATGATAACTAAATGATCTATTCTATCATGCAAATCTGTAGCTAACTTAATCTAATATAAACTCGGGGTATTCTGTGCGATATGTGATCTAAAAAGATATCTGTTTGTTAAGTGATAATAAATATCATTCACGTATTAAACAGAGATGAAAACATGTAAACATTATTCTTTGACTAAATTGTTAGTCAAAGAAATGTATAAAATATCACATATATCTAATGATCATATATGAAAATAAACACTTTCAGCTAGGAATCATACAATAGTGCAATTAACACATAAAAGAAAGAACATATTCCATATATAATTCATGAAAACAAAATGTTATCACTAATATAACAAAACATAACTAATCATACAAGATAAAAGTACCATATGTGTGAGGTTTTGCTCATTTAACTAGTGACATAGATCAACTCCTTTCTTCAGATCAAATTATTCTCCAAGCATACAGTAGTGCATCAACAAAGGAAAGTAGTTTGACATTCAAAAGAAATGACCATGTTCCATAATTTCATCAAGGCATTCACAAACTTACAGAAGTGCATTCTTTGCAAATGTTTTTGATAAAATTATGGACCCTTCTCTAAATGCATGAGAAGGGTATAAATACTATCTAACTAAAGTTCAAAAATAGATTATACAAAATATTTGAGGAGGTTTCAAACAACCTTCCTCTTAACTAGCAACTAACTCTAAAAATAAAAATGATTTGATGAGAAGAATTTATAAAGATGATTTATTGTCTGCTGGCTTCTCCTTTAGATCGCATATATCGGACATCAGTTTCACTTGAGGTGGTTCCCCAAACTGCGTTCTGAACTATCCTACGAAGATATCATCTATGAGAGCTGGCAGCATCCTTTGAGTTGAGTGGAGTGAACAATTGAGTGTCATAATTTGGATGTGAGGTTTGACAAGGAATTGCCAATATGCCTCCCCGTCAATTTCTAATAATTGTGTGATCGCCTCCCTTTGGCTTTTCATATTTTCCTTCCAGTTTTTATCCAAGTCATTTAAATCTAGCAGCGACTTCGGGTTACCTTCTTTCACCAAGTTGGTAGTGTGCAAAGTGTGATTTACTTATTTTACTATGTTCTTTGCCACTCTTCTCTCTTGCCACTGCTAATTCAACCTGATTGATCCATGCATCCCAATCTGTGAATAAAATGTCCTTATGTGTCTCTTCAATCTCGGGCATATTAGTGCTCCTTCCTTCTTTAGTTTCTTGCCATTAAATGCATTCAGAGATCTTTGTATTTAAATCATTAAATTCAGTTCTTTAATCAATCATCTTATCCGTTAACTGATCACTAGTTATCAGATAAGGAGTGAAATGCGACATTCTTTGGAAAAATAGATCTTGTTGTTTTGATAGAATGGAATTTAGCTCTAATGCCTCTTTGATGAATTCATTGATGGTGGGGACATCTTTATATTTTTCCATGGCTTCTTGCAATTCTTGGATTTGCATGTTCTTCATAGAGATGTCTACTTCATGGATTATCTTTAATACCTCCATATTTTGCTGCAATTGGGCTATTTGTTTAGCGGCTTGATGGTTCACATTTTCCTTCTCGACTTGTAGTTGTTGCTCAAGTTGCACTATCTTTTCTTCCCTTTCCCTTAACAAAATGGATACCTCATTGGATTTATCCATGGTGGCAGTAGCATATGCTCTTATAAACTGCAACAGTCTGGTCAAATTTTCAGCGGGATTGGAAGGGATATCTCTCCAAACTATATCCATTGGCTCATTCCCTAGGGGGATCTGGGGTGTTTCCACCCTCCTTCTTTTCCTCTGTCTTATCACTACAACCTTATGTAGTGGGCTGTAGAATACATCTAAAGGGGAGATTTCAGTAACCTTTAAGATAATTTCAGATGTTGGTAATGCAGGAATGATTTCCATATTCTACAAACTCGTCCCTTGTTCATCCATCGACTCAAACTCTGAAGTTTTCTGAGTTTGTAGTGGAGTATGATATTTCATGGTTTGTTGGACACCTGTTATCTTAGGAGTATCTTGTAGCCTTTTATTAAATTGGTCCCATTCCTACTCCAAATTTTTGCTTTTGACTTCGAGACCGATATCTTTAGTTAGGTCACTTATGACCTGTTTTCCGGCTGGCCTTCTGTTGGATTCCATTGTATTCTCTGTATCTTGTGTTTTCCCTATATCCTGGTCTTTCCCTATATCCACTTGAGATTCTATGCAAGAATTTGGTCCTTCACTATTGATAGTTACACTTGGCGTAGGCTTGTCATCAACTCTTCACAAATGCAATGGCATTGTTTCGAACCTATGACTCCTGAATTCCTGAAACTTTTCAAAATCATTAGGATTTAAATTTGCCTTTGCCCAATCGATTCTTGTTAGAATGATTTAGCAGTTTGTAAAAGATCTTCAGAATAATTAGCATCATGGTTGAAGGGCTTGATCTTTACTGCAGTAGTAATATTGTGTGCTATCTTGTTTAGGTCCAATTTCCTCTTTGGTAGAGTATGGAGCCTGAGGCTGTCTAGGCTTAGTAATTCCTTATTTGCATGGTTGAAGTTTTCCAATGAAAAAGAACCACACCAGATGGGAAAGGACAGCCACAATGATTTTTTTTTTTTTTAATCTTTTAGCATCTTGGTTAAGCCTTTTCCCACAGTCTAGTGGGCTATTTCTCTTGCTAGTAGCTTGTCGGAGACATACAAAGGGAGTACATGCGGGTCCTCTGCACTGCCAAAAACTATGATATATGTAAACCATTCTTTAGAAAAATACTTGCCTACTACGAGAAGGTCTGTAGAAGCTTCCTTAGAAAACCTGGGGGATTTCTTATTAAAAATCAATTGATGCAATGGTAAAATAACACTGTGGTATATTTTATAAAAATGGGGTATATAATGGGATTCCCACATCTGTTTGTGGCTGAGATGGATAGGGTAGGGATCTTGCAAAGTCCATTTCCAACCCATGATTAGAAACTTATTACAGAAACAGATGGCATCCATGATATAGGCACTGAAATAAAATGGAGGAAGGTTCTTTGTGGAGGTGGATCTCTTTTGACGATACTCAGAAATAGCAGTAGCTAGGTTATCATATAGGATAGTGGCCCAATTCATTATATGGGAATTGACACAAGCATCAATTAAAGGAATCCATTCTATAGAGAACTTGGTATTATTAGGCAATCCATATAATCTGCATAACATAGAAGCTGCATAGTTGTGGGGATTTGCTAAAGAAGCAATGGGGTACATACCCATCTTATCATATTTGAATTTGTTCTCTAGGACTCTCCAGCCCTAGATCATCTTGAAGGGTTCTTCATTCTTCTTTGCGAAGTTGGCCAGGTATGATTTGTCATATATGTCCTGAGGGTCAGGAAGATGATACATTTTCTTCAGGTCTTTAGCTTTGAATGATCCCATTAGCTCCATCTTTGAGTTCCTGAATTGCCTGTCTTCAATACTGAGATTTTCCACCACCCATCTAATCATATCAGTGTATGGGAGTATTTTGGCTCTTTCTCCTATTCTGTGAAGGAAGGAGCAAGCAACATCTTTGAATTGGACCCCCGAAGGTTTTATTGAGTCTGTTGTTGCCTTGGTGACAGTAATTTTAGGTCGCTCATCTTCAAGTTTGTTGTATATGACTTCCCATGTTGTCGCTCCTCCATCGGCACTGCAAACTGTATCAGCGAATATGGGTGACATCTCTGATACCTCAGACTCTGTAATGCTCTGCTTCTTCTAATTTTGCATTACCTTTCGTAATGACATCTCTTTTGAAGCTTGCCTGAAACAAAAGAGATATATCAACGCACACAATGGAGGGCAATTAAGGCTGAGAGTTCTTTGAAATGACTTTGAATTGTGGGAAGATTTTGCATGAGATTTCTGTGTTAACTAGCCATAACTTGAAAACATCAATTCCTCTCCTCGAGCTGCTAAACATTAATTACTCTATCAAACCACTTAATATTTCATTAAAAATCAGTAACTTCCCACGCTTTATTTGTGCTTCGCAACTTTCAAACATTTCCATATAACATTGTTTGGAGTAATGCAAAATGCGATTGCGAGAATCATAATATCGCACTTCGAAAATTTTTGAGGGGTGACACAATGGCATGATTTATTAATTTGCAACTCGCAAAGTGCGATTGCGTGTTCTTAAAGTGTTTTGATCATAATATCACAGTGGGGGGCTTTATCGCATCTTGCATTTCGGTATTTTCTCTAATATGTTTATAATTGTCACATGGAAAACGTGCGAAATGCGATTTGCGATAAAGGCTCTAAGCCTGGGTTGTATTCTAAGAGTTTTAAGGCAATTTGTAGAGTTAGCATTTATTTTCAAAGGCTAAAAATTTAAAAGGGTCCCCATTTATATGTCAAATATTAACTATTATTCTTATATAAATGGGGGGGTTGTTACATAGTACAACAATTGGCGATTCACTTGGGAGAACTGGCTATCTGTGATGGGTCTTTTGAAATTTCTACAACTTTCAAAATTAGAAGAGTTATAGGAATAATAATTACATGAGTTATAAACTAAACAAAATTTCTCTAAAATCATAATCACTCACTCAAACTATTTACTCAACTACTTTACTCTTGTAGTGATAAAAATACAAATGTTTGCATCATTCAATACTAAGATTTAAAGAGATACAGCAGGTGTCTTTTACAGATTAGTTTTTGTTGTTTACTCATTTATCATAGATAGAGCCTCTGCTGCCAGCAAGTGTTCATAGCCTCGGCAGGGTTATCTTTTAACCAACAATCATTCATTATCCCATCTAAAGGATTTTTCAAAATTCAAAATGATATTCTTTTGCTTTTTTCTCATTTGGACCTTGTTTTTTCCTTTCCTATAATTTTCTTTTCAAGTTTCTTAAAAGACATTGTCTAGGCTTGGTAACCCAATAATGACAATGCCATTCACTAGTTGTAAATAAACTGAACAAGCTGGCCCTTGATGAGACCCCTTGTCCTTTGATTGATTATATCATTGGCTACTGCCCTGTTTTGATGTGCAGTTTTGGTAATATCAGTTTAATTATTCCCCTATGATCATGGTAAACAAGTTCGTAATGAGAATTATTATCTATTAAGTTTTTCATATTTTAGAATTACACTCTGAAAAAAGAAATTTTATCAGATGGGGTGAATCATTGGCCCTTTAAGAGTTTCAGATGATAATAATATAGTTTTGAGATACTCATTTGTAGATAGTCCTTACTAGGTTAAAGATTCTTTTCTTGACTGATAACATAACATCTATACTTTATAAAGGTAAGAGTTTTTTCATAGAATAAAAGTTTTTAGCAAGGTCAAGTTTTTTCAAAGAAATAAGGTTCACTTTGATACTCAAATTCTCTTTATTTCTTTAACTTTTCCTACTTATAGAACCAAAAAATCAAAATATTATCAGAGACTTTATTTTGAGAAGCCAAAAGTAAATGCTACTTTAACATTTATTTCCTAAGAATCTTAAAGAAAATATGATACAAAATTAGAAGAGGTTGTCTTCTAGGAAAAGTATTTTTTTAGAATCTGCCCATTGACGAGCAAGGAATCTATCCTACCTGACAAGTCTTGTAAGAGATATGTTGATTGACCAATTTTCTCAATGATTTGGAATGGTCCAAGCCACAGTCCTTGGAACTTGGTATTCTTACCTTTTTCCTCATGTGCTTTGTCCCATTTCAAAACCAGATCACCTACTTCAAAAGTTTTATGACTGGCAGAGGTTGTATCAAAAGAGGCTTTGACTAACTATTGATGATGGGAATGGGTAGCTTTAGCCTTTCGTCTTTCTTCTTCAAGCTTAAGGATCTGAAATTGTCTTGCTTGAAGAGAAGAGGAAGGATTTTCATTGATAAATTGCACTAGTGCGAGAGATGGGATTGTTATGTTTGTGGGGAGAACTACTTCTTTTCCATAAACTAAAGAAAAATGAGAAGAACCGACTGAGGCCTTATGTGTTATTCTATCTGCCCAAAGAGCAAATGTCAATGATTTGTGCCAATTCTAATGATTTTGGTCTAATAATAGTCCTCTTGATGATTCCGATATGGTTTTTGTTTGTTGAATTGGCTAATCCATTACCTTGTGGATAATAGTTGGCTGAATACTTTAATTTGAAACCTCTTTTTAAAGCAAATTCTACCATAGTATTTCCAGAAAAATAAGATGCATTATCAAACATTAAAGCCATGGGTAAGCCAAACCTCATGATTATGTATTGATCAATAAAGTATGTAATACTTTCTGTATTAGCTACCTTTAGTGGGATAGATTCTACCCATTTCGTGAAATAATCAGTAGCTGTAAGGATGTACTTGTGCTACTTGGAAGAGTTAGGAACAATCTCACCAATTATATCTAATCCCCATTGTTCAAATGGTTGTTGTATATTCACTGGCTATAAAAGGAATGCTGGTTTCTTTTCTCTTCCAGTTGTAGTTTGACAAGTTTTGCATTTTCTTGCATAGTCATGTGCATCCTTAAATAGTGTTGGCCAATAATAACCTGCATGCAGGATTTTGTGAGCTATGGTGTTTCCTCCGAAATGACCTCCAGCTGGTCCATCATATAACTCCTACATAACCTTTTCAGCTTTAGGTTTTTCTAGGCATCCTAATAATACTGAATCATATTTCTTTTCTAAATAATACATCATCAATTAATTCATACGGATTTGATTTCAACCTTAAACCACGTTTTGTTTTGTAATTGAGATGCATAGGAGCATATCCATTCTTTAAATAAAACTTCAAATCATCATACTATGATTGTGCATTGTTGAGGCTTACCTCTAATATTTGCACTTCATTACCTTGGTATTCTTCTATTGATAAGTGGGAAGCTATAGTTAGCATCCTGCAAAAATCTTGGCCCCTAAAATTTTTAGCTTGTCGTATTTCTACATCGTACTCTTGAAGTGAAGTGACCCAATTGGATCTTTTCTCCCCCACTTCTCTTTGAATCAATAATTGTCTTACTGCAGGGTAAGGTACTACTATTTTTGTATGAGTTTTGAGGAGAAAAGGTCTGAAATGTTTCAAGGTTTTAAAGACAGCAAAAGCATGTTTCTCAACAGCTGAGTAGTTTAGCTCGGCACCTTGTAAATTGGAACTGAAAAAAGAGATAGGTGCCTCGATGTTTTGATCGTTCAGCTGTGTTAAAATTGTTGCATATGATGTATCAGATGAAAATGTGTACAATACAAAAGGTTTAAGAATGTCTAGAGTTGTTAAAGAAGGAGCATTGATAATGGTTTTTTCTTTAAATAAAATGACTCTCTTTCATCTTTACTCCATTTGAAGACTGCATTCTTTCTTATCATTGATTGAAGGGGTAGGACAATCTGTGAGAAATCTGGAACAAATCTTTTTACAAAATTGATCTGACCTAGGAATTATTGCATGGTCTTTGTTAGGTCCTTATATTACTAGTGTAACCCCTTATTGTTATTAGTACAACCCCCTTATTTTATTTTTGTGCCCATGTAGTCCCCATATTGTTATTATTGTGCCCCATAGAAGCCCACTATTGTTATTATTGTGCCCTTACATTATTATTGTTATGTCGGCTCTGATTATATTATGACCCCTTAGACTCCTATATATATAAAGGAGGCCTTGTCATTTGTATCATATAAGAAGTGTTCATTTGTGTAATGTAAATGAGGTTGCCCCCTTGAAGAGGCTTATTTCTAAGGCATTGATCTATCTTTTCTATCTTTTTGTGAGCTGGTTTCATAACATTTGGCATCAGAGCTTTGGATTCTAGGGTTTTGCTACTCCAAACAGGTTATCGTGGAATTTTTGCTATAACTTATTTTCTGCAACATTGCAGAAGCTACAAAAAAAACCCATTTGATCCAAGATCGTGCTGAACTTTGGATCTAAATTTCAGAGCTTGTCTCACTATATTTTTGGAGATATGATCTGAGGAATTTAGGCTTTTTGCAAGCTCCAAAATTTCAACTAAAATAGGTCATTGTGGGATTTTCGCTATAACTGTTTCACTACGAAGTTTTAGAAGCTAAACAAAAAACCCATTTGAGAAGAAATCGGTCTGAACGTTGGCTCCGAATTTCAGATCCTATCTCACTATAGTTTCAGAGATATAGTCTGAGGAAGTTAGAGTTTTTGCAGACCCCCGAATTACATTCCAAACAAGTCACCTTGGGAAAATCGTCATAACTGTCTCTTGGAGCATCAGATTGAAATTTAGTAAGAAGTGAAAAAAAGAGGACGAACTTTAGTTTCTTTTGTATATGTTTCAGATCGAAAAGTCAAAACAGTGACACGTGGCACTTCTTACAAGTTTGCTCTTCGGAAAAAAGTATATAATCAGGTCATCTTGGGAGATTGTGCATAACCCTTTCTTGGAGAATCCAATTTCAATCAAACTAGTGG
The DNA here is from genome assembly GCA_031772625.1 of Pinus tabuliformis. NCBI lineage: Eukaryota > Viridiplantae > Streptophyta > Pinopsida > Pinales > Pinaceae > Pinus > Pinus tabuliformis. Next base: position 664,061,387 of record CM062820.1, on the reverse strand, counting down.
CATTGGAAAGAGGACACAGAGGGCTATGTCAAGTTGCGATTTTAGAACTAGAAGAGCCGAAATTACAGAGTTATAGTCGTTTCAAGATCGAGCTCCTAAAATCAAGAAAAGGCGATATGAGGAAGTTTGATGGCAAGGATCCGGTAAATTGGATACTACAGATGGAGCAATATTTTGATCTACATGAGATGCAATTGTTACAAAAGGTATGTATTGCATCTTCATATTTAGAACTGGATCAATTTTTATGGTATAAGAGGCTTTGTTCTCGTAAACCACTTGTTACGTGGTCAATTTTCACGAAGGAAATGATAGCACATTATGAGGATACAAAGTGAAACACCTTCTTTAGCCAATTGATAAATCTCAAACAAAAGTGTTCAATGGAAGATCACATTGAGGATTTTCAAAAATTGAATATAATAGTAAATTATATTCTAGAGAAGCAAAGGATTGATGTCTTCATAGGTACTTTAAAGGATAACATTCAACATGAGGTTTGTCTTTGGGAACCTGATTCATTGGAGAAGGCATTCAGGTGGGCAAGAAAAATTGAAAGCGAAAGTATGGAAACAAGAAATCCCACCACTCACGACTATAATTATGGAAGTGTTTCTTCTCCTATCCTTCCACAACCTACAAGGTTTACACCACAACAATTGGAAGAAAAAAGAGAAAAAGGGCTTTGTTACAATTGTGATAGCAAATGCACTAAAGGTCATAAGTGTGCTGAGAAGAAATTATTTTACATAGAGTATGAAGAGGAGGAAGAAAAGGATCAAGAAACATCAAAAGAAGAGGATATATGCCAGGACCCAACCCTAGAGAAAGAAGAAATGAATCCGAACATATCTTGTAAAGCATTGGCAAGAATTACCACTCCTCAAACTCTCAAGATAGAAGGACATATCAAGAAGAAAAAGGTTCAAGAAGTGAAAAATCACATCAAGAAAGAAGAAATGAATCCAACCATATCTTGTAATGCATTGGCCAGAATTACCAGTCCTCAAACTATCAAGATAGAAGGACATATCAAGAAGAAAAATGTACAAGAAGTGAAAGATCACATCGAGCATCAAGAAATGAATCTGACCATATATTGTAAAGCATTGGAAGAAATTACCACTCCTCAAACTCTCAAGATAGAAGGACATATCAAGAAGGAAAAGGTTCAAGTAGTGAAAAATCACATCAAGCATGAACAAAAATTTCTCCAACCTTTAAAGGATAACACCACTTTGGTGCAGAATTGAATGAAACAATAGGTAGATCAACATTGCAGTGAAAAAAGTTTTGATGTAGGTGATTGGGTATTTTTACAGCTACATCTCAAGCAAGCTATTTATGAGAAGGAAATGTTGGCAATATTCCATGCACTTAAGAAATGGTGACCTTACCCAATGGGAAGACACTTCAAGGTAAAAATGTATCATGATAGTCTTAAATACTTTTTAGAACAAATATTATCTTTAGAAGAACAGAAAAAATGGGTCACAAATATGTTGGGTTATGACTTTGACATCATTTACAGAAAAGAGAAGAAAATTTTTGTTGCAGATGCACTCTCAAGAAAGGATGAGGATGTGGAAGCATTGTTTTGTGTTATTTCTATTATCTAACCAGATTGGATAAATGAAGTAAGGGATGAATGGAAGAAGGACAAAGAAGTGTGGCCACTCATTCAAAAGTTACAGAATATCCCAATTCAAACAATATTACCAAAACTTGAAGAGGAAGGAAAAATCATATTGGAACCTGGAGCAGTCACAGAAACAAGAACTCAACAGCTATGAAATTGATCAATTTCAGAGTATCTCATCAAGTGGAAGAACTTACCCACTGAATATTCCACATGGGAGGACAAGAATTTTATACAGAAGCATCAAGAACTACTCAAGTGTTGAGGACAACAATTTTTGAAGGAGAGGGGCATGTTAGGCCCCTATACTACTAGTGTAAACCCTTATTGTTATTATTACAACCCCCTTATTTTATTTTTGTGCCCATGTAGTCCCCATATTATTATTATTGTGCCCCATAGAAGCCCGCTATTGTTATTATTGTGCCCTTACATTATTATTGTTATGTCGGCTCTGATTCTATTATGACCCCTTAGACTCCTATATATAGAAAGGAGGTCTTGTCATTTGTATCATCTAAGAATTGTTCATTTGTGTAATGTAAATGAGGTTACCCCCTTGAAGAGGCTTATTTCTAAGGCATTGATCTACCTTTTCTATCTTTTTGTGAGATGGTTTCAGAACAGTCTTTTTGTTATGTGGGAGAGGAATTTTTTCAATTTCCTGGATTCTATTAGGATGAATATAAATTCCTTTCTTGGACACTATGAATCCGATGAGTTTTCCTTCTTCCAAAGCAAAATATGACTTTTTGGGATTTAGAGAAATTCCATATTTCTTACATCTTTGAAAAATATTCTGTAGGTCATTCAAGTGATTTTTTCTATTCCTAGAGTAGACCGCGATGTCATATAGGTAAATAACATCTGATTTATTAATCAGACCTTTAAAATAAATATCCATGGCGCGTTGAAATGTAGCACCTGCATTGATAAGTCCAAAACACATCTTCTGATAAGCGTATGTCCCCCACTTGGTCCTGAACGTTGTCTTCAATTTGTCATCTAGATGTACAAGAATCTGATTGTATCCTGAAAATCCACCTACAAAAGACATTAGCTCAGAACTTGCAACTGATTGCAATATTTTCTCCATGGTAGGCAAAGGAAAGTTATCCTTTTCACAAGCTCTATTTAAGTTCATAAAATCAATACAAATCCTAATATCTCCATTCTTTTTTCTGAAATAAACCATATTTGATACCCATTTTGAATGTCTAACGAGAAAGATTATCTTTGCTTTCAGAAGTTTGTTCAACTCGGATTTGATTTGACTTTCAAGGTTTGGATGAATCTTTTTGAGCTTCTGGTAAACTAGTTTCTCATTAGAGGTCATCAGTATAGTATGTTGAATTGGAGAGGTATCATAGGTCTTGAGATCTGAATAATCCCAGGCAAAGACACCTTTATATGTTTTCAACAACTTAATGAATGACATCCTTTCTTCGGATGATAAACCAAGACCTAGGTTGAAATTTTGAGGTTTTTTAGTTGTACCTAGGTTTACCACTTCAAATCTCAAAGCAGAACTCTAAGTCTTGGAGTTGGTAATCTTCTTAAATCTACCTTTCAAATCATATAGATCTTCCATTTTGACTACAGACATCGAAATTGGATTTCGAAATTGTTTATGGTTGATTTGCAAGTCATGTTCATGTTCACCTGTGATTTTTTCCTCATAAGATCCTTCTGTTGTAAGGAAATTGATTATATCAGCATCATTATTAAACACTCTCCAATTTGTTACATTATCAGGAATGGATGGTTTGAAAACTAACTCTTATGGAAAATCTATCTAGACTAAATTCTTCTGAAGGTATGAGCTTAGATGCTACATTGGCAAGTAAATCAGCACTTGCATTTTGTAATCTGGGGACTGAAGAAATGTTGAAAGCAGTGAAGTGAGAAGTAAGATTCTGGGCTAGGGATTGGTAATGTTTGAGATGCCCAAACACACAATGGATTGTGTTTCTTACCTGTTTAATAACTATTTCAAAGTCTCCATATACTTGTAAAAACTTGACATCAAGGCCAATGGCTTTGTACAACCCTTGAATGAATGTTTCATATTCTGCAGTATTGTTAGTGCATTGAAATTCAAGTCTGTAGGCTAACATGGTTTTCTATCCTTGCAGGTTGATTAGGATACATGCAGCAACTGCACCATATTTAGACTTGGAAGCATCAAAATAAAGAGTCCAGAATAACGAATTATCTACAAGCTTATCAACTACTTCTATACGCTTAGAAGCATCTGTTTGCGAAATTTTTTCTATCTGAGATACCACAACATTATCCGAGAAGGGAGATCTTTATGCATTGAAGGATCCCAAGAATGACTCAACTGAGTAGTTTCTGATGATGTTATTGGTGAAAGTTATTGGCTCATTACTTCCCTTTAGATCAGTGGCTATGTACTTCATGAATTTCTCACGGTCTACTCTGATCTGGTTAGGTTTACCATTGTGTGGCAACCACATGTGAGACAAACCAATTGCAAAGTATACGTGTAACTTTTCAGACCAATCTCTACTTAGAATTAAACCATAACATTCATGGATATAAACCACTAGAATATCGATTATCTGTGAAACTTTTGGGTTGGAGGAAAGCCTGATTGAAACTGATATCATTTCTCCAAGTACCGCTACTTTTGTTCTATCCAGTTGAGCTATGTGTACAACAGATTTGAGGTTTAATATTCAATTTGGTGCACACAATCCTTGGCATGATGTTTGAAGATGCTCCTGAATCAACAAGGAAATTATGGACGTTTCTGTTGAAAATGTCATAAGTAAGAAGAAATGGAGGTGTATGAGAAATAAATCTATCACCTAACAGAACTAGATATGTGGGATTTACTTTGTTTGAAGATGAAGGAGGTTTTCCCATATCATGAGCAGCTTGAGTGACTACAACAGATGGTAAAGGAGCTACGGGAACTGCTTTTAACTCTCTGAGTAAGATTTTCTATTGATGTTTGAGTTTAGTCAGTTCATGTAATGATATATTTTCTCTTGTCTTTTTCTTTCTTTGAATATATTATATTCCACTATATCCGAGATTACTAAAGTTTTGGAAGCAGTTGGAGGATCTAATGGAATAGAATCAGTTTGAGTAGTCTTAGATTTCTTACTTACTATCTTTTCCTTTACAGGGGTAGCAACTTTCTGTTTCTGAATTGTTGTAGATGTGTCAATAGAGTTTTTACTTCTTGTAGTTACTGGCATAGCTTGTCCTTCCTCTTCAATTGGAAGAATGAAGTCCCACATTCCATTTAACTCAACTTCTTCTTCAGTTTCGGCTTCTTCTTCATTTGGTGAGTCTTCTTCTAGTTCTTGATCGGATTCAACGTTTGAAATATTATTCAATGGCTGAGATGTAGAAGAAGGATTTATTTTAAATGAGCGAAAAGGTTTCTTGGGAGCAAATGATTCTGCAACTTGTTTCTTGATTTCAACCATTTCATTTGACATGGTCTTTAACACCTTCTGAAGCCCTTCAATGTCGAAAGGGTCCTTTGGAGCTTTCTTTTTTGAATCATCCTTGAATGTTACTTTCTTTGATTTCCTTTCTTCTATCTGTGATCTCTTTTCTAAGGAAATAATTCTTCTTTCTACAGACAAAGCTTCTTTCATGTTTTCTACAAGGGTAGCATTATTGGCTCTATCTACAAAAGTTGTGATATTAGAGGGAAGAGAGGATATGTACCAATCTATTTGTACATCTACTGCAGGTTTAGAGGTAACTAGGATTTTGTTCAGTAACTTGTTAAATCTGGAGTTGAAGTGTTTGATCCTTTCATCTGAACCTGCTTTTAGGTTGGAAAGATTATTGATTAAAGATGCTATAGTCCTGTGATCAATAAATTTTGCAAGAAATATTTCTTGAAAAGTATCCCAGTTTCTTATTGAGCCTACTGGAAGGGAAAAATACAAAGATCCTACAAATCCCTGGAAAGTATAAGGAAACATTATGATTACAACATCTTCATGTGCAACTCCATTAAGATTCATGGCTAAAATAAAGTTATTTAGATGTTATTCAACAGGAAGACCATCATTAGGATTATACTTAGGTAACCATTTTTCTAGGTTTGTTGGGAGAGCATTTGGATTAGCAACCAGTACAGCACCAGGATTTGTCCAAGGTTGAGCAAGTTGATTGGCCATAACTTGAGTTGGAGACTGGGAAAATGGGAAGGCCAGTCTAAAAGTAGGAGTGGATGGTGAAGAAGTTACTACTGGATTAGTACTACTAGTAGAAGTACTAGTTGAAGAAATGGATAGTTGAGAAGAGGTGGATTGAGTAGAAGTGAGTGAGGAAGTAAATGGAGGGAAAGGTGAGGTGATCTTGCTGGAAACTAATTAAGAACTTGATGTGGCAACTTTCTTACATCGTGAATGAATGGGAAACTAAAAAAGAATTATTCCAAGCCTTACACTTTGTAATTGAATTAATACACCAGTTTCTCATAATAAGTGACACTTTCTTCAGAGGCTTCGGGTTTCTCAGGTTTCTCAGCAGAAATGGATATCTATTCCAATTTCTTTATCAAGGAGTGAAATTTGGGAGACTCGAAGTGTAATAATGAGAGGGTGGTTGTCTTAATACTTCAGGAGAAGAGGGACATGTTTCTACAACTTCAGATTTCTGATCTACAGATTTTGAATGAGATCTAGAAGTAGTAGAAGTTGTGGAGGGGTTTTGACTCTTATGAATGTTTTTCAATTGATCTTTATATTTACATTCCATTCATAGTCAGATGGTGATGCATGCGGAAACAATGGTGCAATATAAACCCACAATTGGATTTATAAAACTCAACAATCACCCCGCCGAACACCCCTTTACTTTGAAAACTATGCCTTTTTCCCTCTCGGAACCCAAAGGCCTGTGGAAAGGCTTAAACAATGCTTTTCCCTTTTAGGACCGACATACCTTTAAAAAATTCCAAACAGTGCTTTTCTGCCTTTTAAAGCAATTATATGTGTTAGTGTCGCGGATCTAGATCTGGCCGATCGGACGGCTCAGATTAAATCGCAATATCGGCAATCACAGTCTCAATGGTCTACACTATCGGCACTATCCCTTTGGCGGAGCTTCGATATGATATCGCTAATCGCTATCGGCGATTGCCATATGTACTCTTTACTATATGTTGCCTCCCCTTCAAACCTCCAATGCGATAGCCTTTGCGGATTCGATAGGCTATCCAATCGTCCCTATATCGTTTCGGGTCCAGTTAGGTTGCGATATCGGAATTCGGCGATTTTACAAGCCGATTCCCTTCCTCTGCAGCGATGCGATTTGTATATCAGACCGGATAAGACCCAAAAGTGGTATTTATATTATTTCAAATCCGTTTTGTCGAATCTGCTAAGTGTTTTGCACAGTTTCTCTGTGTAAATGGGTTTTCCACTTGTGAACCCAGATTACACCAAATTTGCCTTAACCACAAGAAATTCTATTGTAAATAATGAAAACATAGAGCCAGTGTCAAAATCATTCAAATACAGATAAAACTAGATATTCAAGGCCTCCACAGGCCATTTATGTGATAATGCACACAACACTTATTTATTCACAATGAATCCACTACAGGGTCTCGGGCTTGCCCAAATTACAACATCAAAGACCTCCGTCTCAAAGAAATGCAATCAATTACACAATTCCGCATTGAAAATCAATTCTCTATGTATACATAAATACAAAACTACATTTGAGGTTCTCTGCCCCTCTCTGGCATGATTATTCTAGTTAGTGGCCTTCTCCTCCTACGCTAACCGTAGGCTTACAATCCTCTCGAATCCTCTCTCCCTATCTCCCTCTCGAATCCCCTCTCAAAAAACAAAGGAAATTACATATATGTCATACCTAACAGTTTCCTTCCACAAATGAAGGAATAGACTACATTTAGAAATCAAATCCTATCTTAATCTGAACAAACTAAACTACTTGTCTTGATCTCCACGCAGGGAGGATCACTTTTCCATTTATTCCCAATTCTGTTCAGAATTAGGCAATAATTAACTACTTACATGTACTTGAAATTAATACAAATTAAAAAACCAAGTCTTCCTCCAAACTTTCATTAGCCACAACATGTGACCACTCCATCACATTGCTGGCTAGGCCTAGATGCTCTTGCATCAGACTCCCAAAGTTTAAATTAATCATGATCTCCTGATCATGCACTTCTAATCCGTGTCCTCCTGGATCCCAACTTTGTTTGGTTGTTTGTCCTTGGTTACTGTTGTTGTTTGTTGTTCTCCCGGTATACATACTTTATGCTGCATTGCCCCATTAGCTATGCTCTCACTGTCTGTTGTTGTCCTTTTCATATATCTTATTGTTGTTTGCTCATCATTACAGTTTATGACAGGATCCCACATCTTAATTTGCAGTTTTCCATTTCCTTCACCTGTACCATTCTTTCCAGCCAATCTTCCTTTCTTCTTTTGTCCTTTATTTGTTTTATTGGAATGTTGTTGTATGAGTCTCCACAACTCATCCAATTCTTTGTCCACTTCATTTCTCATATGTTGAATACTATTCTCCTGCAACTAATTGTGTTCTTGAATACGAAAATCATAATCCCTGTGCCAATAATTTTCCATATATATTTTTGAAATGTACAAATGCCTTCTCCATTGATCCTTTGCAATAATTCCAGTTCCTTCTTATGGTTTCTCATTCATGACTTCACTAATTCTTAATTCAAATTCCAGTATACCTGCAATTCTACAAATTTCTTGAAAACTCAGAATTTTTCCTACTTGATTAGGTACTTGGAATATTTCTTCCAGTAACTTAACTTCTGCACCCTTAAGGATCATTGTATCATACTTGTCTGCTTCTGAAATGTCATCTTCAGCCTCTTCTTCATCAATAACTTCCTGTAGCACAATAGTATTCTTGTTACTATCATCCCTTGAACTCATCTCTAGTTCAACAACTCCATATTGTAAATTCAACAGCATTCCATCTTTATGAGACATTTTGATCTCATTCTCCCTTACTTCAATTTGATCTTCAAAATCAATTCCTTGTTTCAAATTCATTTCACATTGCCTTATACCTACATATAAATCTTCATCAGAATCAATCAATTTATTAAAAACAAATACTTTACCCTGTTTCCTCATTATGCCACCATTTCTGACATCTTCTTTCCCATATTTGTCATCCATGACAATTTCTTCATTCTCATTCAGTTCTAGTTGTACAATTTGATTGCTTATTCCTTGGTTTTCTTGCCTCTTCTCTAAAAGACTTGACTCATGCCACAAATCTGCCATTTCATTTGGAAGTTCTCCCAAAAGCTCTGCACAATCTTTACTAACTTCGTTGTCTGCAACATCTGTCTTTAGTCCTTCTTTACTCTGGCTTTCTTCAAGGTCAATAATCTTCAATGATTGTTTAATATCCACAAAGTCTTCTATATCAACCTTCAGTAGCCGCTCTCCTTTAGCTTCAGTCCTCAATAGTTGTCCAATATCTGCATAATTCACTACAGCTATGTTTAACAGCTGCTCTTCCCTCTGTATCACACGATTATGTGAATTCCCTTCTTCTAACTTCTGAAAAATCATATCTTTGCTTTTCCTTTCCCCTATGACAACATCAATCAATTGTCTTACTTCAGTGTATCCCACATTTACACACAAAATATTAGTTTCAAAACTATGAGATACCAAGGTCTCATCAAATAATTTCATCATCAACTCTTCCAGTTGACTTCCACTTCCTGAATACATCATAAGATTCTCCATTTGGTTTGTATTAGCTTCACCAATTTTCCTGAGAAAACTCTTTGTTCTATGTTCATATGAATGGATCTCTTTCTTTCTAAACATTCCTTTGATCTCAATAATTCCTTTTCCATCCTCCTTTTGACTTATCCCTTGGATGTCATTTGACTAGAAATCTTCCTTCACTTGACTGTAACTTTTCTCTTTATTCTTCATATGACTGTGAGTAGTCATCTCTTCACCTGTTAATATAACAGTTTCCAATAATTGCTTGTCTTTCCTCAAGTCTATATGACCTGCAAACATACAACAATCATTAATTTTAAAAACACAATACCTTCCATCCTCTTTTGATGCTTCAAGCACAAATCCTCCATCATAGATCTTTTGGATTTCCACAGATCCTTCTTGTTGTGACTCCATTTCTCTGAGTCTCTTCTTCTCTAACATATCAATATGAATTTGTTCAAGTTCCCTAAACTCATTGATTAGCTCACCATTCCACCTCTATTGCAATAGCTTCCACTTGACCCCTTTCTTCATTCTCCATTTGTATCTTCGGTCTTCACTTGTCTTTCTTTGTAGCCCTTCTGTTATTATATTCATTTCTGCTCTCATTCTGCTAGACTAGTCTCTTGTTCTTCATTCTACTGCCAGTTACTATACTTTTGCAATCTAATGCCTTCCTCAAATTCACTCTCATATAGCTGATCATCTCTTTCAAATTGATGGTTCCTTCCATCTTCATCATGCTGGATTAATACTTCTGTCTCCTTCATGTCTCTGAGGACATAACTTCCTTGTTGTTCCTGATCTTTCATCTCACCTTCAAATAACATCTGCTCAATTTCTCTAATTTCAGCATCATATTTATTAATGTTGTCTTCCACATCTGCAGTCACATCATTAACTGAAGAGTCTAAACATTTACTTAACTCTATAAATGTTAGAGACAGTTCATCCTTATCATGCATAGTAACCATATCCTTTTCTCCATCAGGTTCTGAAAGCTTCATTTCTTCTTCAGGTTCCTTGAGCAGTCTTTCCAAGAATTCTATTTCCTTGTGAAATCTCTCCAACAATTCATCACAACTTCCATCCTCAGATTCATTCTTTTCTTGGCAATCCTCCTGAGTTATCCTATTTTCTGCACTATCATATTGCAAAGTTCTTTTATCAATTTCATTAAAAAATTCATTTGTTTACCTTCTTGTAGTACCAATATGGCATTTTCATTAGACTTCTGGTCCATATCAACTTCATCTGACTGTTTCACACCAAACATAATTTCATATATGAACTCCTTCTGCTGCAATAGATCAGAACCTTCTTCCTCTAAAAGGCATTCTCCATCATACTTCACCTCAAGAGCTTCAATCTTGTTTGTGACAGTTTTACTAGACTGTCCATCATCCTCTACATATCCTGCAAACATACACAAACTATGAGAATTAAAATCACAAGGCTTCATTGCCTCATCGGATTCCATTGTCATCATATCTTTGAATTGTTCTGAACTATGCCAATAGTCTATGAGATCTTCAACTGATCTCCAATTATCCTCTTCAGCCAACATTTCACCTTGTTCTGGTCTACAAATGGAAACTTCGATTTCTGCATCTGCTTCTCTGAGTTCCTTTGGTTCCTCTTGAGCACTCAATATCTGCTCAATCTTTCTCAACTCTTCTGTTATCTCTAAATTCACTTGCTGATTTCTCTTCTCTTGTAGCCTCTACCACTTTAATCTCCTTCTCATGGTCCAACCATGCTTCTGGTCTTCATCACTTCTCTACAGTATCTCCATCAATATTCCAATCTAGAAATCTATCTCAGCTCTCTCTCTGTCAAACTCTTCTTGACTCATCCTCATGCCATTTACTTTGGCATCTTTCCTTCTGTTGTGGCTTCTTTCTAAACCTCTGCTATGACTATTAGTAGTCATCTTCTTCTCCTCTCTTTTCATGAGCTCCTCACTCCTCTGCAATAAGCCTCTACAACAAAAAGTCCTCCTTACTACAATCTTACCTCACTAAGCTCTCCTCACTCAGTCTTTTGGTAAGCATGGTCCTCTATCTGGAACCTCCTCTTGAGAAACGCCTTTGCTCCTTCTAGGCTTTTGCAATCTCTCACTCTCTCTTGAGAACACTTTAGCTGTCCTCTTTGTCCAATCTCTTGTTGGATTCTTCAGGTTCACTGCCACTTCAGAGTGCTTTCCTTGCTCTGCTTTTAAGAACACATCTAGTTCTTCTCTCACAACTTCTCTTGTTCTGTATTGTTGTAGTCTTCACACTTTTTGACGCTATCACCTGTGTTTTGAATGGATTTCCTCTGTCTCTTGCATCTGCAAGTTCTGCTACACATCACCTCTGTGTGCCTTCCTTCTGTCAGATTAGAATATGATCCTTCCTCTTACCTGCATAAATACTTTAACACATAACTCTGTTTTTATTTCCTTCATACAGAATTTCTCTGTTCTGTTTAACCCCAATTATTCAATTACAATTCTACTCTGCTATCAGTTATTTCAATCACAAACCTTCTCTGATACCAAAATGACGTAGGCGGAAACAATGGTGCAATATAAACCCACAATTGGATTTATAAAACTCAACAATTGCCCCACCGAACACCCCTTTACTTTGAAAACTATGCATTTTTCCCTCTTAGAACCCAAATGCCTGTGGAAAGGCTTAAACAATGCTTTTCTCTTTTGGGACCAACATACCTTTGAAAAATTCCAAAACAGTGCTTTTCCGCCTTTTAAAGCGATTATATGTGTTAGTGCCATGGATCTAGATCTGGCCGATCGGACAACTCAGATTAAAGTGCAATATCGGCGATCGCAGTCTTAATGGTTTGCACTATCGGCGTTATCCCTTTGGCAGAGCTCCGATGCGATATCGCTAATCGCTATCGACGATTGCCATATGTCCGCCTTACTGTATGTCGCCTCCCCTTCAAACCTCCGATGCGATAGCCTTTGCGGATCCGATAGGCTATCCAATCATCCCTATACCGTTTCAGGTCCGGTTAGGTTGCAATATCGGAATTAAACAATTTTACAAGCCAATTCCCTTCCTCTACAGTGATGCGATTTAGATATCAGACCCGATAAGACCCAAAAGCGGTATTTATATTATTTCAAATCCGTTTTGTCGAATCCACTAAGTGTTTTACATAGTTTCTCTGTGTAAATGGGTTTTCCTCTTGCGGACCCAGATTAGACCAAATTTGCCTTAACCACAGGAAATTCTATTGTAAAGAATGAAAACACAGAGCCAGTACCAAATTCATCCGAATACAGAGAAAACTAAACATTCAAGGCCTCCATGGGCCGTTTATGTGATAATGCATGCAACACTGATTTATTCACAATGAATCCACTACAGGGTCTCGGCCTTGCCCAGATTACAACATCAAAGACCTCTGTCTCAAAGAAATGCAATCAATTACATAGTTCCACACTCAAAATCAATTCTCTATGTACAGACATAAATACAAAACTACATTTGAGGTTCTCTGCCCCTCTCTGGCATGATTATTCTAGTTAGCGGCCTTCTCCTCCTACGCTGCCCATAGGCTTACAATGCTCTTGAATCCTCTCTCCCTATCTCCCTCTCGAATCCTCTCTCAAAAAACAAAGGAAATTACATATATGTCACACCTAACATTTTCCTTCCACAAATTAAGGAATAGACTATACATTTAGAGATCAAATCATATCCTAATCTGAACAAACTAAACTACTTGGCTTAATCTCCACGCAGAGAGGATCACTTTGCCATTTATTCCCAATTCTGTTTAGAATTAGGCAATAATTAAATACTTACATGTACTTGAAATTAATACAAATTAAACAACCAAGTCTTCCTCCAAACTTGCATTAGCCACAACATGTGACCACTTCATCACATTGCTGGCTAGGCCTAGATGCTCCTGCATTAGATGGCCTTCCTTCTAGTGCCAAAATGTTGAAGCCTCAGATTTATGTTGCTCCAACATGGGGGATAACCACCCGGTCCGAACCTTAAAGGCAACTCCTTTTCCATTTGGTATGGTGGCTCCGTGTTATGAAACCAGCTCAGGAAAAGATAGAAAAGATAGATCAACGCCTTAGAATTCAGCCTCTTCGAGGGGGCAACCTCCTTTACATTACATAAATGAACAATTCTTGGATGATTCAAATGACAAAACCTCATTTCTATATATAGGAGTCTAAGGAGTCACAATATAATCCAGCCGACCTAACAATAACAATATAAAGCCACAAAAATAATAATAGAGGGATTCTATGGGGCACAGTAATAACAATATGGGGGCAATAGGGGCACAACAATATTAATAAGGGGTATAACTACAATAGTAATGGGGTAATCACTAGTATTATAGGGACCCAACATGCCCCTCGCCTTCAAAAAAAGTGTTGTCCTCAACGCTTGAGTAGTTCTGGATACTTCTGCACAAAATTCTCATCCTCCCATGTGGAATCTTCAGCGGATAAGTTCTTCCACTTGATAAGATACTCTGAAACTGATCGATTTCATAGCTGTCGAATTCTTGTTTCTATGACTGCTTCCGGTTCCAATATAATTTTTCCTTCCTCATCAAGTTCTGGCAATATTGTTTGAACTGGGAGCTTGTCGCCTATAACCTTCTTTAAACATGAAACATGGAAAACTGGGTGCAATCGAGAAGCTGCAGGAAGCTCCAATTTGTATGCCATAGTACCAATCTTTTGCAACACCTTGTACGGACCATAATACTTTGGTGATAATTTATTATCCTTCTTAGCTTGCTTGAGGGACATTTGCTTATATGGTTGTAGCCATAGGAATACCCAATCACCTACATCAAAACTTCTTTCACTGCGATGTTGATCTGCCTGTTGTTTCATTCTATTTGGTGCCAACACGATGTTATCCTTTAAGAGTTGGAGGACTTGTTGTTGATGTTCGATGTGATGTTCCACTGCCTGAACCTTAGAATTTTCTCTTAAATATGATGTGATGGATGGTGGTTGATACCCATAAAGTGCCATAAATGGGGTCATTTTTGTTGCTGTATGGAAGGAAGTGTTATACCACCATTCAGCCAGAGGCAACCATTTGACCCATTGTGTCTGTTTATCAGATACAAAGCAACGAAGATATCCTTATAAACATTTGTTTACTATCTCAGTTTGCCCATCAGATTGAGGATGATAAGATGAGCTATGAGCTAACTGAGTACCAAGACAAGAAAATAATTCTGTCCAAAAATTTCCAGTGAAAATGGGATCTCTGTCACTTACAATAATCTTTGGGTTTCCATGTAGCTTTTGAATTGTTTCCATAAATGCAGTAGAAACTGTACTGGATTTAAATGGATGTGATAATGGACAAAAGTGTGCATACTTGGTAAGTCTGTCAACTACCACCATGATGACACTCGTTCCCTCAGACTTGGGTAAATCTGTGATAAAATCCATTGAAACCTCCTCCCAACGTTGGCTTGGAATGGATAAAGGTTGTAATAGACCCGCTGTCTTAATTGTTTCAACTTTATTTTGTTGGCAAACCAAACATTCTGCCACAAACTTTTGAATATCTGATTTAAGGCCATCCCAAAAAAATTCCTTCTTAACCCTGTGGTAAGTTTTTAAAAATCCTGAGTGCCCTCCTAAGGGAGAAGTGTGCAATTCCATAAGAATATTTTGTTTTAGCTGGGAATTCTTACAGAGGTATAAGCGATCTTTGTACCATAACGAATCATTTTGCCAGCTAAATGTATCAGACGTACTGGAATCTTGTTGTAGCTTTTGAATAAGTGCCCACACTTCTTCGTCATTCTTCCATTCCTCCCTTGCTTCGTTTATCCAATCTGGTTGGATAATAGAAATGGCGCACAACAATGCTTCCACATCCTCATCCTTTCTTGAGAGTGCATCTGCCACCACATTTTGCTTCCCTTTTTTGTAGATGATTTCAAAGTCATAACCCAACATCTTTGTGACCCACTTTTGTTGCTCTTCAGAGGATAATCTTTGTTCTAAAAAGTATTTAAGGCTATCATGATCCGTTTTTACCTTGAAGTGTCTTCCCATTAGGTAGGTTCGCCATTTCTTAAGTGCATGGAGTATTGCCAACATTTCCTTCTCATAAATAGCTTTGCTTAAAAACTTTCCCTTGATTGGACGACTTTCAAAAGCAATGGGTCTTTCATCTTGCATTAGAACAGCACCAATTCCATTTCCTAAAGCATCACATTCCACAATAAAGGTTTTTGTGAAGTCCGGTGTAGCTAAGACCGGTGCTTGGCACATTGCCTCTTTAAGATGTTCAAATGCCTTTGTTGCTTCCAGAGTCCATGAAAATGCATCTTTCTTCAATAATGTTGTTAGAGGTGCTGCTATTCTCCCATAATTCTTAACAAACTTGCGATAATACCCTGTCAACCCAAGAAATCCTCGCAGATGCTTTATGGATGTGGGGATTTTCCATTCCTTAATGGCTTTAATTTTGCTAGGGTCTACCTTAACTCCTTCATGAGATACAATATGACCCAAATATTCCACCTCCTGGACTCCAAAGAAACATTTGGATCTTTTTGCATATAATTGTTTCTCCTCCAATAGTTGTAGCACCCTGTCAACATGTTCAACATGATCCTTCCAAGACTTGCTGTAGATTAGTATATCATCAAAAAATACTAACACAAATTTTCTAAGGAATGGTTTGAAAATTGAATTCATCAAACCTTGAAATGTTGAAGGTGCATTGGTAAGGCCAAAAGGCATGACCAAAAATCCATAATGACCCTCATGAGTTCTAAATGCTGTTTTCGGAATGTCTTCAATCTTCATTCTGATTTGATGATATCCTGAACGAAGATCCAACTTGGTAAAGTAAATTGATCCATGCAATTCATCTAGTAATTCATCAATGACAGGAATGGGGAACTTATCTTTAATAGTGAGCTTGTTGAGCTCCCTATAATCCGGACACATGCGCCATGATCCATCCTTCTTGTGCACCAATACTACTGGAGCAGAGAAAGAACTTTGACTCGATTGAATTATACCAGCCTCTAGCATTTCTGCAACCATACGTTCAATTTCACTCTTTTGGACATAGGGATATCTGTACGGCCTGATGTTTGGAGGAACACTTCCTGGAATCAGATGAATAGCATGATCATGATCACGCATAGGTGGGAGACCTTTGGGAGTCTCAAATACCTTGGAATTATTGTCCAGGACTTTTTGGAGATCTGGAGAAATAGATGATTCCGATGTGGAAACATCTAGCGAACATAATTGTGCAATTACACCTCTTTGCTCCTTTTTTAGAAGCTTTGTCATACCATTAGAGCTGATTATCTTTCCTGGTTTCCCTGCAATACCCCTTAATTCAACTTCCTTTCCTTCCGCAGAAAATTTGATGAAAAGTTCTTGAAAATTAAAAGCTATTGTACCCAAGGATTGTAGCCATTGGACTCCTAGTACAACATCAGCACCTCCCATTGGAATGGAAAGCATTGGGCAGGTCAATACATATTCTCCCATGGATAGCTTGATATTATGGCACTTTCCAGAGCAATTTATTGTTCCTCCATTTGCAATCATCACTTGACACTCTGGTGCTGGATATAGGAAGCAATTCAATTCTTTTGCTACCCTACAATGAATAAAATTGTGGGTGCTTCCTGAATCAATCAACACTATTACCTTTTTCTTCTTGATTTGTCCTTCTATCTTGATGGTTTGAGGAGTGGTAATTCCCGCCAATGCATTACAAGATATGGTCGGATTTATTTTTTCTTCATCTAGGCTTTGTTCCTGGAGTATATCCTCTTCCTTTGACCTTTCTTGCTCCTTTTCTTCTTCCTCTTCACAATCTATGTAGAATAATTTCTTCTCAGCACACTTATGACCTTTAGTGTATTTGCTATCACAACTGTAACAAAGCCCTTTTGCTCCTTTTTCTTCCAATTGTTGTGGTGTCAACCTTATAGGTTGTGGAAGACTAGCGGCAACAACACTTCCGTCTTTATAGTTGTGAGTGGTATGCTTCCTGGTTGCCATAATTTTGCTTTCCATTTTTCTTGCTAACCTGAATGCCTTCTCTAATGAATCAGGTTCCCAAAGGCGAACATCATGTTGGATATTATCCTTTAAAGACCCTATGAACACATCAATCCTATGCTCCTCTGGAATATCTTTTACCCTTATGTTCAATTTTTGGAACTCCTCAATGTGCTCCGTTATTGAACCCTTTTGTTTGAGACTTATCAATTGGCTAAAAAAAGTGTAGTTTTTTGTATCCTCATAATGTGCTATCAATTCTTCCATAAAAATTGCCCAAGTGATAAATTGTTTATGAGAGCAAAGCCATTGATACCATACAAACTGATTTGGTTCCAAATATAAAGTTGCCATACGTACCTTTTGTGTGTTTTGCACATTATTGAGATCGAAAAATTGCTCCATCTGTAATATCCATGTTGCGGGATCCTTGCCATCAAACTTCCTCATATCGATTTTTGGAATATGGTGGGTCTTAGATCCAACATTAGAGTCTATGATATCATGATTAACATTTCTTTTGTTCGCATCATGAGTTTCCTTTACTACCTTTTCACCATTAGTAAGTATTTCTTGTAGAAAATTTGTCAAATCTGTCTTCATATCTGTCATGCTGTCTTCAAGTTTGTGTTCAAATCTATCTTCAATTCTTCCATGTCTGTCTTCAAATCTATCTTCCAATCATCCATCTTAGCTTCCACACCCTTTATCTTAGATTCCATGCCATTTATCTTAGCTTCTGTTAGCTTTTGTGAGCGTGACATTTGTTGCACTTGTTCTTGTAATTTTGATATATCATGTAGCATTTCTTCCTCTTCTTCATGAGTCATGCTAGAGATTTCAAGTTCCTTACTAGGTGTTTGCATTTTTCTTTCCTCGGGGCATCAGTTACCGATAATAATTACTTCAAAATAATTTTCAAACCGATCTTAAGCAAAAATTAAGAAAATCTACACACCTTTTTTCACTTTGTAGGAGCTTGATATTGCCTCTGATGTATCTCTGTATTTTTCGATCATCTAGTTTTGAATTTGTGACCTGCAGTAGCCCTCTGTGTCCTCTTTCCAATGCCACAAGTCTGACCCAAATTGGATTCTCCATGCAAGAGTTATGCGAAATCTCCCACAGTGACTTGATTATAGACTAGTTCAGTAGAGCGAACTTGTACGACATGGCATGAGTCACTGTTTTGACCTTTGGATCTGAAAAATGCATACAAGAAACTAGAGTCCGTCCTCTTTCTATACCTTCTTATGAAATTTCAATCCAATCACCAGAGAGAAAGTTATGATGAGTTTCCCCAGGTCACTTGTTTGGAATGTAATTCAGGAGTCTGCAAAAAGACCAACTTCCTCAGATCATATCTCCGCAAATATAGCGCAAAAAGCTCTGAAATTCGGACCCAAGGTTCAGTGTGATTTCTTCTCAAATTTTTTTTTTTTTTCAACTTCTGAAACGTCACAGAAAAAAAATTATAGCGAAAATGCCACGATGACCTGTTTGGAGCAGCGAAACCCTAGAATCCAAAGCTCTGATACCAAATGTTATGAAACCAGCTCAGGAAAAGATAGAAAAGATAGATCAACGCCTTAGAATTCAGCCTCTTTGAGGGGGAAACCTCCTTTACATTACATAAATGAACAATTCTTGGATGATTCAAATGACAAAACCTCCTTTCTATATCTAGGAGTCTAAGGAGTCACAATATAATCCAGCCGACCTAACAATAATAATATAAAGCCACAAAAATAACAATAGAGGGATTCTATGGGGCACAGTAATAACAATATGGGGGCAATAGGGGCACAACAATATTAATAAGGGGTATAACTACAATAGTAATGGGGTAATCACTAGTATTATAGGGACCCAAGACTCCGACTAGGGATGATGGGACCAGTTTCCCAATATGGGTTTTAAAATGAAAATGGGTGGTTTTGAATCGATTGCAATAAGAATAATGATAACTAAATGACCTATTCTATCATGCAAATCTATAGCTAACTTAATCTAATATAAACCTGGGGTATTCTATGCGATATGTGATCTAAAAATATATATGTTTGTTAAGTGATAATAAATATCATTCACGTATTAAACAGAGATGAAAACATGTAAACATAGTTTCTTTGAATAAATTGTTAGTCAAAGAAATATATAAACTATATCGCATATATCTAATGATCATATATGAAAATAAACACTTTCAGCTAGGCATCATACAATAGTGCAATTAACACTTAAGAGAAAGAACATATTCCATATATAATTCATGAAAATGAAATGTTATCACTAATATAACAAAACATAACTAATCATACAAGATAAAAGTACCATATGTGTGAGGTTTTGCTCATTTAACTAGTGACATAGATCAACTCCTTTCTTCAGATAAAATTATTCTCCAAGCATATAGTAGTGCATCAACAAAGGAAAGTAGTCTAATAGTCAAAAGAAATGACCATGTTCCATAATTTCATCAAGGAATTCAAAAACTTACAGAAGTGCATTCTTTGCAAATGTTTTTGATAAAATTCTAGACCCTTATCTAAATGCATGAGAAGGGTATAAATACTATCCAACTAATGTTCAAAAATATATTATACAAAATATTTGAGGAGCTTTCAAACAACCTTCCTCTTAACTAGCAACTAACTCTAAAAATTAAAATGATTTGATGAGCAGAGGTTATAAAGATGATTTGTTGTCTATCAACTTCTCCTTTAGATCGCATATATCGGACATTGGTTTCACTTGAGGAGGTGCCCCAAACTGTGTTCTGACCCGTCCTGCGAAGATAACATCTATGAGAGGTGGCATGATCCTTTGAGTTGTGTGAAGTGAACAATTGAGCGTCATAATTTGGCTCTGAGGTTTGACAAGGAATTGTCGATATACCTCCCAATCAGTTTTTGATAATTGTGTGATCGCCTCCCTTTGGGTTTTCATCTTTTCCTTCTAGTTTTTATCCAAGTCATTTAAATCTGGAATCGACTTCGGGTTACCTTCTTTCACCAAGTTGGTAGTGTACAAAGTGTGATTTATTGTTTTTACTATGTTCTTTTCCACTCCTACTTCTCTTACCACTGCTAATTCAGCCTACTTGATCCATGCATCCCAATCTGTGAATAAAATGTCCTTATGTGTCTCATCAATATTGAGCAGATAAGCGCTCCTTCCTTCTTCAGTTTCTTTCCATTCAATGTATTTAGAGATATTTGTATTTAAATCATTAAATTCAGTTCTCTGATCAATCGCCTTATCCGTTAACTGATCACTGGTAATCAGATAAGGAGTGACATGCGACATTCTCTGGCAAAATAGATCTTGTTGTTTTGATAGAAGGGAATTTAGCTCTAATGCCTCTTTGATGAATTCATCAATAGTAGGGACATCTTTATATTTTTCCATGGCTTCTTGCAATTCTTGGATTTTCATGTTCTTCACAGAGATGTTTGCTTCATGGCTTATTTTTAATACCTCCATATTCTGCTGCAATTGGGCTATTTGTTCAGCGGCTTGCTGGTTCACATTTTCCTTCTCAATTTGCAGCGGTTCCTAGAGCTGCACTATATTTTCTTCCCTTTCCCTTAACAAAATAGATACCTCAATGGCTTTATCCTTGGTGGCAGTAGCATATGCCCCTGTAAACTGTGAGAGTCTAGTCAAATTTTTAGAGGGATTAGAAAGGATATCCCTCTAGACTATATCCATCGGCTCATTCCCTAGTGGGATCTCGGGTGTTTCCACCCTCCTTCTTTTCCTCTGTCTTCTCTCTACAGCCTTATGTAGTGGGCTGTGGAATACATCTAAAGGGGGGATTTTAGTAACCTTTAAGATAATTTCAGATGTTTGTAATGCATGAATTATTTTCGTATTCTGTGAACTTGTTCCTTGCTCATCCATCGGCTCAGACTCTGAAGTTTTCTAAGTTTTCAATGGAATATGATATTCTGTGGTTTGTTGGACATCTGTTATCTTAGGAGTATCTTGTAGCCTTTTATTAAATTGGTCCCATTCCTACTCCAAATTGTTTTTTTTGACTTCGGGACCGGTATCTTTAGATAGGTCACTTATGACTTATTTTCCAGCTAACCTTCTGCTGGATTCCGTTGTATTCTTTATATCTTGTGTCTTCCCTCTATCCTAGGCTTTCCCTGTATCCACTTGAGATTATATATGAGAATTTGGTCCTTCGTTTTTGATATTTACACTGGGTGTAGGCTTGTCATCAGCTCTTAACAAATGCAATGGGATTGTTTCGAGCCTATGACCTTTGAATTCCTGAAACTTTTCAAAATCATCAGGATTTAAATTTTCCTTTGCCCAATCGAATGCTTGTTCGGATGATTCAGCCGTTTGTAAAAGATCTTCAGAATCATTAGCTTCATGGTTGAAGGGCTTGATCTTTACTGCAGTAGTAATATTGTGTGCTATCTTGTCTGGGTCAAATTGCCTCTTTGGCAAAGTATGGAGCCTGAGGCTAACTAGGCTTAGTAATTCCTTGTTTGCATGGTTGAAATTTTCCAATGAAAAAGAACCACACTGGATGAGAAAGAATGGCCACAATGACTTTTTGTTATCTTTTAGGGTCTTGGTTAAGCCTTTTCCCATAGTCTGGTGGGCTATTTCTCTTACTAGTAGCTTGTTGGAGACATACAAAGGGAGTACATGCAGGTTTGTTGTACTACCAAAAATTTTCATATATGTAAACCATTCTTCAGCAAAATAGTTGCTTACTATGAGAAGGTCTGTAGCGGCTTGTTTAGAAAACTTGGGGGCTTTCTTATTAAAAATCAATTGATGCAATGGTAAAATAACATCGTGGCATATTTTATAAAAATTGGGTATATAATGGGATTCCCACATCTGTTTGTGGCTGAGATGGATGGGATAAGGGTCTTGCAAAGTCCATTTCCAACCCATGATTGGAAACTTAGTACAGAAATAGATGGAATCCATGATATAGGAACTGAAATAAAATGGAGGAAGGTTCTCTGTGGAGGTGGATCTCTTTTGACGGTACTTGGAAATAGCAGTAGCTAGGTTATCAGATATGATAGTGGCCCAATTCATTATATGGAAATTGACATAAGCATCAATTAAAGGAATCCATTCTATAGAGAACTTGGTATTATTAGGCAATCCATATAATATGCATAACATAGAAGCTGCATAGTTGTGGGGATTTGCTAAAGAAGCAATGGGGTACATACCAATCTTATCATATTTGAATTTGTTCTCTAGGACTCTCGAGCCCTGGATCATCTTGAAGGGTCCTTCATTCTTCTTTGCGAAGTTGGTCAGGTATGATTTGTCATATATGTCATGAGCATCAAGAAGATGATACATTTTCTTATTCTTTAGCTTTAAATGATCCCATTGGCTCCATCTTTGAGTTCCTGAATTGCCTCTTCAATACTGAGATTTTGAACCACCCATCTAATCATATCAGTGTATGCGAGTATTTTGGCTCTTGCTTCTATTCTGTGAAGGAAGGAGAAAGCATCATCTTTGAATTTGACACCCGAAGGTTTTATTGAGTCTGTTGTTGCTTTGGTGACAGTAATTTTAGGCTTCTCATATTCAAGTATGTTGTATATGACTTCCCATGTTGTCGCTCCTCCATCGACATTGCAAACTATATCAACGAATATGGGTGACATCTCTAATACCTGAGACTTTGTAATGCTCTGCTTCTACTTTTGCATTACCTTTCATAATGACATCTCTTTTGAATCTTGCCTAAAACGAAAGAGACATATCAGCTTACACAATGGAGGGAAATTAAGGCTGAGAGTTCTTTGAAATGACTTTGAATAGTGGGAATATTATGCATGAGATTTGTGTGGTAACTAGCCATAACTTGAAAACATCAATTCCTCTTCTCAAGCTGCTAAACATTAATTACTCTGTCAAACCACTTAATATTTCATTAAAACTCAGTAACTTCCCACACTTCACACTTTATTTGTGCATCGCAACTTTCAAACGTTGCCATATAACGTTATTTGGAGTTAATGCGAAATGCGATTGCGAGAATCACAATATTGCATTTCGAAAATTTTTAAGGGGTGACACAATGGCATGCTTTATTAATTTGTGACTTGTGAAGTGCGATCGCATGTTCTTAAAGTGTTCTAATCAGAATATCGCAGTGGGGGGCTTTATCACATATCGCTTTTTGGGATTTTCTTTAAAATGTTTATAATTGTCACATGGAAAACATGCGAAATGTGATTTGCGATAAAGGTTCTAAGCCTAGGTTGTATTCTAAGAGTTTTAAGGCAATTTGTAGAGTTAGCATTTATTTTCAAAGGCTAAAATTTAAAAGGGTCCCCATTTATATGTCAAATATTAAATATTATTCTTATATAAATGGGGGGGTTGTTACATAGTACAACAGGTCCCTTTGAGAAAACAACTAACTTCGTATTGTCGAGGACAATCTTTAGTGTAGTAATCCTCCTCACAGATGAGGCATGGATACTTGGGCTTTCGTTGAGAAGCATCACCAGCAGATGACTTAGGAGGGCACTGTTTTGGGGCATCAGCTTTGGACTTGCCTTTTCCTTTATTTTTACCTTTATAGGATTTGTCTGTTGCGGTAGACTAGACAGCATGAACCTCAGAGGTTTTACCAGGACCAGGTGAATTTCAGGAGGAACCATTGGAAGCAATGTTTGAGATCGACTTCTGCTTCGAAGAAGACTTTGCGGGGGTTTGGGACACTAAACCAGTTACTCCATCAATAGGAGGTATAGCCAGAGACTTTGATGTTTCCAGATCAGATGATGTTCTAGGCACATCGGGTAACATATCATATAGCATGCCAGATTGCGAGTAGACGAGGTCTAGATACTGGGCATGTGCGATGGCTTCTTCTTCAGTGACACATCCACCCATGGCTATGTCCTCAAAAATTTTGTTGACAAATGACTTGGTGAACCATTTGGTCAACAACTGATCAACAATTTCAAACTTGATCAGGCGATGTCGACGCCTCCATTCATGGATGTGATTGGAGATATGGGTCGCAGTGTCTTGCTTAAGGGATGTAAGCAGATGGGTGCCAGTTTCATAGTGAACTGGCAGCTGAAAATGTGTGAGGAAAGCCATAGCGAGAGTGTTAAAGTCATTGTAGGTACCTTGAGGAAATTCGATGTACCACTTGGCTACAGCACCTATGAGGGTTCACTGAAAAAGTCAAATAAAAATAGAATCATCAACATACAAATTAGAGGAGCACCAGAGGTGATATGTCATCACATGGGCTTGTGGATCATCTTTCACTTTTCCCTTGAACTTTGGAGAATCTCTTGGAATCTTTGACGGAACTGGAGGCCAGTATGGCGAATGAAGAATGGGATCATTCATGAGTCTAGAAACATTTGGCAGCTCCAATGTGTCCAAGAAAGGCAATTGCGTATTAAAAGGAATTTGGGGCCTCTGAGCAGGCTCGGATTGCAGAACCCATCCTTGTTGATAAGGATTCTGTCCCCATAGTGGAGGCTTTTGTCCATATGGCATTTGATTTTTCCCCCACTATAGGTTACCTTGTCTGTAGGGAGGATTTTGACCTGGGTAGCCTTGATACTGTCCAGCCATAGGCTGTTAATAAGCAACATATGGGTTAAAAGGATGTTGAGCCTGTTGGCCTTAGACAAACGGATTTTTCACCTGCTACCCCTAGACATAAGGGTTTTGAACCTGCTGCCCTTGGACATAAGGATTTTGCACCTACTGCCCTTGGACATAAGGATTTTGAACCTGTTGCCCTTAGACATAGGTATTTTGAGCCTGCTGCTGCAAGACTTGACCTTGGCCTTGTAAAGGTTTCCCCTGTTGATATGAATACAAGGGTTGTTGCTGCCCAGGTTACCCCTTGCTGTTGCTGCCCAAGTTGCAATGGTTTCCCCTGCGGTTGCTGTAGTTTTCCTTGCTGCTGCAGTGTCTGCCTTTGCTACTGCAAGGGTTGCCCTTGCTGTGGTAAGGATACTTGAACAATTCTTGGAGAAATACCTTGAAAATTCCCGAATTAGATCTGGCCATATTCACCAGGCACGGTGGATGGACCAAGTTGAACATAGGGTCGATCTTGAGGGATGTAAGGCAGATTTACCATCGCTTGTGAACCATATGGAACATAAGGAGGTTGGAATGGACCTTGAGCCACATATGGCTGCTGGTACTGGACATTACTTGACCTAGATGAACTAGCAGGGTTCAACTGCTAGTATTGGACATTACTCGATCCAGAAGGACCAGTAGGGTTCAGAATAGCATCAGAAGAGGGCTGGTTCATCCCAACCATATGATTTTGTGAGCCACTCACATTGGTTGTGCCAGACATCATGGAAATATTCAAGTTTTCCCCCCCAAGCGGTTGGACATCTTGCCCACTTACTGGAGGGGTTGAAGAACTTACATATACTTGACTCGAAACTGTCAGCCGAACTGGAAGAGTAAATTGAAACGACGAAACAAGTAGATTCGGAATGGTGGGTTGCACTAGAACTGATGTGACTGTAGGATGCACAATTGGCTGAGAGGTCAGGTTCTGAATGAATGGACCTGAGGTAGGCATAGTGCCATATGACTAGATAGGGTTGTGATACAACGACGAAGCACTAGGAGCGCCTAAAACCAACTGAGCCAGAGAGGTATAGCCATGCGGAAATGAAGGTCTGCTGTGATTAGGGTAAACGCTGGTCGGAATGCTTCTCATGTAAGGGAAACCTTAAGGAGGGAATTGATGTCCCTGCTCATCAACAATGTGAGGAGTGTGTGTAGCAGAAACCTCCGAGTGACTTGAAGAGGAGACTAGAATATCGCCTTCTGATTCCATGGGTGGAAACAAACGACGATGGACAACTGGAGATGTTCAAGGGGATAATTCCAAAGGAATACCTGGTTGATCGTACAGACTGTATGGATGCTGCGATGATATCACAACAAGGTTGAACAAAGGATTCAGAGGGAAAACAACCAGTCCTTGCTGACCTTCGGGGGCCGACAAATTCTCGGGATTCTACATAGGATTATCCAGATATTTTGGGCCAAATTCGTAGGTGACCCAGTATCTGATGGGGGAGGATGAGATGACAAAGGTTGAATAATCAGAACAATTCCAAGTTCAACACCTTGATCCTCGAGTGACTGCGGGAGTTCGGGAAGAGGCTCCTTAGATGATCTTTCAGATGGAGTAGTGGAAGAGGAACTAGGTGAACCTGATGGTTCAGCCAGGATGACTTTGTCTCAAATAATAATAAGAGAGAGATTAATTTCAGGGATTTTACAAAATGTATTAAAGGTACTCATGATGTGGTCCAAAATAAGACTATGAGGAATGTTATGTGATCATGGGCAACAATTTTTTAAGACACTGAAATAGACTGGTGCTTTTTCATGTTTTAAGAGTCGAGAAAAAGCAAAGATGACTCTATCTCTTTCGATTTGAAACGAGCTTGAAAGGATAAGAACTCGATGATCTTTTAAATTTAGGGAGTCAAAAATATCAAAATGATTGATCAAGATAATCTAGGCAAAAAAGGTTTACCAGGTAACCCTGAACTGCAGAATACCTCCTGACGAATCGAGAAGTATGGGTAGGCAATCTCCCTGAATGTTGTGTTTAGTGTATCACATTTACAAGGCAGCAGACTCATCTTCCTGTGGATAAAGGATTGCAAACCTAGTGGGGTCTCCCTTTATATACACGACAATACGGGGAGCACAAGTTCGTTCTAGCATTGTCTAGTGTTGAAGCGAATGACAACTGCTAGGTATAAAGACGCCATAAAACATCTCTATCCTAGACCTCTAAAATGTGAGTGTTAGGTTATAAATGCGCCTTAGGTTAATTGAATACATTTTAAAGTTTATCTTGAAATTATGTCTCAGTTTTCAGGCCCTATTGATGTGACTCGAAAAAACTCCTATATGCAGATAAATGAGACAAAACCCTTTCAATTCGATGAATGTTTACACTAATGAGAGTAGAGAGAACAATCAATGCAACAAACAAGCAATTGAAAGCAAGATGACCTTTTCACTACTTCGCTTTTGAAAAAAAACTAATGAAAGTTCTTTCCTTTTCCTATATTTCCTATCAAATGCACTTCAAATAGTCCTTTCAATAGTAAAGATAATTCATTTCTTTTCGAATGCAAATGATGATGCAACTCTAGTTTTCAACGATGCTAGCTAATGTGACATATTGATTCAGCAAACTAGAATGATATACTTTTCAATGGAATGATAAAATGAATTTTCACACAAACATTTCAATGAAAATGTTTCAAAATAATCAACATCAATCAAATGCAAAGCACAAAGAGAGAATGATTTCTAAACCAATGATGCAAATATGCAACCAAAACAAGATGAGTAATGTAATCTATGCCTGAGAAGAGACGCTTAATCAAGAGAAGAACAAACAACGCTTTTCAAACTTGTTCAATTGAATTGAAAGAAATAGAGAGACTAAAAACAAAATGCATGGAGAAGCTAGCCAAGAACTTGACTCGCTGAGGACACAAACAGCTGAATGGACAAATGACTTAGATGCCATAGGGTCACAAACCATCCAAAGACTCAAAAATCAAGTAGGGAAAGCTCAAACCAAACAAGCACACAAACCAAGCTAGTGAAGCTTTCCAGTCAGGGAGAACACAGGATAAACAGGCTAAGAGGCAGAAATTAGGAGGGAAAGACACACTGGTTATGATTTAGGAGAAACCCTGATCTTCACCTACAGGAATCGGCATGATCCCATAACTCACAACAAGTGCCACAAGGGGGAACGAAGCAACTGTTTGAGAGAAATTCGCACTGATCAACATGATTGTCAGAAAATTAAACACGCTGATCGAGGTTTTCATGAAAAAATAAAAAATTTCAAAGGCCAAAACCAGACTTGCCACTGTAAATTTTAGACTCAGAGCAGTAAACTAGGCAAAACACAGAAAACCAAAGGGAAAAGGTGATACAACAAAATTTCACACAAACAATGAAATGAAAATCAATCAAAAGAGAGGGATGGCTCCGAAGCAAAGTCACCAATTTGTTGAGTAGGTAAATCTCCACTACGGACAGAGATGATCCCTCTAGCCCTAGAGTGGGTCTAGATGCAAACAAAACAACCTAATGAAAAATTCCTTAAACTATAATTGAATAAGAGGGCCTACCTCTTAGAATGCTACTCCGCTTGATGATGACCTTGCTCCTTTGCTCCATCTTCCTTTGAGTTCTTCTCCTTCAAATATCTGAAACAAATAGACAAGAGACAACAGCAAACGTAATAGCATACAATCACATTCAATTTACTTAAAAATTCAAGGAATCTTAAGCCATTAAATGTAATGTGACATTCAATGTAGGAAATAAATCATTAGTTGTATTGATCTAAAGCTCAGAAAGAGATAAAACCAAAGCCTTGATGTTGCAGGTCTCCTCTGACGTATCCAGGTTCCAACACCACTTCTAACATCTCATGGTTAGCCTCAACAATGGGAGCTTAAGGCTTTTTCCCTTTAGTTCCAAACCAAACCAAACACACTATTGTCCCTTTACACACATAAACTAGAAGGCAAAAAGATATAGATATCTTGCTGGTTATTCAAGCTCCAAAAAAGACTATTTCAGCTTGAAAAAGGAGGAGTTTATATAGATTTAATGGAGGGGAGATGGTTCCTCTTATTATGGGAGAGGCCTTATCCCTTGGGTTTGTTCTATCTCAATAGGGGAAAGGAGCCCAAACTGAATTCCTCGGCTCTATCTAGCCCAACCATTTACCAGAGTTATGTTGTGAAGCTTCTAGACCTGGAAACTTCGACTCCATATTTAAAAAACTTGCCAAAAGAGGACCGGCATGAGTGATGAAGGGCTCACTTGCGTCGTACGACACTAGGACTGGTTTTAAACCCTACAAATCAGCGCGAGGAAGGAATTAAGCACTAGCGCCAATCTTGTAAACTGGGATAAAAGGAAGATTCTTGGGAAATGATGCAAAAGGGAAATGTTCTTCCCATGAAGAGGGACATAAGGGTAGTCTCTTCATGATGGGAAAGCATGTAAGTTTCACTCTAGAGGTCCTCCAAGATCGAGGAATGGGGAGTACAAGGACAGTAACAAAATGTTGTGTAACAAGGGGATGAGGGGCAGAGCACCCCATTTATTTTGAAGAGACGTGGCAAGGAGAAGTAGGGTGGTACAAGGAAGAAGTAGAAATTGGATAAGTCGCAGGGTGATCCCATGGTGTTAACAGAGGGCGATCTCGATGAGACCAGGGATAAAATTCAGGACACCACCATGGAAGTGCTACAGAAATTTGAGCAGTAGTACATGCAGACACTGGGGAGCATCCAAAAGGATTTGTGCAAGCTGCAGATCCAAGCAAGCAGAATACAGGTGGGCACCAGACAAGTGAGGGTGGAGCAAGCGAGCTTGATGCCCGGGACAAGACAAGTAGCAGAGATAGTAAGGACCCTAGACCTAAGAACTATACCATTACTTGACGTGTCTATTCACGTAGAGTCTGCCGAGGATTGCATTAGCCTGAGTACAATCAAGAACATTGGCCTAAATATAGCGGCGCTCTCCAACAAGATCCTCCACGCGTTGCATGCGAGGGTGGCAGATGAATTAAGAATTAAGGAGTAGCGCGCCTTCAACCTCATAAGTGAATACAAAGTGAACAATGAGAAAATGTTTGCTGAAAAGACGTAGTCTTTGAAGGAAAAGGAGGCACTTCAGATGTGTAGTTCAAGTCTGGAGTCAATGGTAGCAGAGGCCTGCAAGATAGTGCTTGAGCTTCACATCCCAGAGGATGCACAGCCATAAGCCAAAATCAGAAAACTAGTCACTGGTGTGCGCAAGGCTAAAGCAGAGGTTGGCTGAGTAGCATTTGAGCTCAACATGAAGATTACAAAGCTGCAGTTAAAGTTGCAACCCACGACTCTGCCTAAGGTCCAAGAGTAGCGCGGAGCCCCGATAAAGGAAGGCATGGCTACATTGAATGCCACAATCACTAACTGTGAGGGATTGTTTGAGCACACTATGGAGCTTGTGACCAATCTACAAGAGGATCCGAACCTGTAGACATTGAACACAGAGGTAAGGGAGCTGTAGTGGAAATACGATGAAGTCAGGGTGACTGCATGCTCCATAGCACTAGCGAAGCACCTTGCTAAATTGCAGGAAGGAAAGAAACTCCTAGCATAGGTGAAGGAAGTACAGAAGAAGGAGGCCTTGCTAAAGGCCAGGTTGAAGATTTGGTTAAAGGAGGCTTATCAAGTCATGATGACCATTCAGGATAAGATTAAAGGGTTGCAGCAGACACAACAGATGATGAGGCTAGCTGTAGAAGGACCAATCATGGAAAAATTGGTCAAGGAAGTCAAGAAGGCAACAACGCAGAGTGTTGCCGAAGTTGTAGTGATCTAGGTGGAGCTGGGAGGTCTTCGCGGTAAGATCGCAATGCCAGCAAAGTGACTCGAGGGCGAGTCATGACCTTTGTGTTGGGGGCTTGTTGGGATGGGGTCCCTTGGGTCAGTTTTGGGGTTAAGATAACCCAATTCTTGGTAAATTTTGTGTAAATAATGTAAATTCTCTGCAATTTGTGGATGCGGAGCACGTAGATGGCTAGGAGTGAAAGGGGTTTAACCCCTTGTTTTATGTAAAGTTTGAGTCGGTTTTGAGATCCACCCATGGTCCGTGAACCATGGCATTGTATGAAATAGGCTATAAATAGGTGTGTCTTAGAGAGTCTAAGGCATAATTTCTTCGATACTAATGGGTACTTGATGATAAGGATAACAAAGGGAAGTGGGTAAGATAGAAGAAAGACTCCACAACTGAGTGATAGGAGGCCTCGGTAGAGTCCACAGCTGAGTGTGCAGACCCCTACTATTGTGTGCGTAGGGTAGTTTTGAGTCTGTAACCTTGAATTGAAGATCAATAAAGACAATTTCTGAAGAATTCTTGCATATTTCTATTCTTTCTGTTAATGCCACATGATGTTGATGAATGATGTATTTTATGAAATATTGATTGAATTTTGCGTGATTCTCTTGAATAAGTATTAATGATGTATGCAATGCATGTTTAAGTATTTTCGCAAAGACTCTGATGCATTCTATGAGGTTTACTAATAACCTAAGTATATCTGTGTGAACATAATTTAGGGTTGTTCTCTGATGCGCGTAAGTGCATAAATTAACTGTTAAAGGTCTGCAAAGGCTGATCGTAGACCTTCGTGAAGGTCTGAAGACTGTTTTAACAGAGTTGCAGTAACGTGCCCTAAGAGTTTATCGATCTGCATGAAGGAAGATCTCAAGAGCTAAAAGACATCACACTAGTCTTTGGATGCAGAAACTTGGTTCTTGCATCCCCCCATACTACTTCGGGTGAGACTGCAGCCTCCAATATGCAGGTTGTTTCTGAAAGGGCCAGTAGTGTAGGCTTTTTTTGGTTGGCACAGCTAAATTTGAACCTGGGTCAGGACTACCTAAGCCAACACTCGGCCCGCAAGGTTTTCTCAGAAGTTGATTTGAAATGGAAAGGGGAAGGATTGGGATGATTAAGCGCGAAATGTCGTGGCACTATTACAACATGGGCCAATTGGGAGTAAGGGTCATTCAGAGGAGTGGCCCACCAATCCATGTAAACCTAGATGGATCCACCTAGATGGTTAAAGTTGGGAATCCAAGAGGAGTTAGCAGGATAGAAGTGTTAGGATGACGTGTCCCAGAGGCCCAACTGAGAGGTATATAGGATGGAAATAGATTAAAGTGTTGAGATAAGGCGTAATGGGATGACGTGGAAGTCATAGAAAGGAGGTCCCTCTCGATTTCATGGGCATGTAAGGAAGATCATCATGGTTTTGTTGGAAACCAAAACCTGCTTCTAAAGGGTGCCATGGTGGGCTTGGAGAATGGACTTGACCTAGTTAGAGTGAACATGAGTTGTTGATTCAGTGATGGGAGGGTTTAGGAAAACACCTTTTCTGACACCCTTGCCCTTTTTAAGCATGTTGACTTGATGAAGGTTCATTGACCGGGAGCGCGAGTGATTTGGATTGTTTTATCAACAATGATGTTAATGGTCTTAGTGGATAGAACATCGACAAAGATCACTAGAGATACTATCACAGAGGTGCTTTACAAACCCCCCCAGGGACGCAATGATAGGTAGAGGAGATAGGGGGTGCAATTAATAATAGCCATCGTATGGGCAGAGGTATTGTGGTCCATCCAATGGAGGCTTGGAACCCATATCTAGAACCCTGATTGTGATGGGGTGATTACCTATTAGCGAGTGAGCACATTTTTCACGCAATCGTTCACGGACCATCAATATCCCCACTCAAAATGTGGTCATTGGATACATTGGTGGACAGTGGTGGGGCCACTAGGGAAGTACAGCGGAGTGAGTGAGTGTGTGTGTGTGTGTGTATAACTATGAATAATGAATAATAATAATATTTAAATAGTAAGGACAAAAAAAGGGAACTAATCCCATTTCTTTAACAAGCATAAGGGGAATTGGATTATCAAGTAGAAGCAATCCCACTGGGGCAGTTGGGGTGGTTTATTACACAACCTATTCATACTAACATACCTACGGCAAAAATTACTTGGTTACATACCCCCATACCCTGCATAAACGATGTGGCTACACATTATATACTTGACATAAATGATGTGTAAATTGACCTACGGACTTGACATTACTCATATGAACAAAATAATTCCATCATGGTTATAATGCCTTCGAGCTCAGTGTATATGACATGGAAATATGAACAGACCTCCGGGTGTTTAACTTTGCAAAACTAGAAAAAAATACTTTCGAAACTCATACTCTTTCATAGACATGTCTCTTTGTTAATTCTTTCGAATTGAATGTTTATCTTGGAATGAACGAGGTACCCATATATATATATATATATATATATATATAAGCGAGTGGTCTTGGATATGGTCCAACCAACCATGGGATATGTCGACTTGGGGCTTATAATTAGGAATTTATCAATTATATGATAGATGGGGCCTACCATGTGACTATTCTTGAACTTTCCATATGACCAAGATTTTGGGTTGACCCTTAACACCTTTCATTTGGTTCCATATGACCATGTGACTACCCCATATGACCCGTGGGTCATTGGTCCTTTGCATGATTACATCATCATGCCACATGGTGGCCTATGAGGTGTGCCATATGTCACCTATTTTTGGGCTTTCTACCAATCAAAAATTATCGTTTATCTTTGACACATGGGAGCCCCTAATGGTGCCATGTTAGCCTACTAACTTTAGCTTGTTGATGTGTGATGCTAATTGTGAAACTATGTCATGTGTCATTCATCAATAGTTCCATGTCATAATCAAAAAAAATATTGTCATGTTTCATCATCTAATTGGTCTGATGGGAGTGATTAAGTTGTGTGCATCTTCATCATCATCTATCTATTGGACTATTGGAAGTGCCATTGATTGGCCCGAGAAATGCGCACCAGTTAATGGTATTAAATAGTGTGTAAATATGTACGTTTGAGGTTGTTGATTTCTTTTTTCAATGGTGGATCTACTCTAAACATGCACATTGGTTAACAAATTCAATATTTGGGTTTTTCCCCTAAATTTTATTCCCTCAATTAATGTTGGAACTTCAAATGGCCATAACTTCTCACTCGGGAGGCGTTTTCCTAAGTAGGATATACTGATGGAAAAGTATTGATGATACCTACACAACTATGTTATTTTTAGGGTATTTAGGACATCATAAATACATCAAAAAATCAAATAACTTCAATTACCTTTAGCTTCTCTTGATGAGAACTTGTAAGAGATCCAATGGTTATATTGTTTTCCTATAGATTTTTGTTGCTTATTTGGTCACCATAGATGGTGTTATTCCTGCCTCATACATATATTTTGACATCAATATATTTTTTTCATCAATGAAGACACTATGTGAAACAATCTACCCCTTTGTCATTGAAGAAAACACCATTGGACATTGATGGTCATTGATCTCATCTAATCCCAAAATCCCCCTTTGTAAATTCCTTCCTTCGTCAATGTTAGTGTCTGCATCATATCAATTTCTACAATCTCTTCCCTTTTAACATTAATGGAAAAGGGTCACTGACATCTGTTGAAGACTACCATGTTGAAGATCCTACATAAGTGTTTGTCCATATCCTATTGCTAGATGATCCTGTGGAATTGACTAAATCATGCTTCCTTCTTGTTGTTATGTTATTATTCCGATAGTCTCCCCCTAATACCATGCTTTTGCTTCTGCTCATAATTGTTCCTATACTCCCCCTGAGATCATTCTTTCATTACTGCACTATAAAGTCTCCCCCTGAGACCAGGCTTCCATTACCCATAGTACCTGTCATTGTTTCATATTGAAACATGACGTCTTCACTTTCTTTACTTCTGAGATATCATTAGTAAATTATACAAGAGTCATTGTCTTAGATACCTATAGATCAAAATGCATACTACCAATGATCCATATTGGATCATTATATTGTTTTCCATCTATCTCAATCCTTTCAAAGTGGAAAAAATGGAGGAATCAACTCATGGGATTGTTTTTACGAGTGGGACCCAATTTCGCAAAATAGTGTCTGAAACATTTGGGGAGAATTTTGAGGCATCAAATGACATTTTTTGGGGTAAAACTTTTTTGATATAGTGAAACACCATATTTTTGTATTATACATACATATACCTTTCCAATGACACATGAATCATTTCAATCAGATTTCGTATGCAAAAGTTATGCCACTTAGAAGTTAACCTTCTTGTTTTCACCACAATAATTCGAGAGGATGCCATGTAAGCCCCCATTATTGATGCCATGTAAGCCATGTGATTATTATGTATAATACTCTATAAGATTATATATTGTAACTCTAGTTAAAGTTGAGGTAGTAAAACTAAACCACTAGTAGACTATTTGGCTATGTCATAATCGAGCCACTAGGAGGAAAAGGGGTTCGATTCCTTTCAGTGCATTTGTTCCATAATTAAGCAAAAATAGCCAAGAGGGATAGGAGATAGAGAACAATAAGAGGATTTAGAAACTATAGTATCCCATGGTTTTGTTGTCGTTGCTAAAACACTCGCCAAAATTTTGGCCTACATTCAATTTCAGAGCCTTCCTTGGACTTGTACATTGTCGTTGCAAACATTGAAACTCATTCCATGTGTTTTCTTGAGGAGTTTTTGTCCCCTTTGAAAGATAGAAAAAATGTCATCTTTTCGCATGTTAGCCATCACAAAATGTGTTTAAGCCTATTTTGGTGGTTTCAAGAGGTCATCTTTGTGTAAATGATTTGTTCTAACCATGTAAACATCTGTCACACTCATTCCAAACTTTCAAGCACTGTCACACAAGTGTCGTCACGATCATCACAAAGTATATCTTTGGTGTCACACTTGTCGTAACTCATCATAAAGTTGTCACACTAAGGGAAATGCATTATTTTTGTGTCCTAGTGATCTATGTTGTTGTGTCGTCAAGTATTCTAAGTGTGTGATCACAGTCAAAGTCTTATCACTATTCACATCAGTCTCACCGATCCCGAACTCAAACATTTTTTGAAAAGCTTCCCGACCAAGAAACCTAGATTCACCTGATGTCCCTGAACTATGCATTGTGTAGTCTCAGTCCTTTAGCTGTGACCTTTCCTCTTGACACTGCGCAATGTGCAGTTTTAGTGCTTAAGCCTCGACCCTGACTCCCAGAATTATGTAATCCATTTTCCTAGCTTGGCCTCAAGTTCATCCCTTAGGCCCCTGATCTGTGTAATGTCCCAACCTCCTCTGTCTCCCAGAACTACGAAGTATGCTCATCCAGTGCTCATCCCCTCAGCCTATCACCCTGGCTCCCATAATTACGTAGTTTTCTTCCTCAACCTAGCCTGGATTGCGCACTGTGCAGTCTTAGGGCTCAAGGTTTATCCCTCACAGCTTGAAATGTGCAACTCGCATTCACTCAGTCCTTCTCCTGACCTATTCCATGGTTTTGTCTCAGACAAGGGATCAATATGCACTATCTTAGACTAGGGGTTTTTTGAGTTGATGTTGTCTCGTCATGAGTGAATTGCAAATACAGGTATATTAGCATAACATGGAGGGATTATGAAGAAGGAGATGAAGGAGGGAAAAATGTTGAAAGACATCTTTGTAGTTGAACATGCAAGCTGATCAACCAAGAGAAAGAAAAGGGACACTAGTTTGCGATCACAACTCAAGACTTGATATCATTGAAGATTCCTTATCACCAAGCCATGTAGAGGTGGAAAGAAAAGAATTCTCAAGAAGACACTCAACACACAACAACAATAGTGGCTTGACATTGCCACATCATCAAGCAATCCATGTCAGCAGTGTCATGTCATGTCATGTCATGAGTTGTCACATGCCACACCATTATGGTGGATTATGTAATTCATGTTTCAAAAATGTATTGTAAAGTGAAAGTCCAAAGGACATGTATGGAATACGAAGAGTCATGTAAAGTTGAAAAGTCATAGAAGTCAAAAATTCATGAGGGTAGATGAACAGTCACAAGGACGGTGAAGCATCACCTCCTCATTGGTATATATACACCCTCATTGTAAGAGCAAGTGACTTTTCACCTTGGCTCCTCCTGCAAGGCATTAGAGAGATAAGCTAGTTCTTTTGAGGAGCAAGGAGTGGCTCCAATGCTCCACTATTGGAGCTAGTTATGTTCATTGTATACATGTGTCTTGGAACTTTACTTAATATAAGAAGCCTTATGGGCCAACACATTCTTCATGCATGGATGATGGATATTTGTAAGTTTATTCTATGAATGTTTGTAATTCATGTTCGCTTTCCTTTGGGATAAAGTTGTTGAACTATTTCATTTATTTTGATACTTATCATATTGAGAATGTGTTGTAATTTATATTGTTGTTGTCACATCCTCGCGGAATATTCTGCTAGATATTAGACAGATCTTCCTTGTTACATTGGTTGCAATTCCCATCGCATCTTTGTGGACTATTCTACTTGATGTTGTACGGATCCTTCTTGCTCATGTGTGTCTCTACTAGGGTGGTACTACTAACTCTCTCTTAGAGGCTCACATTTCCTCCCCTTCGCAATGAAAGAAATTTGACACACATACGATCGAACACTCACCAGGCACACCCCCTTGCTTTTCAAAGGCGCATTTTCACTCCTCTCTCTTGCTGACAGTTAGAGCCAAGGCATATCTTTAAGATAACTGGAAACCATGCCATATTCCGAATGGGGCTCCTATCCCAAACAGTGTGAGGTCTAATTGGGACCACATATCAGGGAGACCCCTTGAATGTTGGTGGATCTAGCACCGTCAACAAGTCCATAGGCCATACTTCTTTGTACTCACAACCATATTTCCATTTAGAGAAAGAGAGTGGAGCAACCTCACCTTCTAGCTAGATTTTTCTCCCAAAAGGGTTTCCCCGGTCATATCATGTGTTAAATGTGTTTGTGATATTTTATTTTTCCATTCTCTATTTTCCACATAATTTTAATTCACATGCATGCACTATTAACAGTAAGTCTATAGATCCGGAAATCTAATAAAATTGTAATAGTGTATAATTTCATATTTTAAATATACTTTTATCGGATATGTTGTGACGAACTATCTAGTGGAATATCCATGGAAGTTTATGGATCATATTGGTGTCAAAGTAGGTTTCTTTAGGTGTGTCATGGAGATTCGCAGAAGATCTAGATTGGTTGGGCCAAAAGTCATAAAACTGTAATCATAGCCAATGGATCTATGAATAAACCTTTTGATCTTGCAGAGGATATGTTTTTGCGGCTAGAACAACAAGTCATAGATATAAATCGTAATGTAAAACTCCTCATGGTATCCCTAAGAAATAATATTGGGATATTTCGAGAAGATGGGGGTTCAAATGCAAAATAAAAATCAGAAGGTGGATTAGGAGATCAAGAAGAAACAAAGAACTAGCCAAAGAAATAACCCAGAAAAGATCAACCCAATTCGAGTGTCATGAATCAATCACAACCCTTTTTCAAAATGGAATTGAAGGTCAATATCAAGCCATACCATGGCGAGATGGATTCTTTGAATATGAATCACTGGTTGCAGCAACTGGAAGTGTATTTCAATGTCCATAAAATTGAGGAAGAACAAATATTTCATTTGTGTGACTAAAATTAGAGGGCCATGTCTTGACATGGTGGGAGAGCCATTTGGAGACCCTAAGGTTGGATGAGGAGCCTCCAATTTCTATGTGGGAGGACTTTAGAAACCTCATTAAGTTATAGTTTTACCTTATGGGGTATGTAGAGGACCAGTGGAACTGGTGGCACTACTTCAACAAAAGTCTAGGGCAAAGCATGCAAGAGTATACCACAATGTTAAAAAAGATGGCCATAATGTTGGGTATCCCCCCAAAGGAACCATATGTACTCCTCCAGTATTTGGGGGGTTTACACCTCCATATGCAAGAGAAAGTGATTGTTTTTAAGCCCAAATCAATGGATGAGGCTTATTTACAAGAACAATACTTGGAGAACATAGGTCTGAAGAAAGAACAATCAAGTGGATCAGAGTAGAAGGAGCAACAAGACACTTCTAAGGAGGGGAAGAAGAATAAAAAAGGGGTAAAATATAAAAGGATTACAGCCACAACACACCAGTACAAAGATCCCAATAACCACTACAACATTAACAACGATACAAAGGAGAAGTGTTGGAAGTTGCATTCAGTGCTTAACCCGAAGAAAAAAAAAGAAAGACAATAAGAAGAAGAATCTCATGACCACTGTTTTGAGCAACCAAGTTAAAAGTAGGTCAAATGTGGATGAGAATATTGTATGTACATCAATGTAGAAGAAGGTGAATCTAAGTATCCTTCAACAACAGGAAGAGAAAGATATGGTTCCATATAAGATACATGTCAAGAAGACCAAGATTGATGCTATGTTCGAATCAGGATCACAAGTGAATCTCATTGCAGCAAAGTTGGTCAAGAAATTGGGATTGGAAGTTCATGATAATCCAATCCCATATCCACTAGGATGGGTAAATAAGGATCTATAACTGAAGGTTACAAAATAGCGCAAAATTAGATTTGACATCAACAATGGTTTTATTAATGAAGTACAACTAGATGTGGTTCTCGTTGATGTATGTGGAGTCATGTTTGGGAGTCCGTACACATACATGCAAAATTCATGTGGAGATCCAATCAATATCGACTCATCAAGGATGAAAAATTATTCACCGTCAACGCACAAAAAGGAAAGTCAAAAACTTTTTCTAGTGAGTGCCAACAAAGCCAAGAGATTGATTATTCCAACAAGAATTATGTTTTGTTGTTTTTAAGAGAAAATTAGTATGTAGAAGAGTCAGTAAGAGGAAATTCATCGATGGAGGGGTGTACTAAGAAACAAAAATAGAAACTGGAAGAGTTTCTATAAGTATATAGGGATGTGTTCCGAGAGCCTAAAGGGTTACCACCTAAGTCTAAGGAAGTGGAGCACAAGATCCAACTATTGCTAAACATTGGGATGTATAACAAGTCTATTATATAAGAAAATGATTTGAAGAAACAATTGCAACAGTTGTTGGAACAGGGTGTCATTCAACTAATTACATCACCATGTGGTTCATCCATCATCATTGTACCAAAGAAGGATGGGACTTGGTAGATGTGTATAGATGAACAAAATCACGCTCAAGAATAGGCACCCCCTTCCCATGATAGATGATCTGCTGGATCAGTTGTAGTAAGACAAATACTTCACCAATATGGACTTAAAATTTGGATATCACCAAGTTTGAGTCAAAGAAGAAGATACCTAGAAGACTACTTTCAAAACTAGACAAGGTTTGTATGAGTGGTTAGTCATTCCATTTGGCCTATGTATTACACTAGCTACATTTATGATATTGATGAATGATCTACTATGCCCATTTATAAATTTAATTGTTATTGTCTATTTGGATGATATATTGGTATACAGTGCTACCTGGGAGGAGCACATCTCACATTTGATGCAGGTGGTGAGACATTAAAGAATCACCAACTACTAGCAAATATCAAGAAGTGTGAATTTGGACAACAGTCTTTCATGTATCTGGTGTATGTAATAGGTGGAGGAGAGTTGAAGATATATCACGCTGAGAAGGAGGAAATCATGAAATGGCCAATTCCTACTAATGTTTTTGAGGTCAGGAATTTCATTGGGGAAGAAAAATACTTGAGGAAATTCATAGCCTCATTTTGAGCAGTAGCAACACCACTCCATGCCATTACAACAAGTGACAAGATTTTCTAGTGGGGAAAGAGTTAGTAGAGGGATTTCGAGGAGCTAAAGAAGAATATCAGTTAAGCACCAATTCTAGCATTACCAAAATTGCAACATCCCTTTGAAGTGGAGATAGATGTGAGTGGGTATGCTATGGGAGCAATCTCGATGCAAGGAGGAAGGCTTGTATGCTACCATTCTAAAGTATTCCAAGGGGTATTTGTTAACTACCCTACCTATGACAAGGAGCTTTAGGCCTTGGTGAAATTTGTGGAGAAGTGGAAGAATTATCTAATGGGAAAGGAGACAATAATCCACACAGATTACCAACCACTACAACACCTCAGGAAAAACGTAAGCTACAAGAAACCAAACATTACAAGTGAATGGGGTTTCTACAACAATTTCATTTGGTGATCAAGTACAAGAAGGGAAGCACAAACAAGTTGGTTGACATGCACTCAAGGCCAAGCACATCAAAGATCACATATTTGGGGACTCTTATGAACATGGAGCCATTCACCCATGATACATATAGAGAGGCATATTCAGAGGATGAGGACTACAAGGAGGTGTTTCAAAAATTGCAGAGTCAAATTCATGTGCATGACGACAACAAAATTGTTAACTACCATCTCCAGGATGGGATACTCTACAGGCTAGATAAGTTATTGGTTCCTAAATATGAGCAATTGTAGCTGATTAGAGAGGCTCACACCTCGAAGGTTGCAAGGAAATTTGGTGTAGGTAAGATCATGACCAACTTGTATAGGTATGTGTATTGGCCCAAGATGCAAGAAAATGTAGCTAGGTTCATAAGAGGATGCATGGTTTGTTGTAGCAACAAGCCTAGAAACAAGAAACAATGTCTATATCATCCCTTACCTGTACCCACTTGTCCTTGGGAAATATTTCCATGGACTTTGCGGCAGGTTTACCAACAATTTGGAAGGGACACGACTACCTATTTGTGGTAGTTGAAAAGTTTAGCAAGATGTGTGTTCTAATGCCCTGTAAAAAGACCATCAGTGGGCAAGAAGCAGAAAACTTGTTCTTTGGCCAGGTTTTTGTGCACTTTGGGATACCAAGGAACATTATTTCAAATAGGGATACAATGTTTCTCATTGCATTGTATAATACATTATGGGGGAGCACAGACACGAAGTTGAAAATATCTACAACATTACATCCTCAGAACGATGGGCAGACAAGAGTAGTCAGCAAGACTTTGGTGCAACTTCTAAGGGGATACAACCAGAAGCATCTGAAGACCTAGGATGAAAATTTGGTATATATGCAACATTATTACAACATAACAGTCCACACTTCTACTGGAAAGTCCCCATTTGAAACTTGTTTTTGTTAATTTCTGCCTTCGCCTTTGGACATTGTATATGAGAAACAAGGATGAGTGGAAGATATTACAAGAGGCGCCTTGAGGGCTGAAAAGTTTATAGAGAAGATCAAGAAAATCCATCTACATGTATAAGAGACAGTGCAAAAGTCATAGGAGAAGTATAAGGCCATACACGATTAGCATAGAACAAAGAAACCATTCAAGGTAGGAGATAGAACATGGCTACAATTGAACAAGGAGAGGCTACAGGGCCTGGTAATAAAATCAAGGCTCCACGGTATGGTCCCTTCAATACTAGAAAATATGGGTGATAATTCCTATTGACTAGGTTTACCACCTGTTGTAGCTCCATATGACACAACTAAAATGTTAAATATTCTTTGATCCGTTCCAATAAAGGACCCCGTCGTCAGTATCATCATGTTTTAATTGGAATTGTCTGCCTTGCCTTTGGGTTCAGGGATGATTATAATAATTTTTATTTCATGGTGGTTCTCCCAAAATTTTAAATGAAGTGGGGTGATCCTTGAAATGTTAACTTGGTCAGAATAATTACATTTTGAAGTTGGACTTGTGGTAGACCCCACCTACCATGGCCTTCAATTAATAAGTTTGAAGGCTTTTCAATTGTGGCTCGAAGTTTTGTGGGATTTATTGGAAAACCTGCTTATAGCTCTAATAGGAAAATGGGAGGAAAGATTTCAGAGCATTGATATGTAACTCTAATTAGTACTAAGGTAAAGGCAGAGTAATCAAAAGGAATAATATCTTCTTTATCAGATTTAACAGATATGTACACCTACATTTCATGTTCCTTCAACTCTTATAATGGAAAATATAATTTCTTAAATGTGCTAAAATATCGAGAAAGGAGCAATGTTTAAAGGGAAAGGAAAAGAGTTGGCCATTCCAGAGCCGAACACATTGATCATTATCACAATAGTTTCAGGTATCTTACATTTCATGTTCCTTCAACTCTTATAATGGAAAATATAATTTCTTAAATGTGCTAAAATATCGAGAAAGGAGCAATGTTTAAAGGGAAAGGAAAAGAGTTGGCCATTCCAGAGCCGAACACATTGATCATTATCACAATAGTTTCAGGTATCTTACAGTTCATTTTCCTTCAACTCTTATAATGGAAAATATAATTTCTTAAATGTGCTAAAATATCGAGAAAGGAACAATGTTTAAAGGGAAAGGAAAAGAGTTGGCCATTCCAGAGCCGAACACATTGATCATTATCGCAATAGTTTCAGGTATCTTATCAAAGTTGTTGTGAGTGAGATAATTGGAGATGTCCTAAATTATAGGTGGAGGAACGTGTTGCATTCAAATGAAAGCTTCAGAGCTTCTTAAATTCTCATCATATAACAAATGAAGCAATAACATATGAATATATTGGTATGAGAAATGTGTTGGGATATATATATGCCATTTGTTTATGATGATTGTAATAGCCTATTAAGCAAATGCCACTTTTCATATGGGTCTTCACAACAGAGAATCACCATTGCGCTTTGTTTATTTATAAGCAATGATTTGGCTTAGTGACTTGGTGCAAAGTCACTACGATATATGTCATTTATAGATCAAGAAATGACAAAAGATTTTCCTTGCATGGATCATACTAGAATAACTGAACTGATTCAGAGATATGGGAATGACCTCTATCGTTTGATCTGTTAGAGATTGCAGACCAATGCCAAGCAAAGAAATTACACATTATATATGATAAGCAGGATCACCCACAATAGTCTTTACTTCAACCTATTCTAGTTGAATTCCAGGGACCTGCTCTTATAATTGCTTTTGAAGAGACCGTGCTAAGTATGGAGGAAATATGCATTATCCATCTTAATCCTCCACGGAAGTTTTGAGGTTTAACTCTTAGCTATGGCTCAGGATTACTGATTTGTTACCAGATATGTGATCTTCCGTTGATAGTTTCTGATGGATTTATATATCTATTTGATCCTTTGGGTTTGGTCCTTAATACGTCTTTGAACCCTGGCGATTCTATACCTTCAAGATCAGCAAATGTAAAAACGTATTATTTACGACGTACAGATTTTCCTGGGAGGTTCCAAGGTCAGTTTCTTCCACCTTCTATTAGCAAAACTCTTTCTTGGGTCTCGTCCGATTCCATAATTATTCGTATGTATTTGAATTCTAACTCTGCAGAAGACAATGTTTAAAGTCGTGATCAGAGAATCAAATGTTTATTTAAAAAATTTAAAGATCATGGTTCTGTTGTATTGTTGTTTTTAAATTCAGTTGAACAGACGTTCTTGTCAACTTGGGAAACAGGAGAATCATTTCCATGCCAGAAATATGTTGTCTCTGTGGGTCCTACATCTGCCATTGTGAGTTTATTGCCCGATAAAAATGGAGAAAATTTCAAATATCAAATCTATTTAGTAGCTCAAGTGTTGCGACCAAATTGCATACTATAGATGTATGCATAGTTGAAGATGAGAGCAAAATTACTCACAAATGGCTTGTTTCCATTACCTTGGCTCCGTCCAAACTAGAAATATGGCATTGGACAGGAGATATATGTCTTACAACTGGTGGTGTTGTTGCAAATGTGTCCCGGAATGGAAAAACTACAAGGGTCTTGTTAAGATAATCAAATATTATTCCCCTTTCATTGACTTTCTTAGTCAACATGCCAGTGACGATTTTTGGATGTTTTCTTATATGCCACAATGTGGTCTGT
The DNA here is from genome assembly GCA_031772625.1 of Pinus tabuliformis. Classification (NCBI taxonomy): domain Eukaryota; kingdom Viridiplantae; phylum Streptophyta; class Pinopsida; order Pinales; family Pinaceae; genus Pinus; species Pinus tabuliformis. Next base: position 664,016,520 of record CM062820.1, on the reverse strand, counting down.
TTGGAAAATTTATGGTGGTACTGTAATCAAAGCTTCTGAAGGTATGTTTCTTACTACTCACTCACTGATCACTCACCGCCCACAACTATCTGGCGTTTGCAATACCTGAGGAACTTGTCAGAGAAATTGAAGCTATAGGGGTAGTGGTGAAAGAAATAACACCTAAGATGTTAACATATCACTTGATTATCAGAATATATCATTACAAGATCATGTTAACAAGGGATTCCCATTGTTTGCCTCCAATGGAAGATTCCACATCACATTCACAACCCGTGGAAGATATTTCGTCGCAACCACTACAAGTGGAAAACTTACGATCTCCACCCTTCTCAATGGAAGACTTCCAACACCATAGCCTACTAGGGAAAGACTTTCAGCACCGTCACATGCCAATGGAGAGTTTCCTACCTAGGTCCATTCCAATGGAAGGATTCTCGGTTAGGATATCATCAATGGAAAGTTTCTCTGTGAAGCCAACACTAACTGAAAGCTTCCCTGCTCGGCCTTCACCTTTTGAAAGCTTGAAACCTAGACCCTTTTTAGTGGGAGGCTTCCAGCCACAGTCACTTATCGAGGAAGTATAGTACACAAGGGAGCAAGGCCAATCCACAACTAAAAGTAGAAGTTTCGTTTCATAGAGATCGTATGTTAGATCAATTCTGTGCACTGAGAAGTATAAGGACTTCTAAATTCTGTTAATTCTGGGCCATTAAATTAGAGCTTCCCCCTTATAGAATTTAATTGATGCCTAGTAAATCTAAGAATGAATAGAGGAAATGGAAGGGGGATCTTCGATGGAGAGATAACAGGTTCGAAGCCGATGTCGGGAAGATCTAGTGTAAAGTAAATGGTTATGTTAATGAAGGATTGGTTTATCTTCTTGGTGGTCCGTCACCTTGATCCTTATTTCATGCTCCTCCTCATTGATCTCTTAGTAAATGTGGGAGAGATTGACTTGGCTTGAGTTATTTATGGCTATGACTTACAAATTCGACTACTTCTCATTCTGATTTTAATTTTAAAACAAGGGAGGCTGCGAGGCAGCAAGTCCCTGCATTGAGAACCGACAAGGGAGGCTGCGAGGCAGCAAGTCCCTGCATTGAGAACCGAACTAGATGCTGATTCTGTCAAACTGAATTGGTCATCCTACAAAACCTAGCCGGCCTTGCCAGGGAGGCTGCGAGGCAGCAAGTCCCTGCATTGAGAACCGAACTAGATGCTGATTCTGTCAAACTGAATTGGTCATCCTGCAAAACCTAGCCGGCCTTGCCACAGTTGCTTCTAGCTGATAGCTTTGTGACTGGTCCTGGGGATGCTACTGGTGCTTTCATTCGGTCAAATGCACCTGCATTGAGTAGGCTCAGTTAAGATCCAATGCAAAACCTAGCCGGCCTTGCCACAGTTGCTTCCTGAGCAGATTTAAGTGCCTGCATTGAGTAGGTTCAGCCTGAGAATGCACTTGAGAATGCACCTGCATTGAGTAGGCTCAGTTAACATCCAATGCACAGTTTTGATACCAGAGTTCAAAATACGACTGCCAAGATAAAAAAGAATTTCTCAGACATAGGAAACATGATGACGACTAAGTGTTCGATGCAATATTATGTTTAGTGATGCAATGCAACTACAAGTCACAGAATCATAATATGTCTACTGAGCTGCTCAGACTGCTTATGTCAGTTAACATCGAATGCACAGTGTTGACACCAGAGTTCAAATAACCTAGGCTTGTTATTATGATATTAAGTATGGCCAGGTTCTGCAATCCAAATGCCCAATACTGCATAATCAAACTAATGATCAAGAATATCAGTCCACTGTACCACTGTAGCTAACTAAGTGCTAGGTCTTGGAGTTTTTTTGCTGCCATTGCCTTCTTGGACTCTAAAGACTTAATAAAATAGAGTTGTACTTTTCTCAGTCAAGTGGGACTATATTCTGTCATACTGAATTGGGAACACTTTTGCAGAGAAAGTGAAGGTGCCACTCCTGCATGCTAGCTTTTTTGATACCAGACTTCAAAATACCACTGCCAAGCAGAGAACGCCTTTATGGTTATCCCCAGTCGATTGAAGGTTGACTGAACAGGATAATGTTTAAACAATTTTCTCAGGCATATAAATTTTCTTTGTATTTCCTCAACGAGGAAGTATTGTCTCCAGGTGTTCTTATCGTTTGAGGATCCAAGGAGATTCCTATAAATCGTATTATGAAGTCATAGTTAGAATATGATCATATATAAATCAGATATTGAAACAGAGCATGTCATTTGAAACAGAGAGTTATTGTTTGTAATCATGTGAAGATTTAGAGTTGCAGAACAAATTAATTGTGAAACAGAGAATGTGCTTGACTTTGTAGACTTTGTAAAATTGGTAATACCATTGTCACTTATAACAGGATATAGAACAGGAAGTGATTATGTGTACCTTTGGGACTGCGAAGGTCTACTGAGCTGAGCTGTCAGTTAACATCCAATGCACAGTTTTGATACCAGAGTTCAATATTATGTTTAGTGATGCAATGCAACTACAAGTCACAGAATCATAATAGCAAGTTGAACAATGAAAATGGATATAGAACAGGAAGTGATTGTGTGTACCTTTGGGACTGCAACTGTCTACTGAGCTGCTGAGACTGCTTATGTCAGTTAACATCCAATGCACAGTTTTGATACCAGAGTTCAAAATACCACTGCCATCTTTTCTTAGTCAAGTGGGACTATATATTTTACTGAGCGAAGGGCGGGCAAGATAGTGATGTGAGAGCCGCTGGGACTGGTTCTGAAATTGGCATACAACCATCAGCAAGTTGATTGCACCCTGACAGAAATTTGAATTAATTTCTGGTCTTTCACTGCATCCTCTTTAATACAATACAGCCACACTAGCACTTTCTGTAAAATTCATTTCATAACAAGGAATATAATTTCCCAATCAAATAATGATGACCAGTTAAAGGGGAAACACCAGTATAACAAAGCCAGTAGTAAAGGCTTTTTTGTGATTTGTCAATAAAAGAAAAGCACTACAGGAATGCCAGAAATCATGTACAAACCTCACGAATTTCTAATGTAGGCATGTGCGGAAGGAAATCATTCCCCACAAAAACTTCATGTCACACTCCAAGTACTCTCGCAAGGTCCAGATGTTGAGAAACTGCTCAATTATTAGCATAATGGCATATGGCAGTAGACTTACTGTAATGAAATCCCTATCCCTTCACAATTAGCTGTCAAATGACCAACCTGACCACAAAGGTAGCATTTTTCTTGCTGACCAGGGAAAGTGATGACTGTATCAACACCACAGGTATATACTCAGAGGCAGAGCTATCTCTTACATAGTAATCCCAGAATATCTGGAAACAAAATATCAGTGTTTATGTTGCAAAGAAGTCAACAACCTCTCTTAAAATTGAGAAGTGGATTTCATGAGTTGCCAATGCCAGCATAATTAAATCTGCATCCTGGAGTTGCAAAAGCAGCTTTTAAAATCATACAAATTATACACAAAAGTAAATGTATGTTATCAAATAAAATCATGATTAGCTAAATGAAGAGATACCATAAGTCTTAGTAAAATATCAAGCAATTAACCTAAGATACCACATGTCAGGTTCAAGCAACGCCATTCTTTTTAGAAATCAGAGCACTTACTAATCCATACAAGCAGTGACGCGTATTTGGATTGAAACCAGGGAGGTTTCTTTGGAGATGTATATAGGACATGACTTTGTGTTCCCCCTCACCAAGAACATTTGCATCAGACACTATAACCTTCAAGATTGAATTAAAAAAAGCAGTTCAGCACACATCAGAGATGAAATGTAGAAACGAATCGCAATTATATGAATTAGTCCCAGTCCCTGCAAGGAATTTATAATTTATCGCTCATATATATGTTCATGCTACTTGCTCTATTGCTCTTTGGGAGCTCTGTGTTTGTAAAACACAGAACTTACGCATTTGCCTCCAGTAAGGGCCATATGGAGCAGAGCCGACGTCCGAATAATTATACAAGTAATTACCTGCAACTGATGGAGGTCTGCTGGCAAAAAGCAGATCACGAGTCTTCATAAACTCCCTTGCCATATCATGAGAAGAGATGACTAAGACGAGCTTGGAGCTGAAGTAGAGAGAATGAGGGGCCCGAATTTTACGAATTTCTTGCGTTCTTTGTTAGCTTTACGATTTTCCCCTTTGTGTTTTCAACTTAAAATTGTTTGGCTTTATCTATCCCTGCTGGTACTTTCTGCAAGCCCAAAACTTCAACAGATGTTGCAGCATCGCCTGAGTTGGCACAATAGGCTTGTGGATGACCTTTTCCAGTTGTGGTTGTAACGGATTGGTTTTTTAGTGAAATTTATATGCTTCTAAATTGGTTCTAAGGATACACGAGACAGAGAAACAAGCAGTGGCTTGCGAATGAAGAGAAAGATCCCCATGTCTACAACCGAGGCAACACAAAACCATATAATGATCAGTCGCTGAAGCTTGTTGCTGAATATTGTGTTAGTGGTATATGCTTCTGAGCTGAGATTTGTCAGCTTGTGAAGGATTTCGTGGCACTGAACTCTGTAGTTACCCCGTTGACATCTCCAATCAAAGAGAATGATGTGATTAATGCTGAATCTGATCATTCTGCCAATGGTAGTCTAAGCCCCACTGCAAATTTACCATTGTTGAGAGATGTTCCTTGGTTTGAAAGACAGGATCTTGATTAAAAAATTCAATCTTTGCTGTCTCAAATATGATTTCTCAAACCTTAAAGAAAATATTGCAGAGAAAGAGTTCAAGCGGCAAACCTTACTGGAGCTTGTTGACTATGTTCAGTATGGAGCAGGCACACTCACAGAAAGAGTTCAGGGGGAGATTGCCAAATGTTTGCTTCAAATCTTTTTCGTTCCTTGCCTCCAGCTTGCCATGAAAGTACAGGATTGGACAAATTTGACCGGGAAGAAGAAGATCCCTGTATGGATCCTGCATGGCCACATTTGCAGATAGTGTATGAACTCTTGCTGCGAGACATAATTTCTGCAGATAAAGATCCCAGATTAGCCAAGAGGTATATAGACCGCTTCTTTGTACAACGATTGCTCAACCTATTTGATTCTGAAGACCCTAGAGAGAGAGTATGCAAAAACTATATTGCATCGCATTTATGGAAAATATATGATGCATCGACCATTTATACGGAAAGCAATTAACAACATATTCTATCGATTTATTTATGAAACTGAGAGACACAATGGCATTAGTGAGCTGTTGGAAATTCTGGGTAGCATAATAAATGGTTTTGCATTACCTCTAAAAGAGGAACATAAACTCTTTTTAAGCAGAGCTCTTTTGCGTCTGCATAGCCTAAATGCCTTGCTTTCTATCATCAACAACTATCACACTGTATCACTCAGTTTGTGGAAAATGATTTCACGTTAGTGAATACTGTTATTAGGGGTCTACTAAGGTATTGGCCTGTCACAAACAGCCAAAAGGAAGTTTTGTTCCTGGGACAACTGGAGGAAGTTCTAGAAATAACGCAATCTTCTGAATTCCAGTGTTTCATGGTACCTCTGTTTCGGCAGATAGGTCGCTGCCTCAATTGCTCACATTTCCAGGTTTGTAATTGAATTTATGTAGGTTGTTTTATTTTTACATATGTACGTGTTATTGCTTGGTATTATGTAACTTATGATTGATATTGTGGGTTGATAAGAAACAGTGGTAAATTGAGATTTCTCATTTTTTAATTGATATTGTGGGTTGATAAGAAATAGTGAGAAATTGAGATTTCTCATTTTTAAATGGTTCTTAATGTTATGTCGCTGCTCTCTTTACACTTGACAAAGCCGATTGCAAATATATAAATATAATTGCAATTCCTCCGATTGCAAATGTATAAATAAATTGTTATTTCTAGATTATAATGACATTTAACATTATTAATGACCAATTAAAAAAACTAATGGTAAGACTTAATTATTTTAGGTGTGAACAACAATGAAGTATTATAATTTAGTGGCCAACCCACAGAACCATATTGCATGCCAGTTCTTGAATCCAGCCACCGAACTATATTGCACGGCACTTCTTGAATCCAGTCACATCACGCAAGGCCAAAGACGCCACGTCACAAATGAAGGTCCCGCCACATCACGCAAGGCCAAAAATGCCACGTCACAAGGGAAGGTCCCACCGTCCTATGCTAGTGTCAAAGCAATAAGGAAGTACATGGAGAAGCATAGCGACACCCACATGATTGTTTTGTCATGATAAACACAGCCATGTATGGCTCACGCTGAACGACAACCTGCATGCATACCAAATGCCTTATTAAACCTGCCTTATTACGTCCACCAGCGCTTTGAATCTCATGTGGTAATGGAATTCTAGTTTTATAAATTCGTCCATTCCGGTTTTGATGTCTTCTTTTTGCTTATTAAGCGCTCTTAATTGCCCCAAGAATGATCATTGTTGGTTGAATTTAAGGTCAGTCTTTTCTCTGTGTGGGCTTTTGGATACTGTCAGTAGTAATGATACTAACCCCCCCTAAAATCACAAATTTGACGTCAGAATCAGGCTACCCATATTGAATCCCAGGTGGGTGTGGTCCTTTCAATCGCGAAAGAGCAGTATTGTGAAGTACCATGGCTTAGAAGCTGCTAATATTTCATATTTCACGGTAAGTTTAGTTTATATTGGTTCAGGTTGGAAGCTGGTGTCAAAAAATAGAACATGGGCTGAGGTTAAACTACAACTACTATCTTAATGTACTAAAATTTCACTGTCATTTGACTTGGGGGAGTTTATCTTCAAATGTGTAACATTATGACTTGCTCCCTGGAAGCCAAGATGTTAACTAATGGCACTGGCTTACTCTCTGCTTCTGCAAGTAAGAACATGAATATGAACCATAATGGTGGTGGTTCCACAAAGTTAGCTGTCAAGCTGTCAAGTGGTGGTCGAGATTTGCAAAGAAGCAAAATTCGTCAGCCTGTCCACAGACTGGACAAACATGGCACACAAAGGCATTGGCTATATGGGCTTTGGTTGCATTCATAGTATCTGTGTATATCTATCGTTCCATGAATACTGATATCATTGAAAGGAGAAACGAGGTGCTGGTTAGTATGTCCGATGAGCGTCCCAGGATGTTGCAGGATCAATTTGTTGTTAGTATGAATCATGTTCATGCCTTGGCAATACTGGTTTCTACTTTTCACCATAGGAAAAAGCCCTCTGCAATTGATCAGGTCGGTTATCAGTTCCCTTTTTGTCCTTTTTTATGCCACCTTTTGAGTTCATAATTACAGAGAAATTTTCAAATGGTTCATAAAAGAGAAAATAATATGATAAATTCAAGCCCTAGAGACCTGTGTTCTTCATGTCTACTATAACGGCATAGGTGGTCTCTGCGAGAGGTGATTCTATCTTTCAGAAATGCCAACACTCGGCGGCTTGATTTTCCATTTGTTCATGGAAGGCATTTCTCCGTGCAGACCTGAGAATGGTCTTATCCGCTACAATCAAAGTACATACAACACAACATCAGCATGCAGTGCATGCCCTAATCATCATAACGAGAGAGGTCAGCCCAATTAACCAGATGAATGAGAGTGGCAATGAAAATGGAAAAAGATGTAGCATTTTTCCGAGACCAAGCAAAATACTGTAAGCAAAGAATTCAATAATTAAGATTTATTGATCAAAGCATGGATGAATGAATAACTATTCAAGCATTTTAGTAAAGTAGTTTAAGATTATAATAGTAGATTAATGCAATCTGCAAAATTGTCATGTAAAAACATTGATAGAAACTAACGAAAATTAAGCAACTGCAACATGGGAATATCCATTATTCAACATAATCATTGACTTACTTGTAGAGATGATGAGCGTCTGTGCAACATGTTTGAGATTAGCTCTCGCCCAAGGAATCACCCTTGCTCCAATTCCTGTCCTCCATAGAGCATATGCAAGAAGAAGATGCAAGAAACGAAGTCTGGGACTGACATTCAGCTCTCTGGGAAGCTAAGAAGTTGAAGCTGGGATTGACATGCAGCTCTCTGGGAAGCAGATGTTGGGAACCAAAGGCAAGAAACTTCATGAAATGGCCTCTTTCTGTACTGTAAAAAGTAAAGAAATCCATTTATGTGCCCCGCTCGATATCCCAACCTGGGCTGATGCTGATGAACTCAGTAGTCTGTTTGCCAGACCCTGCAGTCACTCTTCCTTGCCGCCCGGGCTGTGAACTCGCGAAGGTGAAGACTCTGGTGTTGCAGACTCTCGTATGCTGTTGGTGTTCATAGTTAAGTAAGTGGCTGACTTCTTATCCGAATAGAAGAAATTGGGGGCTTGTTCTTCGCCCTTTCCTTATCGCTTCTTGTAGTTCACCATGTCTTAATATGAATGAATGGTGCTCTCATTCGTAGTGTAGTCTTCTACATATAAATTCACTGGCTCACTTCAATTTCATTTCATTAAGTAGTAGTCCTTTATGTGACAGCGCAAGATACCTATTCGATCCCGGGTTAGCGATTAAGACAGGTATTCACTTTTCTGAGCCATCTATGCAACTGTCGTCCTAGATCTTGGATTTGAAAGAGAAGCTACTTGCGTCTCAGAGCCCTCGGCGGGCTATTCCAAACTAGCCTGCCTCATAATATGCCTGACATTTCGCGTCCCACATACTGGTTTCTTGGCCAAATCATCCATAGTGTATCGACTGCTATCTCCTCGAGCTCTCCTCTGACCGACATGAAAGACCATACAATTTCCAATTGAGGAAAGGCTTTGCCAACCCAATCAGTTCAGTTAGGAAACAAGGGAGGGAGGCCAGCAGAACACCTGCACCACCATGCATGGACACCTACACCACCTCCATGCATAACACCTGCCAATATGTTCAAACCTGCTAATATACTAGCCAACCTGCAAACAAACGCGAACTGATGTTAACATACCTTAACATTAATATGAACTCTTTGACCGCCACAGATAATAAACAGGGTAAAGCAAAATAAACCTATGGTCCAGCCTCTTCTACCTCGGGAAGAGGCCAAATAAGATGGCAAACACGATCACTTTTCAAAACTTTGGTTATCCTGACAATGGCAAACACCGTCGCATTTGAAAACTTTGGTCACCCTGCAATAATCCGCGTAAATTAATAACATAGCGCTTCGAATTAATGCTATAGCATCGCATATGGATTACTATAGTCCCTGGCCATTGCCAGATGGCAGGGACTAAAAATGGCACTTGTTTATAATATCTCATATGGAGTTTCCAAGTCTAGAGAAGAAATGTGAAAACATAATTGGAAGGTATTGTGCCAGTAATCAACGATCCACATGATCATGCATTGATCCAACGGGGTCCCGGTGGCACAAACTGCACGAAGATTAGGAAGTCGAGAGCTCCCAAAAAGATGATTGTCCAAACCACCTATCAAACATATCAATGGTTATTATCCACCCCGACATCAAAATTGGTACTTTTCATAAACCACTAAGTGATTCCGTAAGCAGTATTCAAATTTTCAAGAGTTGTATGTGGTTTTTTTGGCATGTACATCAGTACGGAGCGAGACCCGCGTCAATGCTTATATTTGACAAGGATTTTGGCCTGTGTTAATGTTGTGTTTAATTTTAAAGGCCAAACATGTATTTGAATCGTAAAATATCAAAAGGGGCTGGGGTTTTGTTTTCAAAGCTTTTTAGTTAAATTATATATATTATATATATAATATTTATCTTTTTGTAATTTAAACATTTCAGAAACTTTTAAAAGGAAGAAGGAAGACATAGTTTATAACTATATAAAACCTATTTTGTAATTAATTCAAGAATTCATTTGAAACTAATTTTGGAACAATTAACCAGTTAGATTTAGGAGGTAGAATAAAATATGGAAAAAAGGGAGTGTAGAGGGTTCAAAGTTCAGTGTTTTTGACTAGGTACTGTAATCAAAAATCTTTTTGAAGCCTAAATAATATATTGCAGTTTGATTCCAATTATGGGAGGTTGCAACCAGTATTTTTCCTCTCATGTCTCCACATTGATTCATCTCTTTTCTTCTCTTGGACAATGTGAGATGCAACTGGTGCTTCAATTTAATTTTTAATGAATTTACTTAATTGTACTCATGATAATTAATCTTGAAGCCCTTAATGGGTGCTCCACATCTAGGAACTTCATTCACATTTTCTTAGTCTTACATTACTCTTTCTGCAATAGTCTAAATTCAAATTCTTAAGTGCCTAATTTGAACTATGTTCTATATTCTTATTCAACCCACTCATCTAGTCAATCATTCTACAACTCTCAGAGCCTCTAGTCATTCTTCTTTGGAAGGCTAGGGTTTCAAAACTAGAACTTTTGGTTACAAGCCTTCATGGTTTGTACTTCCAGTCATTAATTTTAATTATTTTATCCAATTTCAAAATGTCTCAAGCACTAGTTCCCCCACATGAATTGTTTCCTGAGGTATAACACCATCATACATGTACATTTACTCAGCTGTGAATGTAGAGAATTTAAAACTCTATGAGCCTTCCATGTTAGATCAGGAAGAGGAACAAGTCCTACCTTCTCTGGAGGATTTGGCACCAGATGCTGAGGAAAAGTTGACAAAAGATATATTTTTGTAGAAGAGGTGAGAACTACAAGACAAGTTCAACATGGCCTTTGGTAGATTGGGTGAAAAGGACAACTTCCAAACAAAGCTAAATGGTAGACCAGAGAGAAGGTGGAGGAAAAATTTCCTCACCTCATTTAGTAGAAGCGCTTTGGGACCAAAATCCTCCCAAAATGGAGAGGTGTGATATATATTGGATCATTATATTATTTTTCATCCATATCAATTCTTTTAGAGTGGAAAAGTGGATGAATCATCTCACGGGACTATTTTTACCGACGGGGCCCAGTTTGACAAACAAGGTATAAACCATCTAGGACCATTTTGAGGCATCAAATGACAATTTTTGGGGGTAAAAATTTTCCACTTTAGTGCTACACCTTTTTTCCCTTTTCTACATACAAATACGTTTCCAATGGTGCATGAATAACGTCAATCAGAGTCCATATGTGAAAGTTATGAAACTTAAAAGTTGACATTCCTGATTTCACCACCATAATTTGAGAAGATGACACATCAACCCCCATTATTCATGGAAAATGGGCTAGTCATGTGATTATGGTGTAAAAGACTCTATAAGAGTCTATGTTGTAGCTAGTTAAGAGTTGAGGTAGTCAAACCAAACCACTAGTAGGCTATCAAGTTGTGTTATAATCGAACCACTAGGAGGAAAATGGGTTCCATTATTTCGAGTGCACTTGTTTCGTAGCTGAGAAAAAATAGCCATGGGCGATTCTTCTTTGTACTCACAACCATATTTCCATTAAGATAAAGAGAGTGGATTAGCCTCATCTTCCAACTAGGTTTTTCTCCTGAAATGGTTTCCTAGATCATATCGTGTGTCAAATGTGTTTGTGAGATTTTATTTTTCCATTCTTTATTTTTTGCATAACTTTAAGTTGCATGCATGCACTATTAACAGTAAATCTACAAATCTATAAATCTAATAAAACTATAATAGTGTGCAATTTCACATTTTAAATATAATTTTATTAAATCTGTTATGACGAACTATCTAGTGGAATACCCATGACAGTTTACAAATCAACCAGCCTTTCTTATCATCATCATGTCACAAGAATAATTTCCCCCACATAATAGTTTCTTCTTTAAGTTTTGATTTTACAAATGATGGACTTGAAGAAGGTCTCTCGAGAGGATTAGATCTAAGGAAGTAAACCTAATTTAGGTCTTTTTTTACCTCTTCTCCATCTACCGACATTTATAGGGAGTGCTCTACTATACCACCTAGAGTTGAGTCTGCAATATTGTGCTATATGACCTTCATTGTGACATATGTGACATTCATCATCGAGCTTCAATACCTGCAAAAATGGTTGGGGCATTCTCTTAATCTAGCCCACATGTCTCCATCTAGGTACTTGCTCATATCCATTGTATCTAACCACATCATAGGTTATGTAATCCTACACTTTTGTCCAAACTTTGTGCATGAGAAACAATAAAAAAAAAACTTATTTTGATACATAGTCATAGAAGAAGATCTCGATCTTCTGAAGGTACTTCTTGGAGCATCCATGTGTTCTTGTTGTGCAACACTTGCATGAGACATACTCATTTTTTGATATTCTATACTTTCTTCATTGTTTCTTGTGTATGGTTTGTGATGAGCCATATTCATTGGTTTCCTTGCATTATTTCTAGTTGTGGATCCTTTTCCTTTATTCTGGTTCCTTGAATTTTTCTCCTTCTTGGAATTATCTTGAGTGTCATTGAAATGTACATGCTTGCCCTGGTACACTACTTGCTTTGCATCTTTGAAAGAGTTTATGTTGGATGTTATGGATGTCTGATCAAGCTTCTTGGGATTATAATTCATTTAAATTTTAATGATCTAGGACCATTGTTCTTGGAAGCCTCACAATCTTGTTAGCCAAGAAATTTCTTACGAAGAGAGGATCTTTGCATGTTGAGAATAGGATCTAGGGATTTAGTCCCTTTTTTGAACTTTGAGTTGAGTTTCTCCATTTATTCTTTCAAGAGGATCACTTCCTCTTCCAATATTTCACATATTTATTCTTTCTCATTTTTTTTTTTCAGACAAAAACTCAATTACCCTTTTTTCTTCTTCTAGTTCAAGTTTGAAAGAAAGAACAACGTCTCCATTTAAACTTTTGTCTTGAAGTTGTTGCATCAATTGACTTTATTTCTTTCTGAGGATATTTATTTCCTTCAATGCACTTTTGACTTCTTCCTCACAATCAACTTCTGCTTCAGGTTCTTTGGCCTTAGCTATGAATAGTATTTCACCCCTTTCTTCATTTGTCACATTTTCATTTCTTTCACCACCACTTTGTTCCTTTGATTTAAAAAATATATATTTTTCTTAGTAGCTTGCTTCTTATTTTTATTATTGGATTTGAATATTGACTCATCATCGCTACCATTCATCTTGGCATGAGGAAATTTAGATTCATAATGACCAATTCTTCCATATTCATATGAAAGGAAGCTTACCTTTGAACTTTTTAGTTCTTCTGTTGATATTTCGAACAAATTTGGCTTCTTCGTCATTAGAAGTAGATTCTGCTTGATTATCTTGCATTTTATCTTCTTTTGTTGCCTTGAATGCTTCTTCTTGACTCCCAATTTGTTTTCCTTGATTCTTAGATCATATGTAGAGAGGGTTACATGAAATTTATCCACGAAAATCGTGTCTACTTTTGATAGTTCCTCAAGGGTTGATACTTTGGGATTGTATCTTGATGGAGGTGATCTCAAAAAAATTCAAACAACAAAGTTATCCTTGACTTCTTCATCAAGATCAACAATAGCGTTGACTATATTGTCTACTCGAAATAAAATATGAAGTGATGTCCTCATCTTCTTCCATCTTTAACTTTCAAATTGGCCCCTAAGATATTGCAAGCAAACTTCTTTAACTTTCGCATCCCCTCCATAATAAGTTTGTAGCTTATTCCATAAGTCATGAACTTACTTGCACTACATTACTTTGAGGAATTATGACTCTTCCAAGACACTTAAAATAAAATGCTTATCTTGTGCATTATATGTGTAAACTTCCTTCCCTATTGCATCTATTGGAATAACATTAGGGACTTTATATTTAGTATTCACAATTGCCCAATTTTTTTTCTTCCAAAGAGATGAGATAGGTTTCCATCATTATCTTCTAAAATGCATAGTTGGATCCATCAAACATAGGGGTCTTACCCATTTCTCTGGTCATGGCCATCTGCCTTAAACTTAAATCTTCCATTAGTTAATTATTCTAAAGGTAACCTTCTCTAATACCACTTGTTGGCCCAAAGGCCACACTGAGAGGGGGTGAGTCAATGTGAGGTCAATTTTTTAATGATTTCACTACTTTTCATAATCATACAACCATATAGAGATGTGCCATAAGAATTATATCATTAGATAAAACAATGCATCATCAAATCACTAACATATCAACAAGCCATCAACAAATCAAGAAGTCGTCACATCACAAAGAGAAACAAGTTTTTAGGTGGGAACCCATACGAGAGAAAAACAACAATTTTCCTCTTCTTTATCTTCAATTATTTACATACATTTGAAGGCTACAACATGTTGGAGGCAACTACCCCTAAGACATGTAAGTTTCCACTTGCGGTAGACTACAACATGATTGACACATGACCTCAAAAGAAGCAAGTAGCTACTCATTATAGGCTACAACCTAATTGAGGATCTAACCCACTTGAGGATCCAACCTCAATGAAGGAATCCACCTCCTTCTTCAACTTCCTTTTGGACCTCTATACATCTCATTTCCAAATTGGATCCAATTTCATCATATATCACTTAATTTATTATCAAAAGGATTGTCACAAACTGTAATCACAGCCTCCAACCTCTGTCCCTGCAAAACCGTTACATTGTTAGACATAACCTACTATCACTGCACTTCCACACAACCTGCAACCATTATACTACAAAAAAATCATATCAATCATTGTTAGTGGCTTTCATACCATTTCCCATACTTTGTTTCAACCAGTTCATCAATATGGTCATTCAAACCCCTTCTCAAAACCTATTTGCATCATATATCCAAAACAACTACAACATTCTCATAGAACCTCAAAGTGTACACATGGCATTCTTACCATCAAATAAAATTCAAAAGAGCATCATACCCCTCTGGTCACATTCATCTTTAAACCCTGATCATTCAACTTCTTCTGGAAATCAATTTGGACAAATAATGCCCCCAAAAACCTAAAGTAACCATATAAAACATTATATTAAATTAACCAGCCTACATAATCACACTTTCAAAGAACACTTCTACAAAATTGCCAAACCTCGGCACTGGTGCTACAATTTTTTTACCACCTCTTGATTTATTCGTTCAACAAAATGCCATCCCTGAATTAAAAAAGGAAAGAAAAAGTAAACCTATCACCTCGCAAGTGTTGAACCTGTGATCTAATGTATACAATATGCGCACCATATGAACTCATCTTCCAAGTGTCACTTGTGATACCATGTAGCACCAATCCTTTCATGGTAATAACATCATTTGTGATACCATGTAGCACCAATCCAACTTTCATGGTAATAACACTACCTCCAAGTGATCCATGGCCATGATATAACATGTCGATCGATGTGGCTTTCTTATATGATTGATCCTCTAGGTTTGGCACAAATTATGTGGTTATTAGGACCTCTGAACTTGGCACAATTCATGTGGAAACTTGTTCATATGAGAAAAAATTTGATGCAAACAACGTGTTTATAGACGTTGTTATGTGGTCACAAACCTTTGGAATCGACATAAATGATGTGGCTATCTAAACCCAAAAATGATGTGGCTATAAACCTCCAGCTTCAACATAACTGATGTGGCAATATACCTTTGAACTCAAAATTACCCATATGAATGAAACAATGCCATCATGGTTATTAGATATTTGGGATCAATGCAAATGACGTGGAAATATGAACATACCTTTAGGTGTTTAACTTCATAGAACCAAAAAAAATACTTTTGACACTCCTCAAAATCTTCTAGAGGTTGGTCTCTATATTAAATCATTTGAATTGCATGTCTATTTTGGAACAAATGGGGCGCCCATATATATAGATAGTGAGTGGCACCAAAAATGGTCTAGTTGACCATGGGCTACATCAATTTGGGGCTTACAATTCAGAATTTATCAATTATATGATATATGAGGCCGACCATGTGCCCCTTCTCGAACTTTCCATATGACCAATATTTTGGATCGACCCTTAGCACCTTTGATTTGGCCCCATATGACCATGTGACCACCCCAAATTTCCTAAGAGTCATTGGTCCTCTGCATGATGATGTTAGCATGAAGTGATCATGCCACATGGTAGCCCATGAGGGGTGCCATGTGTCACCTATTTTTGGGCTTTTGACCAATCCAAAATTGTTATTTGTCCTTGCCACATAGCAACCCCTAGTGGTGCCACACCAGCTTGCTAACAACAGGTTGTTGATGTGTCGTGTTGATTGTGCAACTATGCCACATTTCATTCATCAATATGTCCATGTGATTGTTAATCAAAATAGTGCCACGCATCATCATCTGATTGGTTTGACAAGGGTGATTAAGCTTCACACATATTCACCATCATCTATCCATTGGACTGTTGGAAGTGCCATTGACTGGCCCAAGAGACGCACACTAGTTAATGAAATTAAATGGTGACCAAATTTACGTGTCCAAGGCCATTGATCATTTTTTTCAATGGTGGATCTACTCTAAACATGAACACTAGTTAATAGATTCAATATTTGGGTTTTTCCCCTAAAGTTTATTCCATCAATTAATGTTTAAACTTCAACTAGACATAACTTCTCATCTAGGAGTAGTTTTCCTAAGCAGGATATACCTTTGCAAAGGTATTGATGAGACCTACACGATCATGTTATTTGTATGGTTAGGACATCATAACTTCATCAAAAACTCAAATAACTGCAAGCACCTTTTGTTGCTCTTGTTGGGAACTTGTACAAGATCCAACTGTCATATTGATTTCATAGAGAGTCTTGCTACTTCTTTTATCATCATAGATGGTACTGTTTTTGCTGCATACATCTCCTTTGACATAAATAAAATCTTGTTGTCATCAATGACAACAGTATGTGCAACACATTCAAAAATCCTAAATTCCACAAAGTATATATCCAAAATTGTAGTGAACCAAAATATGAAATTTTCACCAAATGTACCTTGATATGTTTTCTCAACGTTCAAAACATTTGACACTCTAAATATTCACAAAAAGGAAATTATAAAATAAGTTCCAAGTTCACTCATTTAAAACTTATTTCATGGCCATTCATAAACCTTAACTTCCATAGGGTATATACTAAAACGTACAATGAACCAAAATCTAAAAAAATTTCTAGACATACCTGAGATGTATTCTCAATATACTCAAAATTCCAAGGATTGAAGCATTCTATAAATAAACCTATATTTACAAAAAAAAAAAAAAATCCAATATGACTTGTTTGAAACAAATTGTATGACCAATCACAAACCCTAACTTCCGTAGAATATATCACTTAAAGTGTAGCGAACTAAAATATGAAATTTGAATCGTAATTTCTCAATCATATCCATTACGTACACTCAAAATTTCATTGTTTGAAGAATTTGTGAAAACAATTATAGTGAAAATTCCAAGTGCCCTTTTTGAAGCAGCGAAACCCTTGGTTCATACACTCTAACACCAAATTTTATAAATCATGTGTCTAAAAAATGGTAAGAAACCAATAACTATGATTCAATTTGAGGGGAGAACATCCTTTTACAATAAATACAGTTGCATAATACAATATTTGATGATCCTAACACTAGGTCTCCTTAACATATAAATAGGAGAAAAGGGTACAATTATAATGAAATGGTAGCATGAAAGGTTTTAGCCAACATAAAAATATAATGATAAAAATGTAAGAACACAATATCTTAATGGGTTTTAGGATTAACATGGGGCTTATGATAGGACTTAACATGCCTAGTACAATTTTAACACTTCGAGAAACTCTAATTTATGCATATCAATGTCAGAATTTCATTGTCCTATGAATTTCTTATTTTTTACAGTGAACTTTACTATTTTTAGTTTTTCGAACACTTATCAAATTATGCATTGTGTAGTGTTTTTTATTCTTCCTCAAAAATAAGAGGGCCTGAGTAGTAGTTTCCTCGTAAGAATTTGGTTTTCCAGTATTTTTTTCTTAGTCCACATAGACTTCAACAATAGCATTAATTTTCATATTTTGAGAATCAAGTGGTTCCTCTTAAATTTCTTTAACAACTTTTCATTTTTCTTTTCTTATATGTAAAATTTCGTGGATATTCTACTAGACAGTTTGTCACAACAAATATGATAAAATATATTAAAGAAACAATAATGTACACTATGGGGGCTTATTTTTCCTTAGATTTATGGATTTGTTAATTATTGTTTATTTCATATGCATGAAAATTATAA
Organism: Pinus tabuliformis; assembly: GCA_031772625.1. Taxonomy (NCBI): domain Eukaryota; kingdom Viridiplantae; phylum Streptophyta; class Pinopsida; order Pinales; family Pinaceae; genus Pinus; species Pinus tabuliformis. Next base: position 663,998,390 of record CM062820.1, on the reverse strand, counting down.
TAATGTATAAAATGTGAAAAAAAATCAAAAACCACAAATTAACACAAGATATAACCTGGGAAACCCTTTCAAGAGAAAACCTAGCTGGAAAGTGAGGTTGATCTACTCTCTTTTTTTGAATGGAAAATGGATGCAAGTACAAAGAAGTGAGGCGTATGGCTTGTGGGTTTCTATAGTGCACAAATTCACTATATTTTCTCTCTCCCTATCCACTCTCAACTACTATTTTCATCTATGGAACAAAATTCACTCAAATAGAATGGAGCCCCGTTTTCACCTACTGCCTCAATTATAACACAACTCGATAGCTTACTAGAAATTAAGTTTTACTCCTTCAACTATTGATTAGAATTACAATATGGAATATTGTATATTCGTCTTCATCATGATCACATGGATAATCCCTTTTCCATGATTAATGGGGGCTGAAATAGCATCCTCCCGAATCATGGTGGTCAAAACAAGAAGGTCAACTTCCGAGTGGCATAACTTTTCATATAGACTTTGATTGAGGTGATTCGTGCATTGTTGTAATTCTATGTGTAAAATAGCACAAAAAGGTGTTGTATTTATGTGACAAATTCTTAGCCCCCAAAAATTCCTTTTGATGCCTCAAACTACTTCGAGAAGGTTTCAAACCCCAATTTGCCAAAATGGGTCCCATTGGTAAAAATGGTCCTGTGAGTTGATTCCTCCACTCTTTCCACTTTGGAAGCATCAATATGGATGAAAAAAAAATATCATGATCCAATTCATATAATTTTCTCTTTCTTTTTGAAATAGTAGAAATAGCATGAAACTTTTGAATCAAATTTCTTAGAAGGCCTTCTTTACCTCACCACTAGTGTATTCTATATTACCTATTTTTTTCTTGAAACATATTTTCTTTCTCTTGAATTCTAGAGCTTAAAGAGCCCTTATGAGAACGAATATGGGAAATATGGTCGATGCTAGTTGTAGGTTGTACATGTTTCCTTTGTATTTCATTTTTACTAATTAATGTATCGTCATGGAAAAGGTTGTCCTATACTTCTTCTAAATTCTGATTACCTTCAACCCCTTCTTCCATGTGCTTGCTAGAACTCAAAGCACAACCAATATATGTGTAGAAAATATTCCATGTGGGCAAAGCCTTTGATAAAATTTATTTATCTAGTTTAAAGGTATCAAAATGTGAAGTAATTTTGTTCGAAAGGACAATATATTTCACTCTGAAATATCACATTTTAAAAGGATTCAAGATGAACAACTTTTGACTTCTTTAATTAAAAAAATGTGCCCAATATTTGTATTGTTGGCATACTTCAACAACATATAATTTATCATAAACATAATATGCAAGGAGCATAGGTAATCCTTAAAAACCTTATAGTCTAATATAAGAAAACTTTTCTTGGAATTAAAAAATGCCCTTTCGTGGGAGAAACGTTTGAACCTCATTAGAGAGCCTTCTAGTATTTTGACCAAAAACCATTTTCTTGAACTCTATAACAAAATAATTTTGGACCTGACAGAAATTAAAGGGAACCTTGTTCTTCCATAACATAGGATACCATAATTGAATAGGGTAATCTTCTATATTTACATTTTGAGCATCATATACATCATTACACATGTTTACATAAACTAGGGCATAAATAAAATAGGTGTACATGAAGAATCTCTTTGAACTCTTGAAATTACCTAATTGATATGAATCATTGGAAATAATACTAACTTAGTCAAACAATATTCCTTCTTTTACTAATTGAAGGAGGATATAAATAACATATATAGGTAATTGTTTAATATATTCTTGACTAGAAATTATTGCTATTAACCATGTACTCTTTATAAGGTTTAGCCACTACATTTAACTAAATTTGAGCATCATCTATCTAGGTAGGAGATGGGTTCTTTATAAAAAATTCTTAAAATTTTAGCACATCCTCCTTGAGCTTTCATGAATTCATTTTCCTCAAAAACTTTGAAGTTGGAAACTTTATGCATACAACTTGCTTTCACCCTCCTAGTCACAAAAGCTTTGTTGGTGCCTCATTTAACTTCTAGTAATTTTGAATACCACTTGTATGCAATAGACCAATCATAGTCATGTCTCTTTATCATGAGTGTATTAATAGTATCTTTGTAATAAGGATATTTCCTTCTACCCACCATCTTTTCCTTCAGTAGCCTCGAGGTACTTGGAATAATAAACCCTTAATGTTTGCTTAATGGGGAAGATTACACTGAGTATCAATAACTTCATCAATTACTTGCCATAGTATTACATGATGGATATTTAATGATGACAATATCCCTGAGGTAATAACCATGTGATCACCTTATTGAAAACCATATCGAATTGAATCATAAATCAACTGAAATGAAGTTCTGGCAGTAAATCTTTAATTCACCTCAGAAATGATGCTTTATTAGAATTCGATCTATCGGGAGTCCAATAAAGTGATATGATGATGTATTTCTTGTATTTGTATGGTTCTTTGGGAATTATATTCCACATGTTACCCCTTTCTCTTGTTCCATTTTCTTCTTTATTTATGATAATATGGGAGATTCTCAAGTACACAATTTAGCTCTTTATTCCTATTTCTTCTTAGCATCACCTTCCTTGAATTAAGTAATTTCAACATCCTCCTCAAGAGTAGGTTGTGGAAATTTAGGCCATTATGCAATTGCATTCTAAATGTATTTCTCTATAATACAAAATGAAAAATTATCCATAGATGCCTATGGATCTGTACATGATTTCAAGAAAAAATTATCCATATGAACTTCAAATACAATGGATTCTTCATATTTATCCACAATATTTTATGGAATTCGATGATATCTTGTATCATTTAAGTGTACCATTGTTGAAAAACTAGTGCTCTACATATTTTCCAACATAGGTGAGAAAAATATATAGGTTATAGCTATGTTAGAAGATATATAGTATCCCAATGAGTTAGTAAAGTTAGGAAAAAAAACATATTGCAACCCAAAGACAAAAAAAAAAAAGAAAAAAAATATAGACATAGTCATAAACTAAGATACAAAGAGATAAATATAAAATGGGATGGAAAAAGATTTATATACCAATGAAAATGCCTTCAATAACATCTAGGGAGTGTGGATTGAAGCTTACAAGATCCACCACGCTCCTTCGAAGGTTCATTTAATCCAAATTCATAGTCACTCTCTTATAACATGTGCAAAACATCAAGATACAAAGCTCAAGGAATTAGGTTGTAATAGTTGGGCAACTAAAACAGTCAAAAGGAATATGGCCTCAATGAATATGCCACTAGTATAACAATACTTCTTAAACTTCTCATCCCTATTATGACCATAAATTTATAGTCATCTACCCTTCTTGCACGAATTGGTACCACTTGAACTCCTAAAATTTGAATAGGATTTCCACTTGATTGTGATGGGATGTCCACCCACCAAACATTTCATTCATTGTTGTGGAAAAGGCTCGAGGCCCATTCACCTTAATTGCACCACTAACACAATTGTTTCATGCTTGACTAGTTTGCATGAATTTTGAAGTAAAAGCTACACATTTTATGTTAACATCAAAAGGGAAAGAAATGGAAGTACATAAAATCCACTATTATATGGTTATTTTACCCAATTTTTGGAGTGGAGTTTAAATGGACATAGGATGACCTTGTTCTACCATATTTATATGTATTGATAATAGTTTTCATTGATTTCTTGAATATCATTATGGGAAAAATTTAGGTGATAGCAATTTCCCCCTAATGTATGAGGTTAGGAGTTGTTATATAGTCAAAATGCATTATCATTTACCATCCCATTTTCTTAAAATTTGTAAAATCTTGTGGGGGAGAAAGAGAGACAAATAGAGAGAGATGCGATTAAGAAAAAAGGATGTACCATGGAGAAGTGATGAAGATCCATTTGAAAACAAAACAAATATTCATGAGAATATTATTTCTTTATAAAAATGGGGTGGGAATTTCCCACACTCACGAAATTTATCAAAATATTACAAAATTGGCAAATATGCTTGAGGTGTATGTATGAACATGATGAACATTTTGGAGAATAGTACATGATGTTGTAGATATAAAATAAATGATACACAAAATATGAATTACCCTCACAAGTGTTGGTAAATGTAAGTTTGGAACCTTTATAGTAAGCAATGCACACATAAATTCTTATTAAATGCTTGACACTTTCCAAATCCCCCTTCGCTCCATCTCATCCATCATAAAATACCCCTTTTCATGTTTGGCTTAATAAATATCATCAAAAAGGTATAAAATAAGAAAAACCTAAATCATTAAAGCCAAAAGGGATAAGAGACTAAGAGCTAGTAAAGTTAAAAGCTAATAAAATGTAAAGCTTAAGTGAATTCCACGTCAACTCCAATCACCATTTGTGAATATCTAAAGAAAAATGACTTCTTATATGAAATGAACACTTAAATAAAAATGCAAAAGGGGGTAGTAATAATAGTGCCGAGGAAAAGCAACTCAATGCTAATGTCCCTCTTTAAAAGGCATATCTACATAAAATATCTAACTCTTAAAAGCTAGATGATAAAAAATACAAGACATCGCTTTATGAATTTGAGAGTCATCACATGAATCTTTTACCCTTCCCAATTCATAATTTTCCATCATATCACCTATATTTTACTTAGGGAGTTGGTGAATACACTTTGTCCTAGAATCTAACCAAATAATATTTTAGGGTCTAAATTTTTCCAATGGGCTAATTTTACATGCTTCTTCCTAAAAACAAATTGTTAATTTGCATTTTTTCTAAGAACGATTTTCCCAAATTCTATAGGTTAAAACCATTTTACCTTAAAAATAATAAACATTTTATAGAAACTATATAAAACCCATAAAAATTTGAATATTTTTATAAAATTACCACCAAACATTTTACAATTTGCATATTAAGGACTGTTTCTCCAAGAATTATACACTTTAAAATAAATTTCCATTTGTAAACTTTTCCTTGAACTTAACACATGTATAAAGGTTAATTGTTTTTCCCCATGGCAACACTCGGGAAAATTTAAAAGCTAACATTTATTATGTTTTGTTAGAAGAAATCACTAAGGGTATATCAAGAAGTTGTACCTACCACTAAAAGTGGGTGCCTTGCATTGGGATCCATGTACTTGTTTCAGATATGTATCACCACATCGAGATCCATGACAATCCATCATGTGATGACAAGTATGCCACATCATCATAGTTGACATAAAGACCACTTGAATATGCCCCCTTACCAAGTTGGATTCCTTGTTCTCACACATGCATGAGTATTCCCTCCTTGGACTACTCATGGAAGTTTGTTGAGTCATTTGAGAACTCTTAGGTAGTGGTTACATAAGGTCATAAGTTTTTATAGCAATTAAAAATGACATGGTGGTTTACCAACCTAATTTGTTTGAGTGACTCACTTGAGGAACCACACATGTCATCTCACTTTGGATTCCATAATGAATATCCCACATGTGTGGGGTGACATCGTGGAGGTCTTTATTTCTTATTTTTTCCATTTCCTCATTTTTGGGAGTTTGTTTGAGGGGCACCATAGGCCCTCAACACTTGGTTAACCTCTTCTTCACCTATTCTGATGGATATTTACCATATTTGATGGAGGCAAACTTGATTTATATGTTTTAGACTCACATGTGCGAGTGTTGGTTAAACTTTGACCACATTTGAAGGAATACTTGTGTATTAGAAGTTTGTGAGGGTCATTTGATCACATTTGATGTATTTCTCCCATGGTTTGAATAGGGCCAATGGTTTATTTTTTCCCATAGTTATATCCAAACACATCGTATTGCACCTTTTATTAAGGAGGTTCCCTATCTATAATAGGAGACACCTTTCTCATTTTCATTTGTTGAATATTATGAGAAAACTTGCTTAAAGAGTTCTAGTGCAATCTATCTTTTCCTAAGTGATGGTTTAGATATTCTTCAATGGTTACATTAGAAAAATTCTTTAGGCTTGCTTGATGAGAGAGCTACTAAAAGGCTAAAGAACTACATCTTGCTTCACATGGAAGGGTAACCAAGGTATAGTCTTCTTGATGCCCCCCTTTGACCATTAAAGATTTGTTCTATTGCATTGAGGTAGGATGTCCTAGGAACCTTCACTCTTACCTTGTACAAATTTTGAGATCACCATGATAGTACTTGAAGATGATTCCTAGAGGATGACTCCTCCCTTCCATCCTTGAGGAAAACCTACCGGTCCTCACCAGTGCTTGAGAACTAATCATCCTAAGTCCCCTCAACATTGTCTCATCCTAAACCCTAAGCCTTATTTGGACCTTGTGTTGGTGTTCAGATATGAATTATATAATTCAACCTTCCCCACATTAATTGTCAACCTGAGTCTCGTCTGATTATTTAAAGGCTACCATGAAAATTCTATGCAGGCCACAATTTCCCTACCTAACATTGAGCATTCAATAAACAATATAACAATGTGTAACAACAAGCAATAACAGTAACAACAATCAAAGTAACAACAAATTCACAACAACACAAACTTAATGAACCATTACAACGATAAAGAAATAATCATAACATAAAATAAATCTACACACACCACTAATCCAACAACACCTGATCAGGAGAGTGGGCCCAACTCTCCAATCAGGGTTGTGGCAAAAATTGAAGGCTAGTTAATACTCAGAAGATCAGGATTGCATTAATCAAAAAGGAAAATACAGAAGTATGTTGTTAAATTCTCAGAACTATAGTGTCTCTCTCTTTAGATGTCTCTTTTCTACCTATGTAACCTTACTTATACATTTCAATATTACAAGAATGGTATCAATGATTTCTAGAGATTACGCAGTTTTCTACCTACAAATACACAATGATCATTTGAGACAGAAAAAGAATACGAAGATAGAAAATGCATTGGTCCAATAAACTCTCATCGGTTGAACATCGTTATAGCCAGCATCCTGAGATTAGCATTGCCAACTCATCGATAACCATATGCTAAATTGTAGCTTGTTGATCATCATCCTTTCGAATCTACAAAGAACCCTAGGTTAGAAAATCGCATAAGAAACATTCCCCTAGGACTACGCTTCATCGATTAATATTTCACAAAGACATGACAAATAGATATACCTTCATTTCTCAAGATACAAATTAACCATGCAAAAAACATGAAATAGTTGAAGGAAAGGGATAAAAAGGCAGGTAAAAAGTAGGCAAATTTAGCAACCAACATCTCCCCCCAACTGGCTTTCCTGCATGCCCTCATGCAACTCAATTTTTGTGCAGGTATGGGTCGAAACCACTATGGTTGGCATGCATTTTTGAAAGGTCATATCTCGTGGTCATATCTATCCCAAGGAGTTTGAAACCATCGATACAAATGATGTCCTATGATGTCACATAGGCTAGTGTGTACTACTCAAAAGGCAACCAAATAATGGGAAACTGAAATCTCAAACCTATCCACTGGGTCCCACAGTGTCAGATGCACATGATATATCGTGGGATTCGCTCCAAAGCCCGAGCAAAATTAGGGGCCCCAAAAGGTTCATGCACCCGCACTGTTGATGATGACAACATCCATCATTTCTGATAGGCGTCCTGGGCTTCCTCCTGACAAGTAAGGATCTGCCTCATACACATGTCAACACACCATTTCTGTGTTGTCAACATCTAGTCCTTTCATCCTTCCAGCTACAGAAATGTTTGATGTATGTTATAAATATCCACTGATTGACAATGTTCCATTCTGATCACAAGTGGTTGATTTTCTTGATTCTCTTCAAACATGTCGAAGGCTTTCTTCCATTTAACCTGATTAATCATGAAGGAAGTAAATGCTCTCAGCTGAATGTCTCCCACATACGGTATTGGATTGAATGATTGATCATTCTCCAGGATGTAATTATGCATATAAAGTTCGCACATCAAGTGTTGGTTTAGTAGATTGTGAGCTCTCAGGATCTGTAGGAACTGCATAAGGTCTTCTACATCATGGCTAATTTCTTAGTGGATACTTTCTAGACATAGAAACAAATATTTCTCATGAAGAAACAAAGCATAGTAGTTAGTAGGAGGTTGGCACGCCATTTTCTGCTACTTTAGGGTGAACATTTCATCCTTGTCATCTTTTATTAACTGGACTTGCCCTTGTAATTCTTCAATATTTTTCTATTGCTTTTCTTGTTTCTGCTTAGCTTTTTCTGTCTAGGTGAAATGATCAGCCACCACTTTTCTTGCTTGCTCCCAAATTCCTTTCACTTATTTATGGTGATCTTCCACAAAGATAAATCCCTACTGCAGACGAGAAGCAGTGGTTTTCCATTTCTGAATTTCTGTTGTCCACATAAACTCCCAAGACGCAATCAAATGTAGAAATGATTCAGGCTGTGTAGCTTCTGAGGTCCTCAACCTATCTTCAGTCTGTATAGTTTTCAAAGTTGTTTCAGCTCTGGGAGTCACGGTAGCTTGACTGGCGTTCCTTTTTCCTTCTCACCTGTCTCTGCAAGTGTAATACTTATCTCCTCAACTTAGTAATTTCCATTTTTAATTACATGTTCTCCCTAAATAGTGACCAATACTCGTCCTATATGGGAGCCTTCATGTTTTCCATTGTTCAACGAATTCATGTTTAATAACGACCTCCTCCATTGGTCTTAGGATTAGTGTTGGGTTTGGTGGATTGACATCAGGGAACTCATCAGTCGGTTCATGTTTTACTCTTATTTCTTCCACTTGTTCAACAAATCGAGGTGTGGATTCAGTGCCTTCTTGTACAGGTCCCAGTATCTCCATATTTCCTCCAAATAGCTCAGAAGCCACTCCAGGTTCCTGAAGAGTAATATCATCAACATTTTCTTCCTGTGGTCGTTCTGTTGCCCTGTTTTCTCCTTCCACTTGCTCAAGAATTGATTATGGCCCTTGCAGGTCAGTACCAACAACCATGTCTCTTTCCAACTGCTTAGGGGTTGACACTAGTTCTTTTGGAGCAGTGTCAACAATACTCCTTTCTTCAATTCTCTCACCAGTAGACATTGGTTCTTATGTAATAGTTTCGACAATAATTTCTTCAATTTTCTCACCAATTGACATTGTGTAACAGTGTCAACAATAATTTCTTCTATTTTCTCACCAGTCGACATTGGTTCTTGTGTAGCAGTGTTAAGGGTAGATTCCTCTCCCATTGGCTCAGCAGTTGACACTGGTTCTTGTGGAGAAGTGTCAACAATGGTGCTTTCTCCTGTAATTACTCCTACAAACTTTAATACTAGAGGAGAGATTCTTTCTCTTACTATGCAGGTAGGAGAGTGGAATTTCCTTGCCCCTTTTGGCAGGGAAGTGGGGAGTAGAGAATGAGGAGTAACCTCCTCAATTTCCATTCTTCCAACACCTTCTGCCTTAGTTTCTCCAATTCTGTCTCTATCCCCCGTGGAAGCTGGTCATTCTATCATTTCTTCCTCCCTTCCTTCCTTTACTTTCTCCTTATATTTCAAATTCAATCTATAAGGTCTTTTCTTGGCTCGCTTCGCACCAGGCTTATGTGGGATCTTCATAACTCCTAAATCTCCTACTATACCCTTAATTTTCGAAAACTTAGTGGGAAACAACTCCTAATATTCATGAAGCAATTTTGTAACCTTGATGACTGTTTCTTCATCCCAATAATCTCCTATAGTTGCAAACTTTGGCTTCTCTTCTCATCTTATATTCACCTTATTTTTCTTTACTAGCTTTGTTATATCTAGTATCTCTGGCTTAGGTCCATTTACTTCACGGTGTCCTTCTAATTCTGTTATGTCAATGTTGTGAGGATATTCTTCTTCTTCTGCAATAAGGTTGTAGCATTCTAGTGCATGTTCTATCTGCGCGACCTAATTAGGTTGTTGCCAAGTCCTTGGAATTGTATTTTCAAAGAACATACTTTTAACTGTCTGAAGGGTTGAATCCATATATGAACAATCATCTTCAAAGCTAAATGTCAATATAAACTTGCTTCTTCTGTCACTTGTTCCCCCACTTACCCTAATTGTTCGGCAGTTGACGTTGGTTCTTGTGGAGAAGCATCAACAGTAGGTCCTTCCTCTGCCAATGATTCTTCCTCAACCCTTGATGGTATCATAGTCACAAGCTCTTCTTCTGCTAGTTCAATAAATTGTGGCCAAGTTACAGGGGTCTATAACAGGTCATGCACCACCAACAACCTGAAAAGCCCATGGTTTGTGAGGAATGCCAATGCTTGGCATGACCAACATGAATACCATGCCATTAATTGAAGATTTTTCCAAAGGGAAAATGGATTATCTAGACAATGCGATTAACGAAACCCAAGACATTTTAGAAGCTTAAAATGATACTTAAACAAAGTATAAATCTTACCTTCATAGGTAATGTATCGCATGACGAAGTATACAACCTCAGTCCATGGATGCGACAATTATTTTTGGTCATATCCTCTCCCCTTCTGATCCATGGTTTGTCTTTCCTGCAAGAAAAATTCTGGAAATTCTGGAAATTCTGGCAAGGGTGTTTTTTGGGAAAACCATTTCTGCCCTCCTTGCGACAATCCACTAACAGTTGAGATAATATCTTCTATTACAGGAATGTCCAGTCCATGGACTTTGGAATAATTCCCTTCCAAATTCAATGCAAACTCAACTGTTATGCCTTCATCAAACCCCTACAACCTCTCAAAGTAGATGTGCCATCTGGCATCCTGAAAAATTTGCCATACATCTGGGTGATGCTGAACCTACACTGTATCTTCCGGCTCATGTCTAACAACTTGACCACCCATTCTTCCAGTTTCTCTGTAGAAACACTCAAAGTAGAAGCAAACCATTGAGGGGGTTGTTAGCTAGTAAAGTTTGTAGTGACAGGGATTGCGATAACAAGGAATGCGGTAATAGGGGAATCTGGACAAGGATTATGGAAAACCAATGGTAAATTCATGATAATTATAGTAATTAATCCGACGCATTGGAAAAGACTGCAAATTAATGTCGTCGTACATGATTCAAGTTTCAATGTGCGTGGATAAGTGTGCAGGGTATGGTGGGGATTATGGATTGATACAGATTACAGTGGTAATAATCGTGGGATGTACGAGTTGACATGAGGTTTAATAACAATGATGACATGACATCATTGCTATTAAATATGATACCTTTTCTATTAAATGTGATACCTCCCCCCAACTAAGGTATGACCATCCTCGGTCATGGTTGGTCATGTCATAAGTGAAATACCAATCAAATCCACAGAGTCGGTCGAGGATGTGCCTAGCAACTTACCTTGGCGGAGTATCGACATGGGTGGAGTAACAACATTGGCGGAGTAATAACACCGACAGAGTAACAACATCATTTGAGTAACAACACCGACAGAGTAACAACATCGATGAAGTAACAACACCGACAGAGTAACAACATCGACAAAGTAACAACACTGGCAGAGTAACAACATCGACAGAATAACAACACTGGAGGAGTAACAACACCAATGGAGTAATGACATTGGTGGCGTAACAACAGCAGTGAAGTAATAACATCGACGAAGTGACAACACCAGTGAATTAACAACATCGACGAAGTATCAACACCAATGGAGTAACAATGCTTGCAAGAAAAGGAGTATTGATAGAGTAGAAACAACATTTTATTATGATTATTATTATTATTATTATTATATATTATGTATTTTTTTTTTTTAAATAAGAGGTGCAGAGGAAGAGTTCTCTGCACAAACAATTTCAAAACCAGAGTTATCATAGAAATGCTTAATAAAGGAGTCCCTAGAAGCTGGATGGTGATACAATCTGAGGTGATGTCCATTTACAAACAAAGGAGTATGTGCCTCATCGATTGTTACAAGTTTAACAGTCCCATTATCAAACACTGTGTCAACTTCATATGGTCCCATCCATCTAGAGTAGAGATTTCCCTTAAATTCCTTGAACCGAGAGTCATAGAGTAATGCCCAATCTCCTTTCTTAAACACACTTTTCTTGATGAATATTGTGTGCCACTTGGTTCATTGCTACTGCATTGCAACACTATTTTGTACAACTATCAAACGAATTTTATCTAAATCATTTCGTGTTGAAGAAAATGTAACTAGGTTCAGTCTTCATAAATGTACTTTTGATATTTGTTTTTATTCAAGAAAAGAAATATTATTTTTATAATATATGTCAATGAGTTTCTTTCTCATTGAAGTAGGTCTAGCACATGTCAAAGTGTTATAGGTGAGTCAAATAGTCAAAATAAAATGTTGAAGACCTTAAGGGCATGTTACCCCATGTATGTTTATGTATTAGAGTCAATAATAGAATACCTCCAATCAAAGTCAAAGTCTCCTCCTTGCAATTACATTCTTCAATAAACAAAATGATGATTAAATATGTCAAGTCGGCCTACTATCCTCTAGTCAGCCTCAAGTTAGCTTAAAGGAGGGGAAATCCTCTATATATGGAGGTTGTCCACTCCTCTAAATAGAACGCAATCATATCTCTGAAATTAGAGAAGAAAAGGAGGAAGAAAATGGTGAAATAAGGACAAGAAAATATCTCCAAGTGCAATGAAGAAGAAGGGTTACAACTGAGCTTAAAGAAGATTGTTTCTAGGGAAAACCATAGCCACACGTGTGAGAAAGGGAGGACTATCTCTATGGTTATGATAGCAGCAACTCACAACTGATATACCTCACCATTTGGGTCTAGTAAACTAGGCCTATAAGGCTTCCCAATCTAGCGAATAAGAATGGAACTCAAGTGAAGGAGAAAAGAATCTACAACATCAAGCAAACCACCACACGTGCGAGAAAGTAGGGCTGCATGACAATCATACTAATTCTGTACCTACATCTTAAGGAAGAAGCTCATTTGGTTAAGAGAAGGAATGCATCATCATATGTGAAAGAGTTCACTAAGGATCAAGGAAAAATATATCTTCTAGAACTAAGCATAACAAGGTTTATCACCAATTTCTGAAAGAAGTAGGAGGACGAAGTGACGGGAAACAAAGTGCAAGAAGAAGGAAGGAATTGACTTGTGCTTGGAGGATATTATTGTCAAGGGTATAGGGTTTGGTAGTGATAAATAAGAAGCTTCAATAAGATAAACTTACTAAAGGGTTATCCTCTCAGGAGAAGAGAGGTTTTGGCCCTGGCCGAGAGCCAACATCTTGTGTTCTTGTTCTTGTGTTTTTGGTAGCAGTTTGATGAAGTACACACACATGCATTAATAAGAAGAAGAATATTAATCTAACAATAAATTCTAAAAAGGCTCCACAAATTGTTATCAAGGCAAGAAGAATCACTCTACACCTAATTTCCCTCGATTCTTCAACATGGTATCAGAGTTAAGGTGACACATCAAGGAAAGGGCAACTCAAGAACAATCATTAAGGAAAGGCATCTACAAGGTTGACGCATCAAGCCAAATATACTCAAAGGAAATAAGGCCTACCATCTATCATTCATCAAGTAAGACTACATAGCAAGAAAAAGAGCCTTACACAAAGGCACCTACAAATAAGAGCAGAGCAAAGAGGGACCTACATCATCTACAAGTTACCAAGAAAATCTCTTCATCAAGCAAGTCCACTTAGAGAAGGCAACTTGAAGAACATCAAGATCCTAGGAAGGCAAGACATCAAGTCTTCAAGGAGAAACCAAATCCACTACATCTAAAAAAAACTATCAAGCAAGTATATGTCCCCTTCTGAATATACATCAATGTCTTTTTGCAAGGAAAGCAACAAATTGGTAGGTACTAATAACTTTCTTGCATGGAAGAAGAGGATTGATTTACTTCTCGAGGAGAATGAACTCCTAGAACACATCAAAGGGAATATTACCATTCCTTCTAAGGAACAAACTCAAGCCTTAGCCAAGTATAATAAGGATGATACAAGAGCTCAAAGGGTTCTAATAGAATCCGTCAAAGGCTATTTCATTCCTCATGTCTCCAAATTAGAGACATCAAAAATAATTTATGATAAGCTAGTAGAGTTATTCTCGGTATCCACAGGCAAAGAAGTGATATCTCTAAGGAATGAATTGTACAAGATCAATATATAAAAGGAAGGCATAGCTCCCTAATTCATTAAGATCTTTAAGATGAGAGATCAAGTTCAAGATCTTGGGGAAGTCATGTCTCACAAAGAAATTACAATTGTAGTACTCAATGCTCTACCTGAAGATTGGGGCGACTTCAATCTAGCATATATGCCAAGAAGGAAGCAACCACACTCAGTGAAATGTGGTCTCTATGAAGAACAGAGGAAACAAGACTCAAAGAAAAGGAAGATGTGGGATCAAAGTATCAAGCATTTGCTACCATGGCCAAGAGAAATGGAAAATTTGGAAAATTTGGTCCACGAAGAACAAACAACAAAGACATGTCCAAAAAGCCAATGCTATGGATGCCAAGAATATGGACACTACTTGTCCTAAGCTTAAGAATCACATGAATTAAAGTAAGGAAGATCAACTATGACTAAGTCAAATACTAAGTCTTATTTCAAGGTTTTGGCTAGAGAAGCATGAAGTATAGAGTTCTAGACACTCATGAAGAAGTATAATTTATAGAGAACAAAATGCATTTAAGATGAGCAGATCAAGTTCAAGATCTTGGGGAAGTCATGTCTCACAAAGGAAATTACAATTGTGGAGTTCATGAACTCTCATTATGCTCTACCTGAAGCTATTGGGGCGTACATTCACATCTAGCATATATGCCAAGAATGGAAGCATGTACCACACTCAGGATATGACAATGTGGTCTCTACTGAAAAACAATGAGGAAACAAGACTCAAAGAGAAGCAAATGGAAGATGTGGGATCAAAGTATCAAGCATAAATTGCTACCATGGCCAATATGAGAAATAATTGGAAAATTTGGAAATCATTCATGGTCCACGCAAGAACCAAACAACAAAGACAGATGTCCCAAAAAGACATGACAATGCTATGGATGCCAAGAATACATCAGGACACTACAAAAGGAAATATGCTAACTGGTCCCTGATCAAGAGGGAGTTTTGGATCACCCTTGATTACAAAGGAGTGACAATTGTGTTTTTCCATCTCATGTATCATGCACTAGACCAGGACTAACAGTCGTAAGTCTACATGAAGGCCATGAATGGAAATGTAGACACAAGATAGACAAAACATTCTTTTCTTCAGTTGGGAAGAAAGAATTGTAGGATTGGGTAATCATCTGGCATCTGATATTCTTTGAGTATGTGTAGGGAATCCAATGCAAGAGTAGGCAAGAGGACCAATATTCTTTGAGGGTTGGGAACCAAGACAAGAATACTCCTAGAAGGTCATACTCAGTGAACACCCGGCTGGGTATGTACCTTGAGAGACAATGACTAAGGTGTCTATAAGTCATTGGTCTCGCCAACATTGTGCTTTGATCTATTGAGAGATAAATTTGTTAGTGAAGGCCTTGTTGTGGAAACAATGTTTCTTATTATGATTCTATAACAAATGGATTGCAAATCTAGTTTCCCTTATGTGAATTCTTCAAACTTGATAATAACCAAACACCTTGTAATGTTGTATGAATACCTCCCTAGTTAAGAGGGAGTGTTGAAGGAAATTTAACTAGGTTCGGTATTTATAAATGTACTTTTGATATTTGTATTTATTCAAGAAAAGAAATATTATTTTTATAGTATATGTCAAATTAGTTTCTTGCTCATTGAAGTATGTCTAGCACATGTCAAAGTGCTATAGGTGAGTCAAATAGTCAAAAGAAAATGTTGAAGACCTCAAGGGCATGTTACACCATGTATGTTTATGTATTAGAGTTAAGAGAATACCTCCAAGCAAAGTCAAAGTCTCCTCCTTGTAACGACATCCTTCAAGCAGCATTAAATATGTCAAGTCGGCCTACTGTCCTCTAGTCAGCCTCAAGTCATCCTAAAGGAGGGACAATCATGTATATATAGAGGTTATCCACTCCTCTAAATAGAATGCAATCATATCTATGAAATTAGAAAAGAAAAGGAGGAAGAAAAGGGTGAGCGCAAGACAAGAAAAGATCTCCAAGTGCAGCGAAGAAGAAGGGTATACAACCGAACTTAAAGAAGACTATTTCTAGGGTAAGCTACAGCCACACATGCAAGACAAGGAGGATTGTCTCTGCGGTTATGACAACAACAATTCATAGCTGATATACCTCACCATTTGGGGCTAGTAAATTAGGCCTATAAGGCCTCCCAATATAGCAAAGAAGAAGGGCACTCAAGCAAAGGAGAAAAGAGTCTACAACATCAATCAAACCACCACACGTGCGAGAAATTAGGGCTGTAGGAAAATAATACAAAGTTTATACCTACATATCAAGGAAGAAGCTCATTTAGTTAAGAGAAGGAAGGCATCATCTTATGTGAAAGAGTTCACTAAGGATCAAGGAAAAATATCTCTTCTAGAACTAAGCATAACAAGGTCTATCACCAGTTGCCGAAAGAAGTAGGAGGACGAAGTGCCGGAAGAAGGAGGACAAAGTGTCGGGAAACAAAATGCAGGAAGAAGGAAGGACTTGACTTGTGCTTGGAGGATATTCTTGTCAAGGGTCTAGGGTTTGGCAGAGATCAATAAGAGAAACTTACAAAAGGGTTTCCTCTTAAGAGAAGAGAGGTTTTGGCCCTGGCAGAGAGCCAACATCTTGTGTTCTTGTTCTTGTGTTTTTGGTAGAAGTTTGATGAAGTACACACACATGCATTAATAAGAAGAAGAATATTGAGCTAACAAGAAATTGTAAAAAGGCTCCACAAAATTTTATCAAGGAAAGAAGAATCACTGTACACCTAATTTCCCTAGATTCTTCAACATTTAGCAGTTCCAGACAGTGTTTCTGGGCTACAGAAAGATCCAAAGCTACTTCAAGATTTGTCTTGAGCATCTTAATTTTGAATTCCACTGGAAACAAAGGAGATTTTCCATACACAAGCTCATATGGTGAAAATCATGTTGTATTCCGCCATGTCGTTCTATATGCCCAAAGTGCTTTAGGAAGTTTTTCAGCCCAATTTCGGCGATGGTTCACTACATTCTTTGTGAGGATATTCTCTAGTACCTTATTTGTGCTCTTGACTTGACCATTCCCCTGGGGATGATATGGAGAAGTCACCCTATGTTTGATTCCATACTTTTTCATGAGCGCTGCTATTAGATGTGATGTAAATTGTGCCCCTCCATCTGAAACTATCTCTCTAGGAGCTCCATACCGTGCGAGGATTTCTTCAAATAAAAATTCTGATACAACTTGTTCAGTGGCCTTCACAACAACTTTTGCTTCTACCCATTTTGTCATGTAGTCTGTGCAGACAAGAATATGAACTTTCTGATGTGAAGGAGGATTGAATGACCCAATGAAATCGATAGCCCATTTCTCAAAGGGCTCAAGAACTAATTGAGGTTGTAGCGACATCTCATCTGATCGACCAAGCTAACCCATCCATTGACAACTATCGCACCCTCGAACATATTTCCTAGCATCACGAAAAATAGAGGGCCAATAGTATCCCATATGCAACACCTTATGACCTGTCCACTTGTCCGCAAAATGCCCTCTGCAAGGGCCATCGTGGGTAGCTTTCAGAACGTCATAGATGTCATCCTCACCTACACAACGCCGGATTTGTTGATTAGGTCCTGTATAGAAGAGGTATCCCTCTATCCATGAGTAACAGGCACTATGATGGATGATTTTTTGTTGTTCCCTGTATGGAAAATGATGAGGTACTTTTCTTGTAGCAAGATAGTTAGAAATATCTGCATACCACGGGGTGTGAGTAGAAATTTCAAAAATATGTTCATCTGGAAAACTATTCTCTATAGGTGTGTCTTTATCATTATTATTCAGCCTAGATAGGAAATTTGCTACCACATTATCTTTTCCTGGTTTATCTACAATGGTAATATCAAATTCTTGTATCAATAACAACCATCTTGTAATTCGACCAGGAGTTATTGGTTTGTTCATCAGATACATGATGGTTGAATGATCGGTGTGCACAAAGGTGGGATACCATGTAATATAATGCTGAAATTTATTAATAGCATAAATAATAGCCAAAATCTCTTTTTCAGTTACTGTATAATTAAGTTCAGCAAGAGTTAAGTTCTTGTTGACATGGTAAATCACATACGGTTTCTTATCCTCCTAGTGTCCCAAGACCACCCCTACTGCTGTGTGAGAATCATCCGTAGAGATATGAAATGGGAGTTTCCACTCAGGGCCACGTAATATCGGAGCTTTACAAACTAGTTCTTTGATTTTCGAGAAAGGTGCTTCACATGCATCTGTCCACAAAAATTCTACATCTTTAGGTAATAATTGGAAAAGCGGAAATGCTATTTTAGAAAATAATCTATAAAACAATGATAATATCCAGCATAAGCAATAAATCTACGTACCTCGGTTGGTGTCTTAGGTGTAGGAAAACTTAATATTACCTCAACCTTGGCAAGATCAACCCGTATTCCTACAGCTGAAACCAGGTGGCCCAAAACTATTTGTTCTTCCATCATCATATGACGTTTTATTGTACTAAGAGAAACATGTGTCTATTTACATAATTTAAGTACTTTCTCTAAATTCTCCAGACCTTCTTTGAAAGAATCCCCATATGGGGTAAAGTCATCCATGTAGATTTCAACATTGTCATTAACTAGATCATAAAAAATTCCCAATATTGTTAGTTGAAAGGTAGCGGGTGCATTATAGAGGCAAAATGGAAGGACTTGGTATGCGAAAGTTCCCCAAGGGAAAGTAAAAGTAGTTTTATCCTGATCCTCAGGAGCTATCTGGATCTAGTTATATCCACTAAATCCGTCCAGAAAGGAGAAGAACTTCTTCCCGGCTAATGTTTCGAGGACCTGGTCAATAAAAAGTAAGGGAAAGTGGTTACCTTGAGTTGCTTTATTCAAATCCATGTAGTAAACATAGATCCACCAATTTCCATTTTTCTTTGGAACAATGACTAGTGGGGATACTCATTGAATGTCTGAGATTGGATAAACAAACCCAACATCTAGTAACTTTTGCAGTTCTTCTTTGACTGTTAGGTCCCTATAATACTATTGTATTCCCTTATTATTATTTCCATTGTACCCCTTATTGTTATTTTTGTGCCCATGTTGTCCCCATATTGTTATTATTGTGCCCCATAGAAGCCCACTATTGTTATTTTTGTGCCCTTACATTATTATTTTTAGGTCGGCTCTGATTATATTATGACCCCTTAGACTCCTATATATAGAAAGGAGGTCTTGTCATTTGTATCAACCAAGAATTGTTCATTTTATGTAATGTAAAGGAGTTTTCCCCCTCAAAGAGTCTACTTTTGAAGTCATTGATCTATCTCTTTCTTCTATTTTGTGAGCTGGTTGCATAACAATTAGTATCAGAGCTTTGAATTCTAGGGTTTCACTCCTTCAAATAGGTCATCATTGAATTGCCGCTATAACTGTTTTTCGACAAAGCTTCAAAATATGAGATTAAAACCCATTTGTGATGAAATTATGATTAACCCCGTGATCAAAGTTTAGATCTTGTCTCGCTATATTTTCGGATGTCGGGTTGTGTTATATTCTTTCCACGACTAACCCACGTAGTGAACTGGGGGGTTAGAGGGGGGGCAGAGCCCCCCCTTCGTTGCGCTGATTACGCAGCGGGGGGTCACAGGGGGGGCGGCAACCCCCCTGTTTGGGGGTTTGAGGGGGGCGAGTAGCCCCCCTCTACGGGGTCCGGGGCAACACCCCGGGAAAATTGTTTTGGACCCTATATTAGGTTGGGCGAACCTACCTATGGTTTTCGGTCCATGGTTTTGGACGCGATGGTTTTCGGTCCATGGTATTGGATGCTTCGACATGTATAAATATGTATTGTAACATTGAAAGGAAAATAATGAAAAATCAAGCTGGTAGTCCCGGTTTTGGGATCCAAGGGAGAATATTTGTGTATATGTGTTTTATGTGTTATGCTCTCGTATTGTTTATTTTTCTGTGATTTAGAATTCGTATGCAGGTAATTTCTGTACGGGGTTAAAACCTACATTTGGTATCATAGTTGTTTTGGCTTCAAGGGGACGCCTTTGTTGCTGAGGGGTTTCGCTCGGGCCTGTGGTAGACCTTGTTCAGTGGGAGATCTATGAGATCGATTCTCGTGGTGAAAGAAGATGGCGAGCAGCGGAAATATAGAGATCGAGAAGTTCAATGGTCAGAGTTTTGAGTTGTGGAAACTCAAGATGGAGGATCTGTTGGTGGTTAAAGATCAGTGGATAGCGATAGATCTAGGTACTAAACCAACGGGAGTGACCGATGAAGAATAGAAGAAGTTGGATCGAAAGGCAAAGAGCACAATATGATTATGTGTCTCAGATTCAGTATTGCTGAATGTATCAGGGGAAGCTACGGCGAAGGCTTTGTGGGACAAGTTAGGGACTTTGTACCAATCTAAGTCTCTGGTGAATAAACTGTTCCTACGGAAAAATCTGTATAACCTGAGGATGAAAGATGGAGACTCGGTGACAGAGCATCTGAACGCATTTAATACTATGGTAAGTCAGTTAGCGTCTGTTGATATTAAAATTTCAGATGAATATAAGTGCATCAGTTTGTTGTGTTCTCTACCAGATTCGTGGGATAGTCTGGTTATTGCAATAGGTAGCAATGCAACTGCTTTGCAGTTTGATGAAATAGTCTCAGCGTTGCTGACAGAGGATATGAGACAGAAAAATATGGAGAGCCAAAATGGTGATGCCTTGTCTGTACGAGGACGGTCCCAGAATAGAAACAAAAATAAGTCATCGAGTGGGAGATCTAAATCTAGAGGGAGATCTAAATCTCCAAGAAAACCTGTAAAGGTGGTGTGCTGGAAATGCAGAAAGGAAGGGCACTTCAAAAGGGATTGTAAATCTAAAGCTCCTGATAAAGGAAAGGGATCTGATGATGCTCCTTCTGCAGAGGCGAAAACCACCTCAGATGAAGGTGGGGACGTGTACTTGGCTTCTTCAAGTACACATGTAGATCATGAGGCATGGTTGATTGACTCAGGTGCATCCTTTCACTTCACTCCCCATAGAGAGTGGTTCTGCAAGTATGAGAAATATAATGGTGGTGATGTCTTCTTAGGAGATGATAGGAAGGCTAGAATCATTGGTCGCGGAAAAGTAAAGTTGAAGTTGCAAGGTGGAAGGGTTAGAACACTTCTGGTGTTCTGCATATTCCTGCATTCGCCAGAAATCTGATTTCTATAAGAAAGTTGGATGATGCAGGTGTAAAAACAGTGTTCGAGAAGGATACCTGCAAGATGGTTCGGGGAGCACTGGTATTGATGCGGGGAGTTCGGGCTGGAACTCTGTACAAGCTGCAAGGTAGCACTGTTGTTGATGGGTGCAATAGTTCTGTGGTTCCTGAAAGTGGAGCTAAAAATCTAGTGGTCTCTGGAGAGAAGACCATGTTGTGGCTTCAAAGGCTTGGACATATTGGAGAGAAGGGCCTTCGAATACTTCATGGTAAAGGTATGGTAGAAGGTATGAGTAATAGCTCTCTGGATTTTGATTTCTGTGAAAATTGTGTATATGGGAAGCAGAATCGGGTGAGTTTCCCCTCTGGTGCTAAGAGGGCGAAACAGATATTAGAGCTTGTGCACAGCGATGTGTTTGGACCTGTGAAGGTTCCATCATTGGGTAAGTCTGTGTACTATGTATCGTTTATAGATGACTTCTCAAGGAATACATGGATATATTTCCTTAAGAAGAAATCTGAAGTCTTTGACAGGTTTAAAGAATTTAAGGCTCTCGTGGAAAATCAGACAGAGAAGAAGATAAAGGTGCTGAGGACAGATAATGGTGGAGAGTTTTGCAGCAAGGAATTTGAAGAATTCTGTAAGAAGTGTGGTATAGCACAGCAGAAGACTACTCCATATACACCTCAACAAAATGGAGTCGCAGAAAGAATGAACAAGACATTGATGGAAAGGGCAAGAAGCATGCTCAGTGGTGCCGGGTTAGGACAGGAATTCTGGGCAGAGGCGGTGGATACTGCATATTACTTAGTCAACAGGTCACCTTCATCAGCGTTGGAGGATAAGACTCCACAAGAAGTATGGACTGGTAAGAAACCCTCTCTTTCACATCTGAGGGTATTTGGATGTGATGCATATGTACATGTTCCAAAGGAGAAACGAACCAAGTTGGATAGTAAATATGAAAAGTGCATCTTTATTGGGTATAAGGATGGTTTAAAGGGTTATAAGCTTTGGAACCCAGTCACACAGAAGGTTGTGTACAGCCGAGATGTGGTGTTCAGAGAGGTAAAATATGTTATTAAACATGAATTCCAACCAAAGGAACCTGAGAAGATAGAGTTTGAGCTAAAGGAGGAAGATTTAGACTCTACAACAGAGAAGGAATCAGAAGATGAAGAGCCACAAACTCCGGCTGTGAGAAGATCAGTTCGAGAAATAAGGTAGCCAAAAGGTATAGTCCTTCTGCTTTTTGTTTAAATTTTGATTTGTCTGTTACTGATGATGATCCCAGAACTGTGAAGGAAGCAGTGGATTCAGAGGATGGAAAACTCTGGAAAGAGGCCATGGTTGATGAAATGGCATCTTTGCACAAAAATGAGGCTTGGGATCTGGTGGAGTTGCCGGCTGGAAGGAAACCCATTGGCAGCAAATGGGTGTTTAAAAAGAAGACAAATGCAGAAGGGAAGGTGGAGAAATACAAAGCTCGGTTGGTAGCAAAAGGATATTCCCAAGTGCCGGGAATTTATTTTGGTGATATTTTTTCTCCTGTTGCTAAGGTAACTTCTATTAGATTACTTTTATCTGTTGCTGCTGCTTTTGATTTTGAGGTAGAACAGATGGATGTGAAGACAACATTTCTTCATGAGATTTGGAAGAGGAAATCTACATGAAGCAACCTGAAGGCTTTGCGGTGAAGGGTAAGAAAGAACTGGTATGCAAGTTAAAGAAGTCTCTGTATGGGTTAAAACAGTCACCAAGGATGTGGTATCAGAAATTTGATACATTTATACGGGGACTTGGCTTCACCAGAAGCAAAGCAGATCACTGTGTGTATTTTAAATTAATTGGTGACCGTGTTATTTATCTAGTCTTGTATGTGGATGATATGTTGCTGGTTGGAAATGACAAAGAAATTATCCAGGATTTGAAGACCCAATTGTCCTCCAAATTTGACATGAAAGATCTTGGTGCTGCTAACTATATTTTGGGCATGGAAATTAAAAGAGATCGGGCAAAGAGGAAGCTCTGGTTAAACCAGAGGAAGTATGTCGAGACAATACTGGAGAGGTTTAATATGCAGGATAGTAAACCGGTGAAGGTTCCTATTCCTGTAGGTGTGAGGTTATCTGCTTAACAGTGTCCCAAGACACAAGAAGAGGAAGAGGACATGTCCCGTGTTCCATATGCGAGTGCAATTAGTAGCCTGATGTATGCAATGGTCTGTACTAGACCAGACATTGCACATGCAGTGGAAGTATTGAGCAGGTTTATGTCAAAACCAGGGAAGGAGCACTGGACAACAGTGACGCGAGTTTTCAGGTATTTCCGTGGCACTAGTGATTATGGTGTGTGCTACCAAGGAAGACCAGGATTGGACAGAGTGTTGGATATTCATGGCTTTGTTGATGCAGACTGGGCTGGAGATCTGGATCAGAGAAGATCTACAAGTGGGTATGTGTTTAACCTATTTGGAGGTGCAGTCAGTTGGATGAGTAAGAAACAATCTGTAGTGGCACTATCAACTACAGAGGCAGAATACATGGTAGCCACTCATGCAAGCAAGGAAGCAGTTTGGTTGTAGAGATTATGTTCAAATATGGGGTTGGTACAGGGAGCTATAAGAATAGACTGTGACAGCCAAAGTGCAATTTTCTTGGCAAAGAACCCTGCTTATCATTCAAAGACAAAGCACATTGATGTTCAGAATCACTTTGTGAGGGATATGATAGAAGACAAAAAGGTGTTGCTAGTAAAGGTGGACACTTTGAAGAATATTGTAGATGCATTGACATAATCTGTGAGCTTTGAGAAGTTCTCTTGGTGTAGAGAAACAATGGGAATTTCAGGGCTAGAAAAATGACTAATCTCTCCTGTGGCCCCCTGTGGAAAGAAAACAACAAGTGGGAGATTGTTGGGTTGTGTTATATTCTTTCCATGACTAACCCACGTAGTGAACCAGGGGGTTAGAGGGGGGGCGAAGCCCCCCCTTCGTTGCGCCAATTACGTAGCGGGGGGGTCACAGGGGGGGCAGCAGCCCCCCCTATCTGGGGGGTTTGAGGGGGGCGGGTAGCCCCCTCTACGGGGTCCGGGGCAGTGCCCCAGGAAAATTTTTTTGGACCCTATATTAGGTTGGGCGAACCTACCTATGGTTTTCAGTCCATGGTTTTGGATGCGATGGTTTTCAATCCATGGTATTGGATGCTTCGGCATGTATAAATATGTATTGTAACATTGAAAGGAAAATAATGAAAAATCAAGCTGGTAGTCCCGGTTTTGGGATTGAGGGGAAAATCTCTGTGTATATGTGTTTTATGTGTTATGCTCTCGCATTGTTTATTTTTCTGTGATTTAGAATTCGTATACAGGTAATTTCTGTACGGGGTTAAAACCTACATCGGAGATATGAACTAAGGAAGTTAGGGTTTTTTCAAGCTCCCGAACTAGATCTCAAACAGGTCACCTTGGGATCATTGTCATAACTTTCACTATGAGCATCTGATTCAAATTTCATAAAAAGTGATAGAAATCATATGGACTGTAGTTTGTTGGGTATCGTTTTTAGAACCTAAGGTTGAAACAATGACACATGGAATGTCGTACAAGTTCACTCTACTCAACCAGTCTATAATTAGGTCATCGTGAGAGATTGGGCATAACTCTTTCTTCAAGAATCCAATTGTGATCAGACTTCTAGGGTTGGGACGAAGACTTAGAGGGCTATCAAAAGTCGTAATTTCAGAACATGGAGATCATAAATTATAGAGTTACAGTCATTTCAAGATCGAGCTCATACAAAGCGAAAAAAAAGGTGTGTAGTTCTTTTAAAAATTTGCATAAGTCTTGTTTGAGAAAGTAGTTTGAAGTGATTCAAAGGGCATTGTGAAGCATAATTATCATTCATTGATGACCTGAAGAAATAAAATGGAAACACCTAGTAAGAAACTTGAATCTCTACTATGACACATGAAGAAGAGGAAGAAATGCAACATGATGTATCAAAATTACGAGACCAAGTGCAACAAATTTCTAAGCTAAGATGGATGGCAAAAAGGTGAATTGGAAGCTAAGATGAATGGCATGAAAGCTAAGGTGGATGGTTTAAAGAATGGAATGGAAGCTAAGATGAATGGCATGAAAGCTAAGGTGGATGGTATAGAAGCAAAAGTTAAAGGCAACATGGAAGATTTGAATATAGATTTGACAAAGTTGCTACAAGAAATGCTTACTAATGGCGAAAGGGTAGTAAAGGAAACTCATGATGAGAACCAAAGAAATGTTAATCATGATTTCATAGACTCTAACGTTGGATTGAAGACCCACCATGTTCCAAATATCGATATGATAAAGTTTGATAGCAAGAATCCGTAACATGGATACTACAGATGGAGCAATATTTTGATCTCCATAATGTGCAAAACAAACAAAAGGTATGCATTGCAACTTTATATTTGGAACCCAATCATTTTGTATGGTATCAATGGCTTTGCTCTCACAAACAAATTTTTACTTGGGAAATTTTTACGGAAGAAATGATAGCACATTATGAGGATACAAGAAGAAACACTTTTTTTAGCCAATTGATAAAACTCAAACAAAAGATTCTTTTGGAATTGCACACATCTCCCTTAGGAGGGAATTCAGGATTTTTAAAAACTTACCACAGGGTTAAGAAGAAATTTTTTTGGGATGGCCTTAAATCTAATATTCAAAAGTTTGTGGAGGAATGTTTGTTTTCCAACAAAATAAAGTTGATACAATTAAGACCCCAGGTCTATTACAACCTTTATCCATTCCAAGTCAACGTTGGGAGGAGGTTTCAATGGATTTTATCACAGGTTTACCCAAGTCCGAAGGAAAGAGTGTCATAATGGTGGTAGTTGATAGACTTACCACGTATGCAAAATTTTGTGCATTATATCATCCATTTAAAGCCAGTACATTTTCTATTGCATTTATGGAAACAATTCAAAAGCTACATGGAAACCCAAAGATTATTGTAAGTGACAGAGATCCTATTTTCACTGGAAATTTTTGGACAAAATTATTTTCTTGTCTGGGTACTCAGTTAGCTCATAGCTCATCTTATCACCCTCAATTTGATGGGAAAACTAAGATAGTGAACAAATGTTTGAAAGGATATCTTCATTGCTTTGTATCTGATAAACAGGCACAATGGGTCAAATGGTTGCCTCTCACTGAATGGTGGTATAACACTTCCTTCCATATTGCAACAAAAATGACCCCATTTATGGCACTTTATGGATATCATCCACTATCCATCACATCATATTTAAGAGAAAATTGTAAGGTTCAAGAATTGGAATATCACATCGGGCATTAACAAAAAGTTCTCCAACTCTTAAAGGATAACCTCACTTTGGCCCAGAATAGAATGAAACAATAGGAAGATCAACATCGCAACTAAAAAAGATTTGATGTAGGTGAGGGTATTTCTATGACTACAACCATACAAACAAATTCCCTCAAGCAAGCCAAGAAGGATAATAAATTATCACCAAATTATTATGGTATGTACAAGGTGTTGCAAAACATTGGTACTATGGCATACAAATTGGAACTTCTTGCATCTTCCCAAGTGCACCTAGTTTTCCATGTTTCATGCTTAAATAAGGTTATAGGTGACAAGCTCCCAGTTTAAACCATATTGCTATAACTTGACGAGGAAGGAAAAATCATCTTGGAACTCGAAGCAGTCATAGAAACAAGAAGTCGATAGCTACGAAATCGATCGATTTCAGAGTATCTCATCAAGTGGAAGAACTTACCGCTGAAGATTTCACATGGGAGTATGAGAATTTTATACAGAAGCATCAAGAACTACTCAAGTGTTGAGGACAACACTTTTTTTGAAGGAGAGGGGCATGTTATGTCCCTATAATACAAGTGTACCCCTTATTGTTATTGTTGTGCCCATGTTACCCCCATATTGTTATTATTGTGCCATAGAAGCCCACTATTGTTATTGTTGTGCACTTACATTATTATTGTTAGGTTGGCTCTGATTATATGTGACCCCTTAGACTCCTATATATAGAAATGAGGTCTTTTCATTTGTATCAGCCAAGAATTGTTCATTTTATGTAATGTAAAGGAGGTTTCCCCCTCAAAGAGGCTACTTTGAAGTCTTTGATATATCTCTTTCTTCTATTTTGTGAGTTGGTTGTATAGCATTGACAATGTTCTTCAAGGCAGGATTCATCCTTCTTTGTGGTTGTCTAACAGGTCGGCATTCATATTTTATGTATATATGATGGGTACATAGATCAATAGGGATCCCTTTCATATATGTATATTCCCAAGAAAAGGCTTCCTTCTGATCCCGAAGGACTTTCAACAATTGTTCAGCCTGGGAAGGTGAAAGATTAGGATTAACATTCAGTGTTTTCCCTAGATCGATTTCTATAGGAATACTATTATGGGGTACAATGACAAGAATGTTTTCAACTTTGGTTTCTGGTTCAATGGTTTCCTAGGTGGTGCAGCTCATAACAAATTCTAATAACTAGTGGGTTGAATAAAAAATGGAGTTGGGACTACTGATAAATGTGCTAATATTATCATCTTCTGTTTCATCCTTAAAATAGAGAGCTTCACCAATAGTAAGAATTGGTATAATATCTTCATTTTTAGGCTTAGGCTCATCCGTAGGTGGAGATTTTTGCATTAAGGTAAATCTTGGTTTAACTGATGAACTCGATTCTGCAGGGGGTAAAGGATAAGGTTCTTTGTGATCTCCCCATTGAATGTTACCATATTTCCCGATTGACACCTAATGTAAGCGTCTGAGGTCACAAGCCAAGGTCTTCCTAGAATCAAAGGATGTCCCTCAGGTGGAGATTGAGTGTGTAATACCAACAGTTCGATAGGGTACTGCCATGAATCTACAGAGATAGGCACATCTTCTAAGTTCCCTACGGTCGTACTGTGGATTGATCTGCAAGTTCTAAGACTGTAGGAGTTGATTAAGGCCAAGTATGCCCAGGGTGAGTGTAGTTTATGATGTTTAATTTGTGGCCCTAGGTCTACCAACACATTTGGGATATCAACTCCATTAATCTGTATTGTAAGAATTGGGTTGCATGGATCTCCATATTTAACAGGTGTAGGCTTTCCCAACATTATGTTTGATAATTTCCCCATAACATGGATATTGGGTGGATCCCTCGGGTTTCTTCCAAGATTCTTAGAACAAAATTCTTTGATTGTTTTGCATAAATTGGTACGTACTTCATAACTTAT